>JAYESA010000012.1:21279521-21669521 GCA_036927795.1 Iris macrosiphon
TTTTACAAGGCCATTATAGTGAATCATTGAATAAACACAAGTATGGAATAAAATCAAGCTTTTTATTGATACGAAAATAATGTTACAGGCGACGCTAGACCAAGATTACAAATTACCCATGCTCTCTCTCTTTCTCTCTCAAAACAATAAAGGAGTGTCAAGCGGCTTACAACATAGAATGATACATAGGCGATGTTCCTATAAATTATATCCTATATATATGCTTCATCTCTGGACGCAACACTCCAAGGATCCAGAGCAACGCCACACCTTAGCACGCACGAGGGTAAACTTCGCACCGAATGAGGTTCTCCCATTCCCTGCAAGAAACCTGGTGGGTTATCAGTACATTGAATGCATTGATGGGAAGGCTTCTCGTCCGCTCAATAAATCCAAACACGTTATATAAGTTCTATGCACCATCTATTAAGTTATCTTTCTGGCCTTGCCTTAGGATCAGTTTCATGATATAAGATACGAAGCATACTCGTGTTGCAGTGTGCCGTGCGATATAAGAGTAACATGACGAAACTTACCAACTTACCATTCATCCTTCAAAGTCCAAGGTAAAAGAATTTAACCAATCTATATACTAAATTATAGAACGCATGTGCGACTCAAGTGTTTTGAACATGTCATTGCCTCAGTTAAGTTACACATAAACTGTATAATGCACCGTGCCTTTCGATATGTGAAACAAGCATATGAAATAACTGAACTAAATGGGTCACCGTTCGATGACTTATACCTGCGGTCGATACATCTACCTGCACAAGTCTTACCATGTTCAAGAAAATATTATTAATACATCATTTGGGACTATACTCTGGGTTGGTGGTGCCATGAGCATCGTAGGTAGCGAGCCCCACTACACGCCCCTACCATACCCGTGCTAGGTCGTTCGTACGACCATCAATATGTTCCGTCCGGATCGGATCAGCCCCGGTGCCCCAGCGTACCGTCCGTAGGAACCAATTATATTGTGCACAAGTTGTTCAAATCGCTAATGCGATATTTTAAGGGCCAAATAATCTATTGAAGCAATACGATCAATTATCCAATGAAGCAATACAGCGAAACATGAACAAAAACACAATAATTAAATATCAGTCCATAGGATAGTCCATCTATTTATTTGATTCAATACACCGTAGCACAGTGATTCAATATAAGTTCATAGCATAGTTTATCTGTTCAAGTGATTCAGTATAAGTTTATAGCATAATATGTGCATGTTATAATTATTGTATTATTCCGTGTGTTCTTTTCAATGCGCAGTCAAGCTGATATTTTACTACTTATTGCAGCTCCCATTTCAGAAGTTGCCTTGGCGACCCAACGGTCCCGAAGCTTTTCCATGTTTCTATTACTTGGCTCAAAAATGACTATTTTGATAGTCTTCCTGCCTCAGGTGAGTGAATCATTTTAAGTAAAGTGCTTAATTCGTACCATAATCTAAGTGAAGTAAAATGCAGCAATGTGCAGGATATTTCTATTAAGGCATAAGGAATGATCTCTAATTTAACAGTGAAACGCATAAGGAATACTCTATCGATGTAAATAAATATTTATATTGCTAGCAGTAAGTTTATATTCCATGTTCTATACAAGTAATGGAGACATGATTATTTTCTTAGCTAGGTACGTTGAGCTCTTTTATTAGCATGCAATAGGTGATTCGCCTAGCGACTAGCACGTACCATTCTTTTTTTTAAGTGTGCAGGCTAAGCAAAGACAGGTTCATCGTAGCCATCCACCTTAGCGATGATTCACATCGGCCGAGCGAGACTCCGAGCGTGCCTTTAAAAGTCTAAGTCTGAACTTCTGAAGGGCCAAGTCTGAATTTCTTTGCCTCAAGCGAGTCTTCTCACCGAGCAAAGCGGGACGGGTCGTCGCACTTGTGGGTCGTTACAGTACATGTCGCACACCCATGAGAATGAGCTTCTCACTAAGCTCCGTTGTCAAGTGCACATCACCGATGCCTACAAATGCAGCTGTCTCCTTGTTGCCCATCTTCACACGTCCAAATCTGCCGTCGTGGTATGACGAGAAGATCCTCCTATATGGAGTGGCATGATATGATGCCCCCGTGTCCATGACCCAATCGCCATTATGACGCATACCACAAGGTTTCTCTGCGTCAGTTCCTGCGAAGATTTGATCTCCCATAGCTGTAAGATCCTCCTAATCATCCTTGCTTTTGGCATTCTCAACTTTGAGCTTCATGCAGTTTCTTTTTGATATGACCCCTTTTGCCACAGTGATAGCATCTCTCCTTGCGGTACACAGTAGCAAGATTCTGAGAACTCCCCTCTGCCATCGTTGGCGACTTGAGTCTTTTCTTTCCTTAGGAAGACACCAGAGCGGACTCCTGCAATGATTCTACTTTCTTACACCGGATCTCCTCGTTCAACAAGCTGCTTTTGATTGCCTCCATTGTGACAACTCTATCCGGAGCGGAGTTGCTTACCAATACCACCAATGTCTCACAGCTTTCCGGTAGAGAACTCAAAAGTAGCAGGACCTTAAGCTCATCCTTAATCACCATCTTCATTGCAAACAACTGATTAATGATGCCCTGAATCTCGTTCAGATGTTGTGCCACCAGTGCACCCTTCGTGCACTTCGAGTTGACGAGTTGGTGAATCAGAAATGCCTTATTGCCAGCCGTCTTTCTTTCATACAACGAATGCAGCTTCTCCCATAATACTTTTGCAGAACTCTCCATAGACACGTAGTGAAACATCGAGTCATGCAGCCATTGGCGGATGGATCCAACAACCTTTTGATCTAGTCATTTTCATTCATTAGCACCTTTGTCCGTCGGCTTGGCATTGTCGCCCTCTAACGAACCATACAAGTCCTTGCACCAGAGTAGATCCTCCATCATTGGCTTCCAAATCGCCCAGATTTCCCCTATAAGGGTGATCATACGAGTATTCATCTTCTCCGAAGACATAGTTGTCGAAACCAAAACCAGTGGCTCTAATACCATATGTTGGGATCGGACACGCCCTACAAGCGCTCCGATACCGTGTCTGAGACTGACCACAACAGAAACTTTAGGCCAACCTTTTGATAATCGGATGCGCCCTGTATGCGCTCTGATACTGTGTCTGAGACTGACCATTTCTATGAGTATTGATATCGAGTTCTATATCGAACCATTTCTATGAGTATCAGGATCGACAGTATGGACTATAATAAAATTTTGGACTGGAGTATTGGATTTTTTGATATTGAAAAGCAAATTATTACTAATATATTACTAGTATTTTAGAAAATATATTTTATAACTTTATGCATAAATTTAAGTATTTATATTGTTGTTTTTAGTAGTTTTGAAATTGAATAAAATAGTATAGTAATCTTTGCCGATTGGTTACATGTGATAGATAAGTTTTCTTTTTTTACATACTTTTACAATCCTACTTTGTTTATAAACTCCTGCCGATTGGTCTTTTTATTCAATATTTTTTATCGAATTGACGATAAAAGAGACCCCTAATATGAATATCGGTCGCTATCGGATATAGGACATGCTAAATCATATCGGTATCGGCCGATACTGTAAACTATGATTTGTAAACTATGATTTGGATTGAGGATGCAAAAAAACAAAAACTCTGCTTACACTTGTTAGATTTACCTAAGTTATTATTAGAATACTGGTGTGGCTCCATCTATCCGTCACTGTACCAATGGGAAAGCTAGCCAAGAACTTGTTCTACTACTATTGCTAACCTAGGAAGCATGGCCACAGTACAAAAGTCTGAGCTATATCATGTCCGAAAAGTATTGAACACAACTAGGATACTCCAAAATATACTTAGAAACACCAAAATAGACACCATGTCAACTATAACTTTTTTGTGTCATGTCGTGTCGTATCGTATCCATGTTAGTTAGGTAACAATAAGTATATATATATATATATACCGCGAGTCCAGTTGAAGACATCGAACTGCCGGAGATTGGAACACATGTTCAGGTCAGTAGAATTGTGATACCCCTTCAGGGAGTCCTCGTAGGGATACCCAGGATTGAGGAAGAGCCTGAGCCGTGTCAGCAGCAACTGCGTCGCGGGCAGCTTGTTGTCCCAGCTGAGCACCCCCAGGTCCGGTATCTACAGGAACTCCCTGGCGTTCTTCGGAAGCCTCGGGTCGGTGGCGAACGTCACATAGCTGTTGTTTCCCGTGGCATAGTACATCCATGCCGCGCTCCACATGTACTCGTCCCAATAGCCGCTCGAGTTGTAGAAGAGCGTGGCGTCGGGGTTGTTAGAGTTAATCCTGTTTAGGAGGTTAAAGCGGTTGTTATTTGGATTTCAATAAATCCCTAGTCTTTAGGAATTTTGTTTGTTCTATGCGGTTAATTTGTTTTGATTTGTTAGTTAGAATATGGTTAGAGGGTGCTACTTTTATGCATTCAGTTAGAGTTGTAAATGGCTATTTAAAAGCCAAGTTGAGGTTGAACATAAAACAAAATTATTCATTCCAAGAATAAAATACTCCTCTCATCTTATATTTGGTATCAGAGCTATGGCAACCAACGATGAGCAAAGCCCCATGATGTCGACATCTTTGAAGGAGACGTCATTCACCTTCAAGTACCCCATGCTGACACGGACCAACTACGCGGATTAGGCTCTCTTAATGAGAGTCAACATGCAGGCACAAGGCCTATGGGAGGCGATTGAACCCTGGAAAGCTGACTACCGCGACGATAGGATGGCCCTATCCGTCATACTCCGTGCCGTGCCGCCAGAGATGCTGCGGACACTGGCAGTAAAAGACACTGCCAAAGAAGCATGGAATGCTGTGAAGATGATGCGGATGGGGGTCGAGCACGTGTGTGAGGCCAAGGCGCAAAAATTGTGCGCTGACTTCGAATCAATGAAGTTCAAGGACGTCAAGTTCGTCGAGGACTTTGCGATGTGGCTCATGGGACTCGTCAGCGACCTGCAACTACTCGACGACAAAATGGACGACGAGAAGGTAGTTAAAAAATTCCTTTGAGTCGTTCCATCCAAGTACACGCAAGTCGCCATCGCCATTGAGACTTTAGTGGATCTCAAGATGCTGTCAATTGAAGAGCTTACCGGTCGTCTTTTAACCGTCGAGGAGCGGTACGATCTTGGCAGCAACTCCGGCGACACAAGTAGCCGCCTTCTCCTCTCCAAAGAGGAGTGGCTCGCTCGCACGAAGCAGAGGAAGGAAGGTGAGTCCTACTCCAATGGTGGCAAAAGTTATGGTCGAGGGCGCGGCAAGCCAAGTGGTCGTGGTCGCGGCAACACGAACTACGGCAACGGTAACGCGTCCGGTGGTACGCATGACAAGAAGGGTAAGTGTCATAATTGTGGCATCTACGGCCACTGGGCAAAGGACTGCCGCAAGACGAAGCACGATAAGCACCAATCTAACGTAATTCGACGATGATGAGCCTGCACTGCTGATGACGCAGGAGTATACGCTCGCCGAGACCACGTGGGCACGACCAACAACGTCGTACTCGACGAGGTGCACGCTCAGGTGCATCTGGGCCGTGAGGACGACTACCATGGCGAAGCATGGTACCTCGACACCGGTGCTAGCAGCCACATGACTGGCTGCAAGGAGGTCTTCGCCCAGCTGGACACTAGAGTCATGGGCTCCATCAAGTTTGGGGACGGATCTGTCGTCGACATCCGAGGGCCTGGCACGGTGATGTTTACGTTCCAGAACGACGAGCACCGCGCCCTCACCGGCGTCTACTTTATCCCGAAGCTACGAAGCAATATCATCAGCCTTGGGCAGCTCGATGAGAACGGCTACCAAGTCTTGATCGAAGGCAGCGTGCTCTCGATTCGAGATCGTCAACAATGCCTCCTCGCCAAGGTAAAATGTACCCAAAACTGACTGTACATTCTATCTCTTGATATTGTACAACCAGTATATTTAGCAGCACGACTCAATGACGATGCATGGCGGTGGCATGCACGGTTTGGCCACCTCAACTTCGAAGCACTCAGGAAGTTAGCTCGCCGTAACATGGTGCACGAGCTACCACAGATCGAACAAGTCAATCAAATTTGTGATAGTTGCCTTGTCGGGAAGCAGCACCGTATGCCATTTTCGCAGGAGACCAAGTACCGTGCTAACAACCTGCTAGATCTCATTCACGGTGATATCTGCGGGCCGATCACACCGGTGACACCTGGTGGTAAGCGCTACTTCTTGCTCCTCGTCGAAGATTTCAGCCGCTACCTGTGGTTGACGCTACTTGGTTCAAAGGATAAAGCGCCGACAGCCATCAAACACTTTCAAGCCCATGTCGAGGTGGAGACAAGGCGCAAACTGCGCACGCTCCGTACTGATCATGGGGGCGAGTTCACATCTGTAGTATTTGGCGAGTATTACGTGGGCCTCGGCATCAAACGATAACTCACAACACCATACTCACCATAGCAGAACGGTATCGTCGAGCGCCGGAACCAGACGGTCGTCGCGATAGCGCGTAGTCTTCTGAAGGCAAAGGATATGCCCGGGAAGTTTTGGGACAAGGTGGTCACGACGGCTGTCTACACCCTTAATCGCTCGCCGACACGGAGCATCGACGATAAGATACCGTACAAGGCATGGCACGGACACAAGCCAAGCGTGCACTTCCTCCGCACCTTCGGCTGTGTCGCACACATCAAGGTGGTCAAGTCGAACTTACAGAAGCTAGAAGATTACAGCAAGCATATGGTCTTCTTCGGCTACGAGCCCGGCACCAAGGCGTACCGGGTATACGACCCCGCAGGCAAACGCGTGGACGTCACACGTGACGTTGTCTTCGACGAGAAAGCTAAGTGGGACTGGGGCGTGCAAGACAACGTAGGTAAGACATTTACTGTTGAGTATACTATACCACATGTTGAACACGCAGGCACGCCGGTGCACGGGGGTGGCGATCCATCAACACCAGTAGCACCCAGTCCAAGGCCGTTGACGCCGGCATCCGGGGCAGAAACCTCCGACTCGGTGGTACAACATGGAGTGGAATTTGTCTCGCCACCCACCAATGCCTCGGCCATGCTCGACACCGATGACGACGGGACGTGCAGGTACAGGACCTTGGCGAGCTTGCTTGACAAGTCCACCGTCCGCGAGCTCGATGTCGACGAGCTGCTCCTCATGGTTGACGAGGAACCTGCCACTTTTTTTGAAGCTGAAAAACACCGATGTTGGCGCCAAGCGATGCTCGAGGAGATGAGCTCCATTAAGGAGAACCGTACATGGCACCTGGTAGACCTACCACCCGGCCACCGTCCGATCGGTTTGAGGTGGGTCTATAAGCTCAAGAAGGACGAGCACGGCGCCGTCCTCAAGCACAAGGCATGGCTCGTGGCAAAAGGCTATGGGCAAAGGCAAGGAGTGGACTTCGAGGAAGTGTTCGTGCCAGTTGCTCACCTCGAGTCTGTCCGTTTGTTGATCGCACTCGCCGTGCATGAGGGGTGGGCGGTGCACCACATGGACGTGAAGACGACGTTCCTCAACGGCGACCTCAAGGAGGAGGTGTACGTCGCCCAATCTACCAGCTTTGTTATCGAAGGACAGGAGCACAAAGTGCTGAAACTTGACAAGGCACTGTACGGACTGCGGCAAGCACCGAGGGCTTGGAACACCAAGCTTGACAGTTGCCTACTGTCACTTGGTTTCCATCGGAGTGCACAGGAGCACACTGTGTATACACGCGACAAAGGTCCAGCTCGCCTACTTGTGGGTGTGTACGTAGACGATCTCATCATCACCGGAACGGACCCACATGATATTGCAAAGTTCAAGGAGGAGATGAAGGCCTTGTTCAAAATGAGTGACTTGGGATTGCTCATTTTCTACCTCGGCATCAAGGTGCAGCAGTCCAATGGCTTCATCACCCTCAGTTAGGAGGCATATGCGCTCAAAATCTTGGAGAAGAGTAGCATGGTGGATTGCAACACGTGCCATATCCCTATGGAACCAAGGTTCAAGCTAAGCAAGGTGAGCTCAGCCCCTCCGACTGATGCCACATCCTACAGGAGCATCGTCGGGAGCCTCCGGTACTTGGTGCATACGTGCCCAGACATCTCGTACGCGGTGGACTATGTGAGTCGGTTCATGGAGAACCCGACCACCGAACACCTTGCTGCCGTCAAGCGCATCCTTCGCTACGTCGATGGCACACGTCACTTTGGTTGTCTCTACGCAAAGAAGGTGGAGGAACCACGACTGATAGGCTACAGCGATAGTGACATGGCAGGTGACATTGACACCCACAAGAGCACCACTGGCGTGTTATTTTTCCTCGGTCGTAGCCTTATTAGCTAGCAATCTCAGAAGCAGAAGGTCGTGGCATTGTCATCCTGCGAGGCCGAGTACATTGCCGCGACAACGGCGGCATGCTAAGGCATTTGGCTTGCAAAACTCCTTGGTGACTTAAAGAACAAGGAGGCCGGCAGCGTCATGCTCAAGGTAGACAACAAGTCCGCCATCTCCCTCAGCAAGAATCCCGTCTTCCATGACTGAAGCAAACATATTGATACAAGGTATCATTTCATTCGGAAGTGTGACTAGAGAGGGAAGGTTGAGGTCGAGTACATCAACACTGAAGAGTAGCTCGCAGACATTCTTACCAAGGCGCTCGGGCGAGTCAAGTTCATTGAGATGAGACAGAAGCTCGGAGTCATAGAGGTGAATCTCATGCAACAGGCTTAGGGGGTGAATTGTTAGAGTTAATCCAGTTGAGGAGGTTGAAGCGGTTGTTATTTGGATTTCAACAAATCCCTAGTCTTTAGGAATTTTGTTTGTTCTATGCGGTTAATTTGTTTTGATTTGTTAGTTATAATATGGTTAGAGGGTGCTACTTTTATGCATTCAATTAGAGTTGTAAATGGCTATTTAAAGACCAAGTTGAGGTTGAACATAAAACAAAATTATTCATTCCAAGAATCAAATACTCCTCTCATCTTACATGGGGTTGCCGCGGGAGTACGGGGTGCGCCTCCACATGTTGCGGGCGAATTTGAATACCGCCCCGGCCCCCTTGACGAGCTTGCTGGAGTACGCGGATTCATTGCGGAAGACGATGGACGCGGCCGCCAATGCCGCGGCCATTTCGCCGCCAAGGTCGGGGGCCGAGGCTGAGGTCACCACCAGCCGGGGGTAGTCCATGTCTTCGGGCCTCATCCAGCAGTAGTGGTCGTCGGGAGTGGTAGATCCGTTCCTCGGGGTACCCACCTGAGCATATATAGCAAATGTATCATGCAGGGATATGGAATCCTTAATTTCCTGATGAAAATGCACAAAATCTGTCTGTGTCCGTGTTGTGTTAGTTCCCATGCAACATTGAGTGTTGCATCTGAACTGATCGTTCCTAGCGCGGAGCAGTTTGGTTCATAGATTTGGAGTCCGGATCACGTCTTGTAGACAAAATTGACTGTAATTTGACATGGGCAATTATTCGAAATTTTGATATCGGAGAAGTTCTTTTTTCTAAAATGGGAAACGGAAGTAAAAAAAAATCTTATTCCTACTTCACACGGTCGAATGATCACTTATTCTCTATACAAAAGTGAACTGATCATGTCACTTCAACCAAAAATATTACTTTTCCACTAGTTTCAACAACCATTCAAACAGTAAATTTTAGAATTTTTTTGATCCTTAACCTCCACTTCTTCGTCAGATCACACAAATAAACGATTTGAAGTAGTTCTTTGTCAGATGCAAAAATAGAAAGTAACCAGGCTGTAGACTTTGTCGATGGTGGTAGCCGAAGAATTGAACGTCTTGAGCAGGTAGTCGTACCCCACTTGATTATGTCCCTGACGTGGCCGTACTCTCCGATCGCCTTGTACTTGTGGCTGTACTCGATGACCGACCAGCTCAGCATCGACATGGAGAAGGCCATCGGAAAATGGAACTTTATGTTGTCGCCCGCGTCGTAGTATCCTCCGACCAGCCCGCCCTTCACGTCCGTCAGTTCGGATCCGTTCTTCAGGCCGGAGTTCCCTCGCCACGGGACGCCGTTGTTCTTCAGCAATCGCCCGGCTGAAACACACAAAAGAGCAGTTAGAAACATCCCTTGACACCAACCGCGCCTATTATAGGCCATATTTCGGTTAAAATAATCTATTTCTACCATTATTAGGTCTGTTCTACATATTTTGTACCAAACATGTCAAACCACATTTGGAACATGGTAAGAAAATCAAGAATGAGCAAGTGCATTCATGTAGACTTACATTTTTGAGCATTGAAGAAGAGGAGGGCCTTGTGCAGTGCCTTGGTGTACTCATCAGGCGGAGGCGGGGGATCCTTGTGCTTGGGCAGAGTCTCGATGTTGACGATGACGTGGGGGGTGCCATTGTTCATCGGCAGTCGCCCGGCTGAAACACAAAAGAGCAGTAAGACAAAAATGACTGTCATCCTCATCGCAACCTCAAAAATTAGATGGTACTTGAGGAGGAAGAATGGAGCTAGCAATGTGTATGTAACGAGTCCTTGATAGAATAGAATATTTTGAGGGTTGCAAGCTGGAGATGATGGAGATGAATTTGACTTGGAAGTCTTGATTGGATTAAGCTGATCACAATGTGAAATAGAATAGGCTACTTATGGGATCGATATGACCATTTTGAAACATAATGTCACATGGAGGAAGGGAAGTGCGATATAAATATGCAACACACTGCACGTTTCTCCTCCTCGTAGGTAACAGTAATTAATTCTGGCTATCAACTTAGGTTAAATATAGAGGAGTGAATTTGCTCCAAGCCAAGCCCGGTCAACTTGGGGTTGGGCCGGTTCAGGTCCGTTCAATGGACCAATCCGGCTCGGCCCACTTTCAACCTAGGGTCGGGTATAGTTTTGCCACCCCCATCTCGGGACAGACACCTAGACCCTAATGGATTTGGGCTGGAGGCTGGATTTACTATCCAAACCGGTTGGTGGACCGGTCCAGTCGAAAGTTCGCTCCAGACTAGTCAGAACCTGGTCCCCTATTAAAAATAATGGTTTTTTTTTTACTATTTTATCCCCTACTAATCATTAGTATAACATTGGGAGTATTTTGGTAAAAAATAAAATAAAAATCCAACCACCATATTTTAGGGGTAATATGATCTTTTTGCGGGTATTTTTTTTTATACGCCCATTATTTAACCATATATGAACGTTAATTATGGATATTTTGGTTATTTTCCTAAAAATGACCAAAATATTCCTATATCAACCATATTCTAAGAGTATTTCTTATCACGTCCCGGTTCCGCAGAACCGAAAGTTAGCCACTGAACGTAATGCAAACAAGTCTAGATTGCACTTGTATAAGGCAAGAAGATTAAATAGTAAATGGTGTATCTCAAAACAATGACATTATAAGAAAATAATAGAGTCATACAGAATCAAAACAAAATAGACGAAATGGATCTCTTTATTGATAATGTAGCGGAATACAAAGTCTCTCAATAGCCAATTGAATATGCCAACTTGGCTTACAAAACTCATGATCTCTCTTGCCCACAAAGGATTCTATTTTTCCATATATCATGTCTTCTATATCCAAGCTAGCATCCTCGGTCGAACACCTTAAAGTTGCTAATCCGAGCATCCAACGTCTTGGTACGTCCGAGTGAATCTCCGTATCTGGAAGTTGGGTATCAGTACATATCGCGTACTGGTAAGTGAGTTAACCCACTCGCCTAAACTAACACTAAGTAATCATATGAAGCATATAATTTATATAGTGATCTTGCTATTAGAACTAGATTGATTACAGTTCATAACATGGTATATACTGAAAGCAGGAAAGCATGTTATACTTGATACCATAAGTAAAATAGGGAATATACTAAACTACGTCATTTATTAGTGACTTCTTACCACAATTGATGCGTCCACCCTTGCACAAGATAATGTGAACACTTACCGCCCATGCATAAGACATACGTTATCATGCCGCCTATCTATATGAAGGTCATCGATATTCTGAGTCATATTGGACTAAATCTTTTGTAAGACGGTGATCACTTCGCGCTCGGGTTGTAAGTCCTATCGAAGGTCCCAAAATATCTCATATTGCGATGCGCTATCCCAGAGTAGGATGCAAGTCTTTAATGAATATCCCCCAATACCATGGTCCTAAAGTATATTGTTTCCTCCTAGGTCGAATTGTCCTATTGCTTTAGACTACCCGTTCGGAAAAACCAAACTTTGTGCACAGGCTATCCATGTCCATGACCATGCAAATGCGTCAATAGTTGTCTATAAAACACATGCATGGTACCAAAATATAAGCAAAGCAATGTACATATCTACTTGCACAAATCTATTATTCTTGCATTAACTACATACTCTGTCAATATTCTGAATGTCGACCCGCATGCCCCAACATACCGAGGCACAAAGCCACCACCGACAGTTCTCGGTACCGTACCTGTAAACCCCCTCATCCAAAATTAGGCCTACTTGGCTTAGAAAGAGAAACTAGGGCTAGTTTGAATCTAATTGGAAATAGGACATGGTATTTTATTTAATTTTGCGATATTTATATCACTTAATGCACCTTACTGTTGCTTCAATAATTGGAGCACTACATTAGCCATTGTCTTCCTACAAATTTCACATCCTTGTCCTAGACGTTCCAGTCATCTATTCTGACCCTTGTGTAACTTATAATTATGCTCTATTTTGCTATATTTTAGTCGCACAATATTCATCGCAGAGGTTTATATTTAATTCTAAATAATTTCAACTTTGTATCCTTGTGCGTTCTAATCAAAATTGGAGACACAATCTTGACCCGTTTCGTGCAACCCAATTTATGATAATATTTTATCCTGAGTCCTCTATGTCCATAATACTTGTGTCCCACCTAATTTTAGCCCGGTATATTTATAATTAATTCCAGAACATCGTGCGTATTAATTTTAATTAATTTAATCTAATTTTTATCTTTGTGCAATTTTTCTAATTGTTGGGCGCTTTAATGCAAAAGTGAATTAAGGTGTCTACACCATTGGACACAACACATGTAGAAATCTATTTTTCTTTTATTTTCCTTCATGTGAATTTTCTTCATAATTTATTAGAGTGTATAACCCTCAATATCGATCCACATTGAACCATGGCCCTCCATTTTGAAAAATTGCAATCCAAGCCCTCCAATACCTATATGACAAGCCAAGCCCAAATTCCAAGGGGGGATGTTGACCAAGCCCACCCTAGGTCAACCTCAAAATTCCACTTCTTTACATATAAATATACCTTTAATATCTTTTCACCTAAACCTAAATCAACCATACACAGCCGATCCCTCCCCCAACTCCTATTCATCTTCTTCTTCCTCCTTCCCGCAGCCGGAGCCCCGCCCTCCGGAGCAACCGTGCCGTCCACTGCGCTTCACCTGAGAAGCCGGAGCAACCCACCTTTCATCATCTCTTCCCACCTCCGACCTCGCCGGATCCCGACGCCCCTCGCTTGAGAACACCCTGAGCAACCCTCCTCCTCTTTCCCTCGCTGTCCTCTCTTCGCCTGAGCCCAGAGTGCCACCATTTCCCCGACCAGCACTCCTCGACTGAGCCCCGACCTCACCGACCGCCTAGAACCCGACCCCGGCCGCCTTCACTTCGTCACGCCGGACTGAACCTCCCTCTCGTCCCCGCCGTGCTAGACTGAACACCCCGCATGACCCCCTTCCTCCAGTCGACTCGACCAGAGCTCCTCCGACTGACCTCGCCGGAGCAACTCCCAACCACCCGCTCCCACGACCATCACCTCCTCCTCTTCCCTGTCCTCTCCTTCCTCCCGGAGCACGACCCAGCTCTGCCCTGAGCTCCTCCTCTCCTCCCTGTCATCCTCCTCGATATTTCCTTCATGAGATGCACCTCGACCACCTCCACAGCTGCTGGACCGACTTTATCTCCTCCCTGCCATCCACCAGTAGACCCTCGACTTGCTGGACCTCCCTGATTGCCGGACGCCGGCAGACTTCGACCCTATCATCACCATCAATCATCATTATCATCAATCATCATAATCATCATCATCTCATTAATATCATTATCATCATCATCATCACCCCATCATCACCTCATCATGATCATCCTTGTCATCACCATCCTCCCAATCATCATCTTTTTTATCACCATTATCCCAGTCACTATCTATATCATCCCTATCATCCTCATCACCTAATCACCATAGTCATTATCACCCTTAATGTCACGCCCCAGTCCCAAAATATATGGAACCAAGCAACGTGGCAATGGCCAGCTGACACGTCTCCGAGGATATCCCAATTTAATGGATCCACGAAGAGTGCTACGCTGTCCTATAATACTAACATGTCCAATATCAGTCAATAACAGGTAATCCAATCTCATCCACAATATAAAGAGCAAAAACACTAAATAACTGCTGGTTGATAAATATCAGTCTCAAGATATCGTAGTACAACCAGTGATGTCTGGTGGGAACAAACCCACTACTATGACGAAATAAAATACTGAAATAAGATATGAAAGATAATGACTAGGGCATTAGCTGAGTAGATAATGATGCCCTCCAACTAGGCTAAAGGCCTACCAACTGATCACGGGAACTCTGACGGTTGCACCTCTAACTCCTCAGCTATAGCAAATCTCGTCTCCTGTCCTGGGCCGTATACGGTGGGGTAGTAAGCATCGTCTAAATCTGGAAAGGTACCAGGTCCTCAGAGGGACGTAACAAGATACAAAAAAATAGCATGCTATATATATGAATACTGAAGAAAATAAATACAATAAGGGTGTACTAGCCATCTAAGTGAATGCAATGTGAGGACAACGCTGGTGCGTATGGGTAGGCGTAGGCATAGCGTCCATGCTCCGAAGAGAGTGGCATCTGTACAGTATATCGTCCATATCGCTCCAAAGAACGTGGCATCAGTATAAAGGAAAAGTCATTGGATCTGAGGTTCCTCCGAAACTACGGCTCCAATGTGTGTATCTCATACGCCTACTAGTTGTCCTCCCCGCCCAATGTAGATATGCAAGTCGACTACTCAACGTGCATACCATATATCTATATGCCAAGTCTCAAATCTATATCCTGACTACATACTAATCGTGATGTAGGTGATACTGTCACGACCCGCACCCGGTTTAGGGGCACGAGTGCGTGGGTACGTCCAGCCTACGCCGCAGCATCGGCGGTAGAACGCTGTCTAGGTCAGGTACTATCTAAACAATCTCACGCTAGTATCCAACTCCATAAGGAGACGTGGACATCACTATAAAATATTAACAACATACTCAATCACACTACAGCATGATAGGAATTGAAGAAATAAAAGAATACAATACAAGTCTAATGACAACATGATCATACCTGCAGTCATTAGCTTCCAATCCCCAAGTGTGTCAGAACCCAGTCTACTAAGGTCACAGTCTGGAAAAATATTTTTCAGTCAGGAAGGAGCAAAGTACATCTCTAAATAGCAGTTCTATATAAATGACATAAACTATGTAGCAGTTCTAGATGGAAATATACCAGATGCATGTATAGTTACGAGAAATGTACAATGAAAGAAATACTGGAAATATTGTAAGTAACTGCAGGAAAAGAAACAATATGTCCATGAGCAAGAAACCTATGACTAAGTGTGTGAGTACTAGCTTTAACATGTGATCGGCTTGGGAACTTGATCAGGCTGGTTACATGTGATTAGCTATGATTCACGAAGGTCAGGCTAACCGTTGGTTAGCTATGATGCATGTAGAGGTCAGGCTAATCATACGTAACAGCTATGAAGCATGGAGATGGTCAGGCCGCACCCGACGTGAGATGTGGGGTGAGCTATGATGCATGGAAAGTTGGGTATGATCACATATCTACACTAAAATACTCCCCACTCCCGACTGGTATAGTAGATCCAATCATGGTACGCTATGGCACGGGATTCCCTAGGGAGGTAGCAAATCTCCCCGGGAATCAGTGTCTGTACATGCACAAGATAACAAGGAAAATAAGTCTTGTACAAGCTACACCATGAATAAGGAATAACATCTCATGACGAGATCCGTGTATACCAATCCGTGTAACCAACGTGTCAAAAGCATGGATATCTACACTAGATATAGTGAACATAGGAGATATCATAAATTAGAAATGTAAAACCCCCTTCCTAGAAATCGTATAAACCCTTTTATTTATTTATTATTAATTAAATTGTAGTAATTAGGTCTAAATAGGGGAAATAGATTTTTAATAATTTTTATGTTAGGTGTTCGAGCACTTAGATGACTTGTGGGACCTTCAGAAATTTTTCGGAATTTATTCCATGTAGGAGACCCCTTGAGCAGTTGCTAGCCTAATGCTGTGTATTATTCTAATCTAAATTTTTTCTATGAGTATATATATTATATATATATATGCATATATTAATAGGAAAAGAAAAGATTAAGAAAATATTAAGAAAAGAAATTATTAAATAAGATCTAATAATAATAATAGTAATAATAGCAACTTTAGTAACCTTAGCAATTTGCTAATACTATTCAACAGCAACTTTAGTAACCTTAGTAATAATAGCAATACTATTCCAACAGTGACTTTAGTAACCTTCAGCAAATATGCAAACGAGACCCGCCCCTATACTCCTAAGCCGACCCTTTACCCGCCTCCAACCCTCTCTCTACATATCTTAATATACAGTATATATATATATAATAAACTCTCCAAAACCCTAACTTAAATTCCCAGACTTCTTCTTCCCATCTAGAGCCGTCACCACAGCCAGAGAAGCCCCCCCAAGCCATCCAATCATCCCGTCGACGCCGACATCGCGAACTGCAGTCTCCCACTCGAAGCACCTTCTCTCCGGCGTGTTTTTCCGTTGACTCGCTCGACCAAACGCTATTCCGTTTTCATAGGTATGATCTTCCCTCAACCCTCTCCAGTATTTGTTTTATAGTCAACCTCAGAAAACGTGCGCCCCTAGGTGTAAATCAGCGTCCAAAATGGACGGACAGGCAGAATTCTGCAATCGCAGAATTCCAGATTGACCACCCGTATTGTCGAGTTCGTATCTCCCACCATAGAGATCCGAATCCGATGATTCTTTTTGATACCTGTAGAATACATGATCTAGTTTATTTTCTGTATAATAACCCTAGGCTAATAGTTGCTGTGGACACAGTTATGTTCGTCACAAAACTGTACGCACCCACTTTTTTCGGTTTTCCAAAAGTTGGAGAACGGAGCGCGCCCCGCCAACCGGGACCGCCCCGCCGTGTGCCAAGTGTACCAAATGGTGCACACAGCATAACGGGACACGTGAAAATTTGTGGGAACTGATTCGGACGCGTGTGCGCGCCGGAATCAGACCGTATCCGCGGACACATTTCGTGTCGCCACTTTTGTGGAACTCGCGAGTATTTTGTGCACGATTGTCAGATTGCGACGAAAATTGCGCCACTGGACTCGTGGTAACGCGCTGGTCCTGTGACCCAATTTTCACGCATTTCTGAGACGGTTGACCAGATCGCCAATTGGCGGGTCCCACAGTTGATTTTTTGGACCAAATTTTGTTCGGCTCATCGGAATCCACATTTGGACATACCGTTGAGTTCGTATTGACATCTAGATTTGTTTGACCTATAGTTTATTCCATTTAGAGACTGTTACCCTCGGCACACTTTTCGGTGCAAAGTGGGCCACACGTGGACCCCACTTTTGCCCGAAATTACGGTTTTGCCCCTGTGTCCAAATTGGACGAAAGGGATGTGCTTTTTAGCTATTTTGCTCATTCCGGAAACGTTGGTGATATTTATTTCAGCATCCGGAGATGTTTGTTCGGAGTCCGTAGTTCCAGGTTCAGTGTCCTTGACATTTGGGCGCGTACACTTTACAGATTTCTTGCCAGGCAAGTATACCTTGCCATTGTACTGTATTTACATTCCATATGAGGCATGCATATTTATTTTCTACTTATTTAGTTCATTTATTTTAACTGTTATATAAACTGCGCGTCCAAGGAAACTTGGGTGCAACGACGGTGTCGTCGTACTATATTTTTACTTATGTATATGCATTGGACCTACTTTATGAGACTACCCCATTTTCATGAGGCATTTATGTTTCATTGACCATGACACTATTTCTTACACGAGTGTGAGTCACATGTAGGACACGGACTTGCGTACTCGGCTGGCCCCCGGTACGTATAGGTCGTGCGACGGATAGGGATAACTGCCAATAGAAACTTTGCATGCTAGTAGACCTGGCGGTTATTAGAGGTTTATCGTGTCATGGACGTGACATGCTTAGAGCATGGGGTGGGGAGAACAACAAGTACCGCATTTGAGCTCCTTTACACTTTTTCTGTGACGCCCGGATTCTCCGCTGGAGATACGGGTGGTGATGACCCATATATATACATTGGCGGGCCTCCGCCGTTCAAAAGACGACGTGCCTTTGGGCCCCTGGATCTTCAAAAGAGAACCATGCCAAATCCCAGTTTTCAGCCAGATAGCTCACTTGTGGGGAAATGTGTTCTTAACTGCATTCACTTAGACGGTTAGGCGACCCAATGGATGTTCATTTTTTAGTACTTTATTGGCATGTGTTTTTTGTATCTTGTTACGTCCCTCTGAGGACCTGGTCCCTTCCAGATATAGGTGAGCAGGAGTACCCGCAAGAGTATGGACCTGGACCTGATGCTACCTATCAGCCTGAGGAGATCTTACCTTCTGATTATATGTGATTCATTGCAGCTGTTTAGAGATTTTAGTTGCTATTCTTTTCTAGACATTTATTCTTATATTAGAGTTTATTCTCTTCTCTCTTTAGTAGTTTATTATAGTCGATTTGCAGTGGATTTGTTTCCACCCGACTATTGCACTTTGAGATTACTATTTGAGACTACTTCTTTGATATTCATTTATTGATTTCCATTATTCTATTATTTGTGTTGTGGATGAGATATAGAACTGCGTGTGACTTGTTGTGACATATATTTACCACTGTGGATTGGATATTCATGTACAGCGTACGTGTGTATATGGTTTCCATATATTGGAGTTCGTATACATACGGCTGACGTGTTACGTATTCCTAGTCCTACGTATTTTGGGACTGGGGCGTGACAAGAAACTAATCAGAGAATGTACTCGCCTTGGGTCCTTAGCTGGTAAAACCAATGTCCTGTCCCAGAGCATCGTCTGGAGGAACCAACAGTCCTAAAAATATATCAAATACAACATTTGCATCAGAAGCTACGCTAACACACAGTCAAAACACTGGCCTCAGGGCAATGCCAGGCAGGGCACTAGTCAGCTAGGGTCACCTAGTAGGGATACATATTAAAACACATCACCTATTTTTTAATCATTAATACCTACCATATATATATTTGCAATACAAATATGTATATACCAAATTGAATTTATACAATACCAATTAAACATACCTTGAAAATATGCTAAGTATATATATAAATACATGTATACTCATATACCAATTAAATATATATTGAAAATATGCTAAGTATATATACATATATAAAATACATATAGTAGAACACGTATTTATATATATATCAATCATATATATATATATATAGAAATATATTAAGGTATGTACAAATATATATTTTTGAAATTATATCAAGTATATATATATATACAAAATATATATATATACCAAACTTAATTATAGAATTTATTTAAATACATACTATACTCATACAATTGATTACTAATAAATAAATAATATACAATTTACATATTTAAATACATACATATACTAAATATACACTATACATATTAACATATTTAAAGCATTAATTTGATAAATGCTATTTATACACATATACGTATACCTTAAATACTTACATACATACTTACATACATTACTTATATACATTGCATTCACATTAATTATATCCACCATTCATTATATTAACTATTACCCTATTCATTACATTAATTATAATACTAATCATCACATTAAGTATAAAGGAGGAAATGAAGAAGAGGAACTCACAGTAATGGGGTCGGAGCCTCGCCGGAGTACGGCAGGAGGATGGCCTGATCTCCGTTGGTCGTGGTGGTGTTGTTGGATGGTAGTTGACAGCGAGAGGGGGAGAGCACAGCCGGAGTCGAGGCAATGGGGATGGTGACGGATTGATGGGGAGCCGGACTGGAGTCGGCCAGCGGGAGTCGAGGAGGAGAGTTGGCCGCTCGCCGGGGTGCACCGAGGGCCGCCGGAGGAAGTTGCTCGCGAGGGGAAACAGCCGCCGGAGGAAGTTGCTACGGGCCGCCGGACTGAAGTACAGATGAGGTCGGGTCTAAGAGATGATGGAGGTGGTGGTGATATGGGAGTTGGGAGAAAATCAGGTGGCTGACCGGGCCGCCGGAGGGAACAGTGAATTCGGGGTGATCGGGCCGGAGCAGTCAGCGGGAAGAGCTCGGAGGAACTCGGCTGCCGGGTTGGAGTTAGCAGCGGCTGATCAGCCGTCGCCGGACCGCGGGACACAGCAGGGAGGGCTGCGGGGGACTCGGCCGCCCAGGGGAAGTCGGCCTGGGTGCAGTGGGCCGCCGGAGCACGGGAAGTCGGCCTGAGTGCACAGAGCCGCCGGTGGACAGTAGGGGGAAAAATGATGAATAGTGTTCCCCCCTTTTGCTAATTTGAATTCAAATTCAAAATAAGAAGAAGAAGAAAAAGGAAGAAGAGAAGAAATGAGAAGGAGAAAGGAAGAAGAATTTCTTCCTACGTTGGAGAGGATGGAGGCTTGTGAGGAGGTGGGGGCTTGCTTAGGGATTAGGGTTTTCTAGGGAAATGTGTTGATGTGACAATATATAGGGAGAGAGGTTGGATGAAGGGTGAGGATTTGACCCCTAGAATGAGGGGTCCAGATTAAACATGAAGGAAATTAATTCATGTAGGAATGAGGGTGAGGGCTAAAAATAATATCAGGTTCCCTCATTGTTTAAACAATTGGGTGTTGACACAAAAATACAAATTTGTAATTTAGCCTCCCTTAAATTTGGGAAATTGCACAAACACATAAAATAACGAAAATTTGGCGGGCGATTCGGTGTCCGGTGTTTTGTAGGGTCAGGGGGCGCTGTATGATTTGTGTGGGCTCAAATAACAGGGCATTGGAATTAAATTAGGATTTCAATATCGGTTAAAATAGTATCCTCAATTTAATTAGAATAAAATATAAGTTGTGTTCAAAAATTAATTAGGAGTACATGGGGCCAAAATCAGGTCAGGTCATCAATACCAATAATGAAGAAGACTCATAACAGAATATTACCCTAATTTGGGCCACACAAAAAATAGGTCAAGATTGCCTCCAATTTTCGATTGGAACGCACAACGATACAAAATAGAAACTTATTAAATAACGCCCGCGACGATTTTTTTTTTGTGCGGCTAGAATTAATGTACAAAGAGCATAATTACGAGCTGCAAAAATAGCAGAATGGAAGGCGGGCATGTCTAGGGCAAGATTGTAAAATTTGTTGGAAGACAAAAGTCAGGATAGCGCTCCAAATATCGAAGCAAAGGCAATGCGCAATAATTAAATAAAATACAGTAATTAATTACACCTCCAATAAATTAATTCTAAAATAAAACAATTAACCTCAAAATTCCATAATTCCGACAGGTGCTCATCTACTGGCTTCTAGGTCAAGTCTACCATCACAAACACAAATGAACACTGTCTATAATATAATATATTAAAGTACACATCACACAGTTATTTGATTAAATATACTATCAT
The DNA here is from genome assembly GCA_036927795.1 of Iris macrosiphon. Lineage (NCBI taxonomy): Eukaryota > Viridiplantae > Streptophyta > Magnoliopsida > Asparagales > Iridaceae > Iris > Iris macrosiphon. Next base: position 21,301,299 of record JAYESA010000012.1, read on the forward strand.
GCAATTAATTAATTATAACTACAATAATATTAAATATTGTAAAAAGTCGAAAATACCCCTGTTTTCGGAATGTGGTAGTGACAAGTCTACCCACCTTAAAAGAATTTCGTCCTCGAAATTTAAATTCTCTAGGTAGCGTTTAATCGTACGCATTATTATTTCCCTCAAACTTAAATTCATCAACCACGACATCAGGTAATAATTCACAATGTCTTTTCACAATTTCAAAATTTTAAAAATTTATTGCATAACCTGAAAAATCCTAGAAATAAAATCAAATTCCATCAAAATTTCCTCAAATTCTAATGATAACCTCAATCATATCACATCCTTCCTGGAATTAATACATCATAAATTCCGTCATGTTAAATTCTTGACCCTTTATTTAAATTAATGTTTTATCCTCGAATTTTTTAAATCCTCGATTGTTTTATTTATTTATTTACTACCATCAAAATTAAATTCATCAAATCATATAATCATGAACTACTCCATATTGTTATTTCACAATAAATTTTTTTTTTTCCAAAATTTTTATAAATATCATATCCCTAAAAATCTTCAAATATAAATCAAATCCCATTCTTATCACAATATCCTCCAAAATTTTATGTTAACAACGAAATACAAGAATTTAATATTCAATCCTCTAATTGAAATCCAATCAATGCATATTTCTAAAATCGAATCTCATCCCAAATTTGAATTCAACACTAATCCATTTGTGTTCTTATTCCTCGATTTTTTTTTCCACATAATATGCAACGATGTAATACTTATGAAACCTCCAATACAATATTCACGATATAAGTTCATAACTTACAGTCCAATAATTATATCGATGGCCTTCTTAAATTCCTCAAATTCAATGATAAATTCAATCATTTCATAATCTTCTTAAAATCAATGATTTAACAAAACTTCAATTACGCCATATTAAATTCCCAACTCTTTATTTAATTTAATATTTTCCTCAAAATTTAAGGCACCTTGTCTCTCTTTGTCAAGTAATAATCTCTTCGTTAATCTTTACTATAGTTAAATCCTCAACAATCAAAGTCTAAGAGAATTCTACCTACAACCATACAACATGCAACCTAAGGGAAATATGTATGATCATGGTGTCTTTTGTCATGGTATTGCAGTCTCTGTATCAGGGGTACTACTAACTACATTATAACAAGAAATCATGCATACAAGCTACGGTACTAAGGTATCAATCAATCAGAAGACAAAAGAACACGAGGAAAGAAAAGAAAGAACCTGCTAATATATTACTAGCAATATCTTCTAACATAATCATAGGTCAAATGATGCATGGAAAGTTTGATACCTCTGTCTCTTTAGGTACCACACTCTACTACAAGCATACTCACTGCTAGCTTCCTTACCTACTGCAATAGTTGATACTAGTCATTCTTATCACTCAAGTGCATATCAATTGTAACACACTATACTAAGTACTGCTCTCTCTAATACAACCCTAGATTGACACCCAAGTCAGTTGGCAGTGAGATCTCAATCATACCCAAGTCATCAGATCCTTACACATGTATATCATCTACTCATATATTAATATTTATCTCTTATCTACCATAAAGTTAATCCTCAAAATAATCGTCAAGGTTTAACTTCTCGAACAACTTTAAAGTAAAATGTATATACTTCCTCAAAATCAGATACTCAACATCGAAATAAAATTTTATTACTCCAAAAATCTGTGTAGCCTTAACCATGTTTATTGAATTCGTATTTGAAATCCTCAAAATTTAATGACATAATCTTAACTCCTCTATTATTTTAAAAATTAAAATCTTATTTCCACCTTTGACTTTATAACTCCACAATGTATATATCAGTGCTCACGGTCTCTGATACTCAAGGTGCACTCAATGCATCTAGTGTCTATAATTGTGTACTAAAATTATACTGCCTGAATCACTTGTACTATTACCTCCAATGATCAAAGTTATTGTCACGCCCCAATCTCCTGCAAGCTCGATAGTCCCAGCTGAACGTGAATCACCACGTTTACAGCTCTCCTGCAGGACCATCGTTCTCATCGAGACGTGATGCCGTACGAGCCTGGAGTTGCGCTCGTAAAAGGCGATGTTGTCAAACACCAAATATTATCATTGAAACAACCAAGTTGCAGCGGAAGTCAAGTATTGTGTACCAAGCACACAATCAGAGTAATACGCAGTGAAGCTCACGATAGGGTCAAATGAAATGCCTCATCGAAGACAAGGCCACGAAGGCGATATCACGAAGGCGATGAAATACTCTTGCTCTTTTCTCTAGCCCACAAAGGTACGTACAGTTCATACATCATGTCCCGTATATCCAAGCAGCGCCACTACGCCTGCGTACCTGAAATAATGCCCACAAACGTAGGTCAGTACACAACCGTACTGGTGAGCGGGGTAACCCACTCGCCTAAGCCGACACTAAGTAAAAATAGTGAATGCAAACAGTTATATGGTGATCTTTCTAGTTGAATCCTAAATTCATTTCATGGCATAGGGATGACATGTTAAAAAAAGCTGTAAAGCAGATTAAGCATGCAAGCACTCAACTCAAACCAAACGACAAGCAAATATATAAGCAACTCGAGGGAAACTAGCATGCAAACCGTCCTGCTCAAGTCCAAGCAACACGATAACATGTCGAACCATCAACCAAGCCTCAATATCCATCCTCAACCAACACTTACAATCCAAATCTCACAGTACACACTCTTGCCGAGGCAAGGTGGCCGCGCCTACACGAAAGCTAAACCAACAAAAGAAAAGCAAGCCAACACTATACTATATGAAGTCACTGGCCAAGCCATAAAGGACTTTGATCGGACTGATCAAATGCGGTTCTCCTCGAAACAGCGCTAAGTAGCTAACCCACCTGGATCGATTCCAACCGCTGGCACCGATCCCAAGACGCGTTACACAATTGTCTCCTCCATGGCCGAACGGTCCCGGTGCCCCGGAGTACCCGTTCGAGGAGACCAAACCCTGTGCAATACAGGTTGTCCGTGACATGCAGACACCAAGTAGGTATGACGAGAGGATCAAACATTCTTGCCCCACCAAGCGATCCTAGACTCGTTCTGCCAATAATCCAACCAACACATCCATAACCATTCTTCCAACATGTTCTTCCAAGGAACCCAAATCTCGACCTCAAAACATAGCCCGAGGCATCAAAATATCAAGTGTTTCATAGGCACAAAGCCTCTTCTCAACACAATCCAAATTGGTGCAACACCTATGCTTGAAGCAAAACCCATGGCACAATGTCGTTTCAGTGGCACAATGCCCCATTCGTGGCACGATGCCTTATCAAACGACACAACGCCCTCGCCGATACAGTTGTTCGGTTTTGAACCACAACTGCCTGCTTTGTAAGACAAAGCATCCTTGTGATACACGTGCACGGATGCACGTTCGCTCGCCCGAATTCCCGATATTCCCATTGCCTCAATTGTATCATTCCAACTTGTATATTTCCAACAGTCCAAGCATAATCCCAAGTAATCCAACCGATCGTCTCAAAATGAATAATCCAGCTATCGTATCCAACTATCCAACGCGTAAAACCATTCAAGCCATAAACCTACCAAGCCAACGACGCACACTCTATGCACGCCTCAGTGTAGTGCTTCCCGATGTTTCAGCCCAAGTGTTCAAGCCTTTACGTGTTTTTCATATTATTAGGCATGAAGGAGTAGAGGAGAAGGGAAAGAGCCCACTCACAATGATTGATCCCGTTAGGCATCCTGTCCTGCCGATACGGCCAATCCCTTGAACCCGTGGTCCGATACAAGCGCGATCTACTCAACTGGTATGACCGTGCGAGCAGGCCGTGCTCTACAAATGATCCGACCGATAGGACTAAGGAAGATGGCATTATCATTCCAACTCAGCTATCTCAGTACTGCTCTGAACGAACACCTGATTTCCATCGAACCCGCTAGCCATCTGCACATGAAATAACTCAATCAATACTTATTTCCAAAATCCAACAAATCAAATAGAACCAGCATTTGTTTCATTTAATCCGACTCAGCGTAACGCACCGTACGGTTGCGGGGCGTTACATAATATACCACTTAGAATCAGGTTCGTCCACGAACCGTGCTGGTACTCATTCCTATCACATGCCACAATCCAATTCCATGGATCTTCTCTATGCAACTCACATTATCCTGATCCAGACTCAGCATCTTGCTCTGTTGAATGCTCGTACAAATTCTATATTCCTACATCCTTCTTGCAGCTCAATACGAATTCTTCGTATCGCTTAGTTTTGGATCGATACACATATTTAAGGCGTCCCTAAAATACATGTATTTTAGCCGAACTTTGCGATAGCAAATTTGGATAAGTTACAAGGGTATTTTTATGTCCGAGGCATCCATTAGCTTAACTCCCAAATCGAACCAATCCTGATTTCCATTCCAACATGTTCGCTTGAGCACTATTTTCAATATAATAATTTTCCACCGATCAATCAGTCCGAGTTCCAACTCAATCCATCCAACTATTTCTGAATCCGCACTAGCAACATCTCCAAATATATCTCATGCACCGAACGATCAACTCAAATGATACTACCCCATCTAGGCGACTTACCCAAATATTAAATTTGCTCTCATCAGCTCAACCAAACACTTCTTCCTCAATCTCAATACCTCGCTGGGTGAACATCTATATTGAGGTTCGTGTGATCCACGAAGATCTCGCCGCCACGCCAAAGGGATAGTGTCGCCACGATTTCAACGTGGACACACTCGCCACAATTCCTAGGTTGCGCATGGAATAGTTCTTCGCGCTGCTTCCACTGCCTCAAAGCATAGGATATCACCTTCGCCTTCCGAATGAGCACGCTTCCCAGACTAAGTTCCGAGACATCTTGTAAATCTGAGGCAAATCTGTTCCTTCCAGTATTCGCAAGGATTTGATCTGAACGAGCTGCCACAGTCGTCCATTCATATGAATGCTATTCCCTTCCAGGGCACGATGAGTCAGAGGTGATGCCATCGAGATAAAAATCTGCGACTCTGAATCTCATCAGTTGACTAGGCTACTTCCACCATTGCTTCGATCTTCTGGCTGCATCTTCAGCTGAAGGCTATCCCAAGGATCTCTCAAATCCAACTCTCAGTCAATGGGCCAAATCTCATTGCTCACATCTGCCCTCGACGCATTCCCAAATATGCTGCCTCAAGGGTCGTTCTATGGGTCTACCATATTCAATCTCTGATCTGACGGGCAAGTCGCTAGGGTCAGCTGTCCCGAAGCTACGCTCGATAATTGTAATCATCACGATGGACAGTTACTAAGAACCATGCTCTATCTCATCTGCAAATCCGAATCAAAATCCAACCATTCCATCCGAGCGAACTTCCGAATCCGAGAAATTTCATGCACTACCTCTGCTGATCTGTCAACCAATGCCGCTTAACCACCTAGAGTCTTGCTATCTATCCGAGCCACAATTCGAGAACTGTGCTCGTTTGAAACCGTCTTCCATCGATCTGCCGTTATGCCCTGAATCCATCAAATTTTCCGAACTGCCATGTTCGTCTTATCGCACTACCACTGCAATGATTTCCGAAACTCAAGACTTGCTCCAATTCTTATCCCCTTGCCACATTCTACAATGCACGTCCAACTTGCTCAAACCGCATAGTGATTTGCTCCGACGTTGCTATCACATTTAGCTATCTTCAAACGTCCGTCCACGTCTTCCGGAGAATCTGTCTATGCTTGTTGCACCATCTTGCCCAAAATTCTATTTCCGCTAAACCTGAGTCGACTTCTCGAGCAGCAATATCCAAAATCTTCTAAGTTTGTGTGAATCCATCGCATTGTCCCTCCAAACCAAATCATATTTCATTACTCAATCAACAGCTCAAATGTGTCGCCCAAAATCGTAGTTCGTGCTCGCTATCATTTGATTCACCCATTGCTCGTTCAAGCGCATCCCAGTTGTTCGTTCTGATCTTGTCCATCACTTAAGCCCAACGATGCTTTCATTTGCATCAGTCCGTTCACGATATGCTCAACTCAATATTCGCTTGCTCCATTTTCATTCTTCCCAACTCAACTGATGTGCACCAACTAACTTGTATTCTCGTTTTACGAGACCGTTCAGGCAATTCCCATAGATGTCCAACCAAAATATTTCCAATGCCTTGCTTAACACGTTTGATCCCATATACCACTTCAAATCAAGTCACTACTCACATTACGTTTTCCTGCACGAATCCAAGATCCGTTCGAACCATTCTCCATGCATGATCATGCCTTTCTCAACTCAAGTCTGACACAAAAACTCAGGCAATGCTTGAATTATCCAACTGTTTCCATAAATCTTACTATACAACTCGTGCCATATCCCATTCACAATACTTCCAGCTATTCTCAAAGCCGTCTGATACTTTCGCAACACGAGCAACCCGTGCAACGATCTCTCTTCCAAGTAATCCAACCCAATACTCAATGGTTTCACACATTTGTTATACGAGCAACTCGTGCCAACTATTCTGATATTCCCGAGCCAAACTCAAACATGCTCAACCGATGCGCCACAGCCAAAATTCTAACTTCTATCCAACACAATCGCTACACGAGCAACTCGTGCAATGATCCATTTTCATCAAATGCTTCTACTCACAACATGCCGCATAACCAAATCTCGTTAGCCAACCAACTGATCCATTGAGGCAATCAGAAACTCCCGAACGCTAAGCCAAGCCAATCCAACGAAAGCTCTTAACTTGTTGCACAAATGCAACAACGCCACCCAACTTGCTGTACGAATGCAACAACGCCTAACGAGGCTAAACAATCCTACGAAAACCAACCAAGAAAACACAACCAAGAATAAAATGCAGCCACAACCAGCAATAAATAGACTTATTGCATGAAACATCCAATGCGGCACTGAGTAGAGTCAAGAGCTAGACGACACACAGAAGCTATTTAGAGTTTGTGATGAAGCGAAGGACCAAGTCCGAGAAAATAAACCAGGCGCTCTGATACCAATCTGTCATGCCCCAATCTCCCGCAAGCTCGATAGTCCCTGCTGAACGTGAATCACCACGTTTACAGCTCTCCCGCAGGACCATCGTTCTCATCGAGACGTGATGCCGTACGAGCCTGGAGTTGCGCTCGTACAAGGCGATGTTGTCAAACACCAAATGTTATCATTGAAATAACCAAGTTGCAGCGGAAGTCAAGTATTGTGTACCAAGCACACAATCAGAGTAATACGCAGTGAAGCTCACGATAGGGTCAAATAAAATGCCTCATCGAAGACAAGGCCACGAAGGCGATGTCACGAAGGCGATGAAATACTCTTGCTCTTTTCTCTAGCCCACAAAGGTACTTACAGTTCATACATCATGTCCCGTATATCCAAGCAGCGCCACTACGCCTGCGTACCTGAAATAATGCCCACAAACGTGGGTCAGTACACAACCGTACTGGTGAGCGGGGTAACCCACTCGCCTAAGCCGACACTAAGTAAAAATAGTGAATGCAAACAGTTATATGATGATCTTTTTAGTTGAATCCTATATTCATTTCATGGCATAGGGATGACATGTTAAGAAAAGCTGTAAAGCAGATTAAGCATGCAAGCACTCAACTCAAACCAAACGACAAGCAAATATATAAGCAACTCGAGGGAAACTAGCATGCAAACCGTCCTGCTCAAGTCCAAGCAACACGATAACATATCGAACCATCAACCAAGCCTCAATATCCATCCTCAACCAACACTTACAATCCAAATCTCACAGTGCACACTCTTGCCGAGGCAAGGTGGCCGCGCCTACACGAAAGCCAAACCAACAAAAGAAAAGCAAGCCAACACTATACTATATGAAGTCACTGGCCAAGCCATAAAGGACTTTGATCGGACTGATCAAATGCGGTTCTCCTCGAAACAGCGCTAAGTAGCTAACCCACCTGGATCGATTCCAACCGCTGGCACCGCGCCCAAGACGCGTTACCCAATTGTCTCCTCCATGGCCGAACGGTCCCGGTGCCCCGGAGTACCCGTTCGAGGAGACCAAATCCTGTGCAATACAGGTTGTCCGTGAGATGCAGACACCAAGTAGGTATGACGAGAGGATCGAACATTCTCGCCCCACCAAGCGATCCTAGACTCGTTCCGCCAATAATCCAACCAACACATCCATAACCATTCTTCCAACATGTTCTTCCAAGGAACCCAAATCTCGACCTCAAAACATAGCCCGAGGCATCAAAATATCAAGTATTTCATAGGCACAAAGCCTCTTCTCAACACAATCCAAATTGGTGCAACACCTATGCTTGAAGCAAAACCTATGGCACAATGTCGTTTCAGTGGCACAATGCCCCATTCGTGGCACGATGCCTCATCAAACGACACAACGCCCTCGCCGATACAGTTGTTCGGTTTCGAACCACAACTGCCTGCTTTGCAAGACAAAGCATCCTTGTGATACACGTACACGGATGCACGTTCGCTCGCCCGAATTTCCGATATTTTCGATATTCCTATTGCCTCAATTGTATCATTCCAACTTGTATATTTCCAACCGTCCAAGCATAATCCCAAGTAATCCAACCGATCGCCTCAAAATGAATAATCCAGCTATCGTATCCAACTATCCAACGCGTAAAACCATTCAAGCCACAAACCTACCAAGCCAACGACGCACACTCTATGCACGCCTTAGTGTAGTGCTTCCCGATGTTTCAGCCCAAGTGTTCAAGCCTTTACGTGTTTTCCATATTATTAGGCATGAAGGAGTAGAGGAGAAGGGAAAGAGCCCACTCACAATGATTGATCCCGTTAGGAATCCTGTCCTGCCGATACGGCCAATCCCTTGAACCCGTGGTCCGATGCAAGCGCGATCTACTCAACTGGTATGACCGTGTGAGCAGGCCGTGCTCTACAAATCATCCGACCGATCAGACTAAGGAAGATGGCATTATCATTCCAACTCAGCTATCTCAGTACTGCTCTGAACGAACACCTGATTTCCATCGAACCCGCTAGCCATCTGCACATGAAATAACTCAATCAATACTTATTTCTAAAATCCAACAAATCAAATGGAACCAGCATTTGTTTTATTTAATCCGACTCAGCGTAACGCACCGTACGGTTGCGGGGCGTTACAGTTATCATCAACTATGTTTTCTTTCGTGATTTTAATTTATGTCAACTGGTATATCCTCTAATTATCATCACACCGAGTGCTTACTGTTATTAACATTATTCTCGACTAATCCTCGATATAGAATCATTAGCACTCTTGGTATTATATCACTAGCTTTATTAATAGATCATCTCATCAAGCTCATTATAACTCATGTTTACCTGTACCTTCTATAATACTCATGTTTCTTTACTCTCATGGGCATGTGTATGGTTCTTCATCTCGATTGATGTATAGGTATTTCCCTGTAACCTTTTACAGCCTGTTAAACTGATCTGTGATACGCCTCACCATTTTCATTACCAATTCCGATATTTCTCTACCCATGACACCTCATTAACCCTTTATGCGTATATATTTCCTTACCTTTAACACTTCCGATATCAATCATCAAATTGAACATCATGCTCCATAAATCCTTAACACAATTCCTGGATACTTAATCGTTTACATAGATCACTCAATTACATAATCATGATTATCTAGGACGGATAATTGGCTCTAATACTAACTCTGAGAACTATCACTGATACCCTATACTCTCCTTAACTCTCAGTCTCTAATGACCTTATCCTAGAACCATTGTTACAAGGTACTACGCTATGGGTTAATTCTAGATCAAGGCCTACTGATCACATGTCCAACTAGGAAACACTTACAAACTCGCAAGCAACACTCAGTCAATACTAATACTCAAGACACAGACATAATTACAAGTCACTAATTATCATACTTAACAAGGAATCCTCAAAGAATAAAAGCTCAAAGGAACCGGATTGAGGACTGAAGGTGTCTTTACTGTTAGTAAAGAAAAGAAGCGATGGAACAAAGTCCTGGAATAACATAAATAGATAAGTCTTGAGATAATATTTTAAGAACCAATTTAAGATACAACCTGATAATCATACACGTATGCCAGAAATTATGACACACAGAATCCTCGCCACGCCAGTAAGCATAGATGCGATAAACGACAGGTTCCGTAACTAAGGTATGCAACTCTATAATCATGTCATCTAGAATTCTCGCCACGCCAACCGGTATGGCTGCGAGAGACTCTAAGTTTCATAACTACAGTATGTACATCCAAGTCTGGTTCCTACGTTTTTGTCACGACAGCTAATATGGCTGCAATAAACTCTAGGTTCCATAATCAAAGTAGACGTTTTACCTTTCTCACTGTCCTCATCAATATATGTCATCAGATGATACCGTAAATTTTTGCCCGTAAAAATTCATCTCGATATGAAATCAAAACTCAACAACGATACCAAGAATTAAAGTTAACAACTGGTCAACAAGAATCAAACTCGACATCAACAAGTGAGAACGGACGAAAACAAGGTGAAGGATTTTAAATTGGAAATTGTAATAAGATTCTCAAGGGTCATCCCAGGAATCTCTCAAGAATTTTGTGATTGAGTATCCTCTCTCATCTTAGTATCCTATGTCCTATATTCTATAGCAGGTACGCGGTAGTATAACAAGGATGCCACACTACTACGACAATCGTACAACTCACGAAGTCCGACCTGCATGGGCCACCACTAAAAACGTGTCACAACCCGCACCCGGTTTAGGGGCACGAGTGCGTGGGTACGTCCAGCCTACGCCGCAGCATCGGCGGTAGAACGCTGTCTAGGTCAGGTACTATCTAAACAATATCACGCTAGTATCCAACTCCATAAGGAGACGTGGACATCACTATAAAATATTAACAACATACTCAATCACACTACAGCACGATAGGAATTGAAGAAATAAAAGAATATAACACAAGTCTAATGACAACATGATCATACCTGCAGTTATTAGCTTCCAATCCCCAAGTGTGTCAGAACCCAGTCTACTAAGGTCACAGTCTGGAAAAATATTTTTCAGTCAGGAAGGAGCAAAGTACATCTCTAAATAGCAGTTCTATATAAATGACATAAACTATGTAACAGTTCTAGATGGAAATATACCAGATGCATGTATAGTTACGAGAAATGTACAATGAAAGAAATACTGGAAATATTGTAAGTAACTGCAGGAAAAGAAACAATATGTCCATGAGCAAGAAACCTATGACTAAGTGTGTGAGTACTAGCTTTAACATGTGATCGGCTTGGGAACTTGATCAGGCTGGTTACATGTGATTAGCTATGATTTACGAAGTTCAGGCTAACCGTTGGTTAGCTATGATGCATGTAGAGGTCAGGCTAATCACACGTAACAGCTATGAAGCATGAAGATGGTCAGACCGCACCCGACGTGAGATGTGGGGTGAGCTATGATGCATGAAAAGTTGGGTATGATCACATATCTACACTAAAATACTCCCCACCCCCGACTGGTATAGTAGATCCAATCATGGTATGCTATGGCACGAGATTCCCTAGGGAGGTAGCAAATCTCCCCGGGAATCAGTGTCTGTACATGCACAAGATAACAAGGAAAACAAGTCTTGTACAAGCTACACCATGAATAAGGAATAACATCTCATGACGAGATCCGTGTATACCAATCCGTGTAACCAGCGTGTCAAGAGCATGGATATTTACACTAGATACAGTGAACATAGGAGATATCATAAATTAAAAACTAATCAGAGAATGTACTCGCCTTGGGTCCTTAGCTGGTAAAACCAATGTCCTGTCCCAGAGCATCGTCTGGAGGAACCAACAGTCCTAAAAATATATCAAATACAACATTTGCATCAGAAGCTACGCTAACACACAGTCAAAACACTGGCCTCAGGGCCATGCCAGGCAGGGCACTAGTCAGCTAGGGTCACCTAGTAGGGATACATATTAAAACACATCACCTATTTTTTAATCATTAATACCTACCATATATATATTTGCAATACAAATATGTATATACTAAATTGAATTTATACAATACCAATTAAACATACCTTGAAAATATGCTAAGTATATATATAAATACATGTATACTCATATACCAATTAAATATATATTGAAAATATGCTAAGTATATATATATATAAAAGACATATAGTAGAACACGTATTTATATATATATCAATCATATATATATATATAGAAATATATTAAGGTATGTACAAATATATATTTTTGAAATTATATCAAGTATATATATATATACAAAATATATATATATACCAAACTTAATTATAGAATTTATTTAAATACATACTATACTCATACAATTGATTACTAATAAATAAATAATATACAATTTACATATTTAAATACATACATATACTAAATATACACTATACATATTAACATATTTAAAGTATTAATTTAAATAATGCTATTTATACACATATACGTATACCTTAAATACTTATATACATACTTACATACATTACTTATATACATTGCATTCACATTAATTATATCCACCATTTATTATATTAACTATTACCCTATTCATTACATTAATTATAATACTAATCATCACATTAAGTATAAAGGAGGAAATGAAGAAGAGGAACTCACAGCAATGGGGTCGGAGCCTCGTCGGAGTACGGCAGGAGGATGGCCGGATCTCCGTTGGTCGTGGTGGTGTTGTTGGATGGTAGTTGACAGCGAGAGGGGGAGAGCACAGCCGGAGTCGAGGCAATGGGGATGGTGACGGATTGATGGGGAGCCGGACTGGAGTCGGCCAGCGGGAGTCGAGGAGGAGAGTTGGCCGCTCGCCGGGGTGCACCGAGGGCCGCCGGAGGAAGTTGTTCGCGAGGGGAAACAGCCGCCGGAGGAAGTTGCTACGGGCCGCCGGACTGAAGTACAGAGGAGGTCGGGTCTAAGAGATGATGGAGGTGGTGGTGATATGGGAGTTGGGAGGAGCTCAGGTGGCTGACCGGGCCGCCGGAGGGAGTAGTGAAGTCGGGGTGATCGGGCCGGAGCAGTCAGCGGGAAGAGCTCGGAGGAACTCGGCCGCCGGGTTGGAGTTAGCAGCGGCTGATCAGCCATCGCCGGACCGCGGGACACAGCAGGGAGGGCTGCGGGGGACTCGGCCGCCCAGGGGAAGTCGGCCTGGGTGCAGTGGGCCGCAGGAGCACGGAAAGTCGGCCGGAGTGCACAAAGCCGCTGGTGGACAGTAGGGGGAAAAATGATGAATAGTGTTCCCCCCCTTTTGCTAATTTGAATTCAAATTCAAAATAAGAAGAAGAAAAAAAAGGAAGAAGAGAAGAAATGAGAAGGAGAAAGGAAGAAGAATTTCTTCCTACGTTGGAGAGGATCGAGGCTTGTGAGGAGGTGGGGGCTTGCTTAGGGATTAGGGTTTTCTAGGGAAATGTGTTGATGTGACAATATATAGGGAGAGAGGTTGGATGAAGGGTGAGGATTTGACCCCTAGAATGAGGGGTCCAGATTAAACATGAAGGAAATTAATTCATGTAGGAATGAGGGTGAGGGCTAAAAATAATATCAGGTTCCCTCATTGTTTAAACAATTGGGTGTTGACACAAAAATGCAAATTTGTAATTTAGCCTCCCTTAAATTTGGGAAATTGCACAAACACATAAAATAACAAAAATTTGGCGGGCGATTCGGTGTCCGGTGTTTTGTAGGGTCAGGGGGCGCTGTATGATTTGTGTGGGCTCAAATAACAGGGCATTGGAATTAAATTAGGATTTCAATATCGGTTAAAATAGTATCCTCAATTTAATTAGAATAAAATGCAAGTTGTGTTCAAAAATTAATTAGGAGTACATGGGGCCAAAATTAGGTCAGGTCATCAATACCAATAATGAAGAAGACTCAGAACAGAATATTACCCTAATTTGGGCCGCACGAAAAATAGGTCAAGATTGCCTCCAATTTTTGATTGGAACGCACAACGATACAAAATAGAAATTTATTAAATAACGCCCGCGATGATTTTTTTTTTGTGCGACTAGAATTAATGTACAAAGAGCATAATTACGAGCTGCAAAAATAGCAGAATGGAAGGCGGGCATGTCTAGTGCAAGCTTGTAAAATTTATTGGAAGACAAAAGTCAGGATAGCGCTCCAAATATCGAAGCAAAGGCAATGCGAAATAATTAAATAAAATACAGTAATTAATTACACCTCCAATAAATTAATTCTAAAATAAAACAATTAACCTCAAAATTCCATAATTCCGACAGGTGCTCATCTACTGGCTTCTAGGTCAAGTCTACCATCACAAACACAAATAAACACTGTCTATAATATAATATATTAAAGTACACATCACACAGTTATTTGATTAAATATACTATCATGCAATTAATTAATTATAACTACAATAATATTAAATATTGTAAAAAGTCAAAAATACCCCTATTTTCGGAATGTGGTAGTGACAGATACGCAACGGTAGCTAGTCGAGTGCGCAAACCCGCATCCCAATATGATTATATCTCAGTGTCCGTGTAAGGTGTCAGGTCTCAGACAATAACAGAGTATCGTCCAATGGGTTGAGTCTGCTAAGAGCTAAGTCCATATATATATTCTAACATCGACGTAACCGTCGAATGCACCCGAGACAACTCGGATGCGCACAGTTGTATAAACTACAAGCAACAAGAATACAATACAACAGATGCATATTTAATTTCAACAGTAATTATAGCAAGGTATCTTGCCTATATCCGAAAGCTGTGAATGCCAGAAACCTGCTCCTGCGGTATCTCCCGTCTGATCCAATGGTCCTAAACACATAATATAATATAGAAATCTAACATCAGACACTAAGACAATAAGCAGACTCTACGTTGCTCTTAGGAACTGTCACAAGTTCACGATTGATCGAAGACGGCTTCACGTGTGCATGTAGCTAGGATGTACACATGTTCTGTCCTTGTCAACGTGTGTCTTGAGACCATAATTACTAAGGTTAGGGGTTACCACTAATTTGGATTTACGAATACATGCCTTTGGTTCCCATGTCCAAACGTACTCGGTTTGTGTCAAAGCTTTCAGGTGAATTACTAGTCTTGGTGATAGGTCTCATAATTTAGGTGTTTGCTAGTTATTAAACAAATTCTACATCTTGTTAAATAGCATACTAGCATGCATATAATTAGGGTTGATTCAGTTTATTATTATCTACTTTAATTATTAGCACACACATATATATATGTATTTATTTCATTCTAACTGGTTTGTGTCGACACTGGACACGTCGATACGACGAATCAAATAACCAGTCTTACAACGATACTACGCGAGAACGAGTGGGGAATCGAATACCTGACTGTTGGGATGAGGTCTTGTTCGTCCTCCTCGCGACAGAGCTCTGGCGTTGACCGTGGGTTGACCGCCAGCGGCAGCAGCGGCTTGGTGGCAGCGGCTTGGTGGCGTCGGGTGGCTGAAGCGGCGCGGGGTGGCTGACAGTTCGTCGGGTTAGGTCGGGGTGACATGGGGGTGTTGGTTGGCGGGGTTTGTGAAGTCGGAGGTGGTGGGTGTCCGGTTGGGAAGGAGATGGTTCGGCTAGAATGCGTGGGGTGATGGTGATGGTGCGGTGTTCGATGGGTGCAGGAGGGTGGGGTATTGCTGGCGGTGTATGGCGGTCCAGCAGTGGGGGTCCGGTGGCAAACACGGCGTCGGGCAGTCGGGGGGTAACTCGGGTGTTGGGGAACGGCTAGGGTTTGGGTACTTGATGAATATCAATTTTAGGGTTTCATGGTAGGGAGGATGTATATTTATAAGGGGGTTGATGGGCTGGCCTAAGGACTTGGGCATGTCTGCCCTAGCTGGGGTGGGGCTAGTCCATGTAAAAGAGTATATATGGTTTGGTGAAGTTCTGCTTAGGGTGAAATTGGCCTCCAAAAATTTACTAGATTAATAATTTACTGCGCAAGGTAAAAATTAATGAGCATTGCGTGGCTAAGGAATTATCATAGTCAGTGGGGTATTTATAATTGCCGTTCATTAATTCAAATTGAATTACAAATAATTCCTAGTCTCCGGATTAAATCCAATTGACCCTAAATTGGTTGAGGGGGTTTACAATCTACCCTCCTTAGAGCATTTCGTCCTCGAAATTAAAACATACGTAAGACAAGAACTACTGGCTGAATCAAAAATGCTAATACGTACCTAGTCCTTCGAAGAGATGGGGGTAGCGCTGCCAAATATCCTCCTCGCGTTCCCAAGTTGACTCGCCTGGTGCATGATGCCTCCATGCAACACGCACTAGGGGGATGGTCTGCCCTCGTAGTACTTTCTCACTTCTAGAATCTCCACAGGCTCCTCTTCATATGATAGGCTCGGGCCGACCGTGATCTCGGAATGGTCAAGCACGTGACTAGGATCCGATATGTACCTCCTAAATTGAGATACGTGGAAGACGTCGTGGACTCCTTCCAAGGTCTGCGGTAACGCTAATCTGTAAGCAACCTCTCCGACGCGTTCTATTATGTCGAATGGTCCGATGTACCTCGGACTCAGCTTCCCTCTGCCTCCGAATCTAATGGTCCCTCGAGTAGGAGAGATCTTTAAGAATATGTGATCTCCAACCTGGAACTCTAAGGGTCATCGGTGCTTATTCGCCTAATGCTTCTGTCAGTCTTGTGCTGCTCGAAGGTGCCCTTGGATCTTCTTTACCTTCTCTATCGTCCGAACAACCAAATCTGGTCCGAGAATCTGTCGTTCGCCTATATCACTCCAGCATGCTGGAGAACGACATTTCCTTCCATACAATGCTTCATAGGGAGCCATCTGAATGCTAGCTTGATAGTTGTTGTTGTAAGAAAACTCGACCAAATGTAAGTGGTCCTCCCATGATCCTCCGAAGTCCAGCATGCACGCTCTTAACATGTCTTCTAGCATCTGAATGGTGCGCTCCGACTGGCCATCTGTTTGTGGGTGATACGCTGTGCTAAACTTTAGGCGAGTACCAAGACTCTCTTGCATACTCTGCCAAAAGTAAGACATAAATCTTGTATCCCTATCTGACACAATGCTAACTGGCACTCCATGTAGGCGCACAATCTCTCTCATGTACATATCTGCTAAAACCTCCGTCGATTGCCCAACTCTAAAGGGTAGAAAGTATACGGACTTGGTGAGTCTATCCACGATTATCCATACTGCATTTCGCCCACTAGGAATCCTCGGAAAGCCCGTAACAAAGTCCATGGTGATATGCTCCCATTTATACTCCGGTATAGGAAGCGGTTGAAGCAATCCTGCAGATCTCTGGTGCTCAGCCTTGACTTGCTGACACACCAGGCACTTGGCCACGAAGCGTGCTATCTCTCTCTTTATTCCGTGCCAACAGTAGTACTGTCTTAGATCTCTGTACATCTTCATGCCTCCTGGATAATGGAGTAGGTGGAACTGTGTGCCTCTGTCAACAATTCCTGCCGAAGTTCTCCATTTGGAACATAGAGACGATCTCCGCACCTCAGTGTTCCGTCTTCGTGTATTCGCAATCCTGTCTGTAATCCAGCCTCTGTCCTCTGTCTGAGTCTCTGAAATCTGACATCTGTCGACAAAGTAGCCTTGATTCTCTCTACCAGTGTTGATTGCAATTGGAAATTCGACAACTGTCTGTCTACTCCGGGTATAACAACCTCTATACCCATCTATTCTAGATCTCTCAACAGATGTTGTTGGGTAGTCAAGAAGAATACCATAGGTCTTCTGCTCAATGCGTCTGCTACTACGTTGGCCTTTCCTGGGTGGTACTGTAGCTCTATTTCGAAGTCTATCATCACCTCGAGCCAACGTCTCTGTCTCTGATTTAGATCCTTCTGAGTGTAGACGTATTTCAGGCTTTTATGATCAGTAAATATCTCTGTTCTTTCTCCATATAGGTAATGCCTCCAAAGTTTTAACGCAAAGATCACTGCTGCAAGCTCCAAGTCATGGGTGGGATAGTTCTTCTCATGTGTCCTCAACTGTCTAGAAGCATAAGCTACAACCTTTCCATGTTGCATCAAGACGTATCCTAATCCTTTCCCGGACGCATCGCTGTAGATTACGAATCCTCCGGGTCCGGAAGGTATGGTCAAGATGGGTGCTGTAGTCAAGCGCTTCTTCAGCTTATCGAATGCCTTATGACACTCCTCTGTCCAAGTGAACTCCTGTTCCTTACGGGTCAAGCGGGTTATTGGCTCTGTAATCTTCGCGAAGTTCTCTACGAACCTCCGGTAATATCCGGCAAGTCCTAGGAAACTCCTCACTTCTGAGACATTAGTAGGGGTTGGCCATGTCTCTACAGATGAAATCTTCGTCGAATCTACTGAGATACCGTCTCATGAGTTGACGTGTCCAAGGAAAGCGACACGATCTAGGAGAAACTCGTACTTGCTCAGCTTGGCATAAAGTCTCTCTCTTCTCAACGTCTCTAACACTAGTCTCAGTGCTTCTCGTGCTCCTCGTGGCTCTTCGAATACACCAAAATATTGTCGATGAAGACTACCATGGACTGGTCTAAGTATTGATGGAATACTCTGTTCATCAAGTTCATAAATATAGCTGGCGCATTCGTCAGTCCAAAAGGCATCACTAAGAACTCGTAGTGACCATAATGAGTCCTGAATGCTGTCTTTTGAATGTCTTCTCTTCGCACCTTCACTTGATGATAACCCGATCTCAAGTCGATCTTTGTGAACACCACTGCTCCTGTCAACTGATCAAATAAGTCGTCAATCCGCGGCAGGGGGTACTTGTTCTTGATAGTCAAAGCATTAAGGGCTCTGTGATCAATACACATACGTACTGTTCCATCCTTTTTTGGCACAAACAATACTGGTGCTACCCATGGTGATGCACTAGGACGAATAAATCCCTTGCTCTGCAACTCCTTTAATTGTAGCTTCAGCTCGTCTAAATCCTTCTTCGCCAATCGGTACACATTAGAAGATACCGGTGCTGCTCCTGGTACTAGCTCAATGGTGAACTCCACGTCTCTATCTGGTGGTAAGCCTGGCAATTCTTCGGGGAAAACATCCTCGAATTCTGCAACTATTGATGGGGGCGCAATCTCCATAGTCATGCAAGTTCCAGCTGTCTGTCCTACTCCTTGTTTGACGGTCCCTCGCATGTACTCGAACTCCGGTTGATCTGGTGGTCTAAAAGTGACGCTACCCTTCCGGCAGTTCAGTACGACGTTATACTGGCTTAACCAGTCCATGCCTAACACAACATAAAAGTACGGCATAGGCAATACCAGGAATCGCGCTCTCATCTCTCTACCACATACGACTACCGAGCATATTCTAATAGTGCTGGTAACCGGCATGATGTCATGCCCCGATCCCGTGGAATCGTTAGTCGTCCCCCGGGCGTGACAGCCGTGCGGGCCTAGGTTGCGCACCGCACAAGGCTAAGTATTTTTGTTTCGCATAGCGAGCACATATTCAGAGTACGCAGATAATTAAAACACATATTGAAACATGGAAAGGTTCTCTTTTATTGATAATATGAACATCTATTACAAACTCCTTGAACTGAGTCATAAGGATTGCCTCTATAGGCTTACAAAAGTGTTGACACAAAATGAGATAGCAGTCCTTTACATTACATCCTTTTACTAAACTCAAAATATAAGACCTTGGGTCGGAACGACTGCTTTGCCACGAAGTTGCATGGTTGCTTGGTGGCTAGCTTCTAACTTCAAAATGCTTCTTCTTCTTCTTCAAAATGCTTCAAAGGTAGCACGGTCGAGGCGTGCCTACAGCTGGACTGGATTGGGGGTTTGTCTCCTGCTCCTCGCTCGGTTCTTCCTAGCGCGGGAAACCTGTTTCAACGAGGGTCAGTACATCGAAACGTACTGGTGAAGGCAAGCTAACCCAACTTTACCAATCAATACGTTATTTTAATGAAGCATGCATATTTGTGGGTTTCTATCTTGCCTTAGTTCATTTTATAGCAAGACATATATATAGTATCATTGAAATAACTCGCCACCGTTCGGTGACATTTACCTGCCCGTCTGAACCACCTGCATATACTTACCTTGCCTTCCCTGCCAAGAAGACACAAGTTAGTAGCAACATGTTTAAATATACGAGGGGATCACTGGCTTTGATGCCATAATGGACGATCTTAGTCTCGGGCTAAGGTGACGGAGGCACATGTATCGCTACACGCCACCCCGCCTATGGGAGAGACTAATCTTGAGGTTCCGTCCGGATCGGATCGGTGCCAGTGCCCCAGCGACCGTCCGCAGGAACCAGGAGGCCTTGTGCACAAGTTGTCCGTGATCAACGGCGTTTGTGTTAAGTTTGTCATTTATGTAGCTGAGTCAATAAAATCAAGGGATATGTAGCATTGTGTGATGTATTTTTGCATAGTCTCCCTGAATAATTGATGCATGGCAAAGGGTGTTCTACATATAGCATATTTATAGAAGAAGAAGTAAGCATTCTAACTTGTATATATGCATATGGTAAACATTTGAATAAGCAAGCATGTAGTAAGTAAGCGTTCACAAGTTTTATTTGACAAGCAATATTTCCCAAGTCTATTCCCTTATTATATTGATATCTTTTAGTTATTACTTGGTATCGTTTGATCGGGGCAAGCACGAACACAAGATTTAGATGTGAAGACTAGCAAGTAGGGCTAGGTAATCGGGTTGGTAGCCACTCACTTTCGTAGTTGGAAGGAAAAGAAAAGAAGTGCTTTAGGAGTCCGCTCGAGCGACGACTACAGCTGGTTCACCTGTATTGACATGAACAACTGATCAGTACTTCTTCTTCTCTTTCCCTTATCAGAATTAAAGTGAAGTCCTAAGAACGAAAGCAATGAAATCCATCGAAATCGTTCAAGAAAATCCAAGCAAATCCGAAAACTAACTCAAGGCACGAAAGCAACAAGCGACAGCGAAAACTAGGCAACAAAGAATGCAGTGGAGAGGTCCCTCCTGATTCTGCCGCTAAGTCGATCCTTGGGGCACGGTCCACTGAATATGGGAATCGATTCTGAAGAGACAAATCTATAACGAGGATGAGTTCTTGATTCAATCTATCCCGATCGAACGATACCGTCTAGTATTTCTTAGCCGCGCTCCCCGAATAGGGGGAACGGGGCACCACATCCTACCCAACTAATTGGAAGTTTCATCCCGAAACTTAAGGAATAAAACCTACCACTAGGAAATAATGAGGGGAACCGTTCCCTCATATCAGATTCGAGCTCCCAAGTAGATTCTTCGACAGAGTGATTTCGCCAAAGCACGCGCACTAGAGGAACCGAACGGGTCCGAAGCAGCTTTTCTTTTCTATCCAAAATTTGTACTGGCTGTTCTACATACGTCAAGTCGGGCTGAAGGTACAGTTATCCCAGGTCTACCACGTGGCTTGGATCGTACACATATTTCCTAAGTTGGGAAACATGGAATATATCATGTACGTCAGCTAGGGATGGTGGTAGGGCGATCTGATAAGCAACTGAAGCAACCCGCTTTAGTATTTCGAACGGGCCGACAAATCGTGGACTTAGCTTTCCCTTCGCTCCGAACCTGCTGACCCCTCGCTTGGGCGAGACCTTGAGGAATACCCGGTCACCTACTTGAAACTCTAGCGGTCTCCGATGAACATCCGCATAGCTCTTCTGACGACTTTGAGCTATCTTTAATCTGTCCCGAATCAGCCGAACCTTCTGGACGGTCTGCTCTACGAGCTCAGGGCCAAGTACTTGCCGCTCCCCGACTTTGTCCCAACAGATAGGAGATCTATACTTCCGCCCATATAACGCCTCATACGGCGCCATTTGAATGCTTGATTGATAACTATTGTTGTAAGCAAATTCGGCTAGAGGTAGATGAAGGTCCCAACTAGTCTTCGTGTCCAAGGCATAGAGTCGCAGCATGTCTTCGAGGATCTGGTTGACGCGCTCTGTTTGGCCATCGGTCTGTGGATGGTAGGCGAAGCTGAATTTCAACTTTATCCCCATTGCTGACTGCAGGCTTCCCCAAAAATGTGATATGAATCGACCATCTCGATCGGAGACTATGGTTACGGGCACGCCGTGGAGTCGAACGATTTCGTTGAGATATATCTGAGCCAGGCGGTCGGCACTCCAAGTAGATTTGATAGGCAGAAAGTGAGCTGACTTGGTGAGTCGATCGACGATAACCCAGACTGCATCATGTCCCCGTTGCGTCCTCGGCAAGCCAACAATAAAGTCCATTGTTATATCATCCCATTTCCACTCCGGAATAGCAAGGTTCTGCAGCTCTCCGTCTGGTTTCTGGTGTTCTGCCTTTACTCGTTGATAAGCCATGCAATGCGACACAAATTGTGCCACATCCCGTTTTAAGCCGTGCCACCAAAACGTCGTGCGAAGATCCCGATACATCTTTGTGCTACCCGGATGAGAGGTATAACTAGCATAGTGAGCTTCCGTGAGTATCTCTTGTCTGAGGGCCGCGTCGTTCGGAACACATAGTCTTCCCTTTACTCGAAGCATCCCATCCGTGCTTACCGTAAAGTCGGACTCCTTTCCTGCCAAGATAAGGGCATGTATCTTCTGCAGGAACGGGTCGTCCTTCTGAGCGGCCTTCACTTTGTGTAACAAGTCGGGCTCGAGGCGCAGTTGAGCTACTTGCGCCCACTTCTTATATCTTATTTTCAGTGTGATACCCAGTGATTCAAGATCTCGGCGCAGCCTATCATCAATAACCAAACTCCCTACAAACACTCGACTCAACGCGTCAGCTACTACGTTTCCCTTTCCAGGCGTGTATCTGATCGTGAGATCGAAGTCGCTGAGGAGTTCAAGCCATCGCCGCTGCCGAAGATTCAAATCTTTTTGAGTGTAGAAGTATTTTAGGCTCTTATGGTCCGTATAGATTTCGCACGGCATGCCATAAAGATAGTGACGCCACAGCTTCAATGCAAATACTATCGCGGCAAGTTCGAGATCATGCGTTGGGTAGTTCTGCTCGTGAGGCTTTAGCTGTCTAGACGCGTAGGCTATCACCTTATCGCGCTGCATCAGAACACATCCTAGACCCTTTCCTGAGGCATCACTATATATTTTAAAGTCATCCGGTCCGTTCGACAGAGTGAAAATTGGGGCAGAGATGAGGCGCTGCTTTAACTCCGTAAACGAAGCTTCATAGTCCTCTGTCCAAGTAAACTTCGCACCCTTTCATGTCAACTGAGTCAAGGGCGAAGCAATCCTAGCAAAATTTTGTATAAATCTCCGGTAGTACCCTGCCAGACCAAGGAAACTTCGAATGTCGCTAGCTGACTCCGGTCGTTTCCACTGCGTGATTGCTTCTATCTTCTTCGGATCAACTGAGATGCCTTCCGAGGAGATGATATGCCCCAAAAACGAGATACTGTCCAGCCAAAATTCTGATTTGCTTAATTTGGCATACAACTTGTGGTCTCGAAGGGTTTGCAGCACCATCCGCAGGTGTCCTGCGTGCTCATCCCTAGTCTTCGAGTACACTAAGATGTCATCGATAAACACCACCATGAATTTATCGATGAAGGGCCTAAAGACATGGTTCATCGTATCCATGAATGCAGCAAGAGCATTCATCAGTCCAAACGGCATCACGGAAAACTCGTAATGGCCGTAGCGGGTTCTGAAAGCAGTCTTGGGCACGTCTTCTGGCTTAATCTTCAGCTGGTGGTAACCCAAGCGAAGATCAATTTTAGAAAACACCGTTGCCCCTTGTAACTGATCAAACAAGTCATCTATCCGTGGCAGAGGATATTTGTTCCTGATTGTGACTTTGTTTAATTCCCTATAGTCTATGCAGAGGCGTAGAGTTCCGTCTTTTTTCTTCACAAAGAGCACGGGAGCGCCCCAAGGAGACACGCTCGGACGGATGAACCCGCGATCAAGTAATTCCTGGAGTTGACGCTTTAATTCATTCAGCTCTGCAGGTGCCATTCTGTACGGAGGCTTTGAAATTGGCTGTGCATTTGGAAATGTGTCTATAGTGAATTCAATCTCTCGGTCTGGCGGCATACCGGGTAGTTCGCTCGGGAACACATCAGGGAACTCTGCCTCAACGGAAGTTGACTCGACGTTTGCGTAGTCCTGCCGTGTGTCCCGAACCGATGTTAGGAATCCCTCGCAGCCTGTGTAGAGCATTCGCCGAGCAGATTTTGCCGAAATCACCATGCAGGTCCTGGTCGCATTGTTCGCTGGACTACTGGTGTAACAGAACACGGCTTCTCCGGGCAGACGGAAAACGACTCGCTTCTCTGCACACTCAATAGTTGCCGCGCACGCGCCTAGCCAGTCCATTCCCAAAATGATATCATAGTCCCGTACATCAAGAACTAAAACATCAAGTGACAGCTTTCTCTCCCCAATACAGATATAACCGCCTAGGCATGCTGAACAGACAGGAATTTTTGTACCAGACGGGGTGCTAACGCTTAAATCTAAATGCAACGGAGTCATTTTTATATTGTTCTCCGTGGAGAAGTTTGTAGAAATAAAGCTATGGGTTGCACCTGAATCAAATAGAATGCGAGCAGGTATATTATTGAAAAGCAAAGTACCTGACACGACGGTATCCGAAGCTAATGCTTCTTCCCGTGTCATGGTGTAGACTCGGCCTTGAGCTTGATTACGCCCTTGCTGAGGCACCACTCGATTTGCCTGAGGTGCCGGAGTCTGATTTTGTTGGGGAGGACGGCGCTCGGTAAACTTTGGACAGTTGGGAAGGGCGTGATCGGAAGCTCCACAAATGAGACATAACCCATGCTTCCGGCGACATTCACTTTCGACGTGCCCTGTCCTTCTACAGAAATCACATCGTTGCCCCGAGTTTCCCTTTTTCAAACCGCCGTTGTTAGGACGCTTTGCATCTGTGTTTCCTCTATCGTTGTCTTGGCGTTTGTGATTGGGGGTTTGCACAGCGCCGGTGGCAACGTGAGGATACTGCGGTTCGAGGGAGAGGGCATGGTTTAATACTTCCCGCATTGTCTGATACTGCGAAACGGACATGTGTCCATGAATACCAGGACGTAGCCCTCCTTCGAATCGTCTGGCTCGATTCGATGCATCCGGTAGATAAGCGGTAGCAAATTTGGCCAGTTTGTTGAATTCTGCCGAGTATTGCTTCACCATTATACTGCCCTGCCGGAGTTGAACGAACTCGTTTTCCCGTTGACGTCGTAGAGGTGGGGGTATAAACTCCTCCTCGAACGCGGCACGAAAAGTCGTCCACGCGATCGCCTCCTCTCCGTGGCCAAGTTGAAGAGATCGTCGATGCACGTCCCACCAGTCGTGCACGTTGAGGCGAAGCAATAGTTGGGCACAGGTGACGCGCTTGTCTTCCGGCACTTCTAGGAGAGAAAAATGATCTTCAAGCTCAGCGAGCCAATCTAGGGCCACGATCGGGTCCTCAGTCCCATTAAACGGCGTGTTGCAGACCTTCTTGAAGTTGCCAAAGGTGAAGGCAGTCACTTCCCTCGTCCTTGGCGCGGGCGGTAGTTCAACTTCAAGCGCTGGCTGCTCCACTGGTGTAGCTGTCGTTGCGGCAGAATGGTTGGAGGCCAGGGTCTGAACAAGCTGTTGCAGGATATCTACCTGCTTTTATTGGACTGAGAGCCGGGCCTCTAGGTTGCTCTCGAACTTGACTTAGCGGGCATCATCCCTCTTTCGTTGCTTCGTGAACATTTGCATCACCTGCTGAAGGGAATCCGATTGAGACATGCCCTGTTGGCTCCGAGAGCTTCCTGAAGTTCCGGAACTGCTCTCCTGAGTCCTTGTCTCTCCTGGCGCCAGCGTTGATGGTTGCGCTTGCGTCGTTCCTTGAAAGGAAGGTAAATTACATCAGGATCATAATGTATTATGGACTTATTGCATGAACGTATCTCATTTTGGCCTTAACGAGTTCAGGAGTTCGCACAGGGATTTATCGTTAAGGGAACTTTTCCAGTTTAAGAGTCAAAGGAACTTTGAATCTGTGCTCTGATACCAACATGTCACGCCCCGATCCCGTGGAATTGTTAGTCGTCCCCCGGGCGTGACCGCCGTGCGGGCCTAGGTTGCGCACCGCACAAGGCTAAGTATTTTTGTTTCGCATAGCGAGCACATATTCAGAGTACGCAGATAATTGAAACACATATTGAAACATGAAAAGGTTCTCTTTTATTGATAATATGAACATCTATTACAAACTCCTTGAACTGAGTCATAAGGATTGCCTCTATGGGATTACAAAAGTGTTGACACAAAATGAGATAGCAGTCCTTTACATTACATCCTTTTACTAAACTCAAAATATAAGACCTTGGGTCGGAACGACTGCTTTGTCACGAAGTTGCATGGTTGCTTGGTGGCTAGCTTCTAACTTCAAAATGCTTTTTCTTCTTCTTCTTCAAAATGCTTCAAAGGTAGCACGGTCGAGGCGTGCCTACAGTTGGACTGGATTGGGGGTTTGTCTCCTGCTCCTCGCTCGGTTCTTTCTAGCGCGGGGAACCTGTTTCAACGAGGGTCAGTACATCGAAACGTACTGGTGAAGGCAAGCTAACCCAACTTTACCAATCAACATATTGTTTTAATGAAGCATGCATATTTGTGGGTTTCTATCTTGCCTTAGTTCATTTTATAGCAAGACATATATATAGTATCATTGAAATAACTCGCCACCGTTCGGTGATATTTACCTGCCCGTTTGAACCACCTGCATATACTTACCTTGCCTTCCCTGCCAAGAAGACACAAGTTAGTAGCAACAGGTTTAAATATACGAGGGGATCACTGGCTTTGATGCCATAATGGACGGTCTTAGTCTCGGGCTAAGGTGACGGAGGCACATGTATCGCTACACGCCACCCCGCCTATGGGAGAGACTAATCTTGAGGTTCCGTCTGGATCGGATCGGTGCCAGTGCCCCAGCGACCGTCCGCAGGAACCAGGAGGCCTTGTGCACAAGTTGTCCGTGATCAACGGCGTTTGTGTTAAGTTTGTCATTTATGTAGCTGAGTCAATGAAATCTAGGGATATGTAGCATTGTGTGATGTATTTTTGCATAGTCTCCCTGAATAATTGATGCATGGCAAAGGGTGTTCTACATATAGCATATTTATAGAAGAAGAAGTAAGCATTCTAACTTGTATATATGCATATGGTAAACATTTGAATAAGCAAGCATGTAGTAAGTAAGCGTTCACAAGTTTTATTTGATAAGCAATATTTTTCAAGTCTATTCCCTTATTATCTTGATATCTTTTAGTTATTACTTGGTATCGTTTGATCGGGGCAAGCACGAACACAAGATTTAGATGTGAAGACTAGCAAGTAGGGCTAGCTAATCGGGTTGGTAGCCACTCACTTTGGTAGTTGGAAGGAAAAGAAAAGAAGTGCTTTAGGAGTCCGCTCGAGCGACGACTACAGCTGGTTCACCTGTATTGACACGAACAACTGATCAGTACTTCTTCCTCTCTTTTCCTTATTGGAATTGAAGTACAGTCCTAAGAACGAAAGCAATAAAATCCATCAAAACTGTTCAAGAAAACCCAAGCAAATCCGAAAACCAACTCAAGGCACGAAAGCAACAAGCGACAGCGAAAACTAGGCAACAAAGAATGCAGCGGAGAGGTCCCTCCTGACTCTGCCGCTAAGTCGATCCTTGGGGCACGGTCCACTGAATATGGGAATCAATTCCGAAGAGACAAAACCATAACGAGGATGAGTTCTTGATTCAATCTATCCCGATCGAACGATACCGTCTAGTATTTTTTAGCCGCGCTCCCCGAATAGGGGGAACGGGGCACCACACATGATACCTCCTCCGGTAAGAATCTTCCAACTCTTAGGTAGGGGGAAGTCGCTACTCTATGCATTGCTACAAATCTACTAGATATAAATGACAATGTAGCCCCAGAATCAAACAATGCTGACGCAGGTAAGAATGCGACTAAAATGGTACCTGTGATTGCTTCTCCTTCTGTTTCCTCCTCAGCGGCTGCTAATGCAAAGGCCTGTCCCTGTCTCTGTCCTCCTGCCTACTGTCGGATTCGATCAAACTGTGCCTACTGTGGGGCCAAGGGTGGTCCCCTCTGGAATCCTCCGGGTGCTGGTGGGGGTAGTATCCTCGGGGCTAGTGCTGCTGGCCTTTGTCCGGCCTGTGGGGCTGCCTCTCTGCCCTGTGGGCAATCTCTGGCAAGGTACTGACTGGCTCCATAAATCATGCATGTCCCAAGTCTCTTTCGGCAGTCCTTTTCGAAGTGACCTCTCTTACCACAGAAGTGGCAAATCGGAAGTTCCTGGTGTGGATATGGTGCTGCTCTCTGTTGTGTCTGCGCTCCGGGACGACGGATGGGTCCTCCTGCTTCGGGCTGGACTCTAGCTGGCGTGGTCGTGCTGGAACGCCTAGCTCTTATGACAATGGCCTCCTGGATCCTTGCCTCGACGAGAATCTCCTCATAAGAAATCCTCGCCTGTGCGGTGGTATATCTCTGTAGCTCGAAGTTGAGGCCGTGGTGGAATCTCTGAGCCTTCTCTAGATCATTGGGTATCAGAATGGCTCTAAATCTGCTAAGGCGGCTAAACTCTGCGTCATATGCATCAACAGTCATATTCTCCTGTTCTAGATGTAGAAACTGGGAGTACAGGGCATTTTTGACTGTTGCTGGAAAATACTTCGCATTGAAGTATTCCAAGAACTGTTCCCAAGTCTGGTTCTTGCCTACACTGCGCTCAATGGAATCCCACCAGTGATGGGCGTTGCCTTTTAGTTGGGCCCTCACTGCGGTCATCCAAAGGTCTGGATGCAGTTGTGAAGCTTCTAATAGCATCTCTGTGTTGGCGATCCAATTGGAGATCTGCTCTGTAGTCTCATTGCCTGAGAAGGTATCTGGTCCCATCTATCGGAACCATCTAACAGTGGCACCTGTCGGGGCTGGTGGAGGTGCTGGTGCTAGTGTCGTGACAGGTGTCCTCTCTAGTACTGTCATCAGACTCTGTCGCAAAGTCTCTGTCTATTTCCACTGTACTTTCATCATTGCCTGGAAGAACTGAACCATCTGTGGCTGGCCATCTAGCTGCGGCATCTGGGGTGGATAAGGTGGAGGCGGTGGTAGTGGAATCTCTGGTTGTACAGTAGGCATCTTCTCAGAGGTCGGCCTCTCAGTCTGCGGCATCGGTGTAGCTCCTGAAGTCTGGCCCTCACAATGCTGCGTGGGGATCGTCTGGGAAGTCTGTCCCTCAGGCTGCGGTGTAGGATCGCCCTGCGATGTCTCGTGCCAATGTATCAGCGGGGTCTGTAGCGGGTGTTGCCTTTGGGGTACCTCATCTCCTTGAGTGGTGTTATCTGGCATCGCGGAACGGGGTGCTCCTCGTCCACTGCGCAAATTTATCTTGCTGCAAGAGATAGAGCTTCATTAAAAGAGTACGAGAGCAAACAAACAGGATGCAGATATTTAGAAGCAGTATGAAGGAAGTTCAAGGACGAATCAAAAGTGGATGAGATCTAATAATTTCTATCTTATTGTAGGCTCGCTGGGCATGTTACCATACCACAAGCAAAAAGTCGACCTGCATGGGCCACCACTAAAACCATGTCACGCCCCAGTCCCAAAATATATGGAACCAAGCAACGTGGCAATGGCCAGCTGACACGTCTCCGAGGATATCCCAATTTAATGGATCCACGAAGAGTGCTACGCTGTCCTATAATACTAATATGTCCAATATCAGTCAATAACAGGTAATCCAATCTCATCCACAATATAAAGAGCAAAAACACGAAATAACTGCTGGTTGATAAATATCAGTCTCAAGATATCGTAGTACAACCAGTGATGTCTGGTGGGAACAAACCCACTACTATGACGAAATAAAATACTGAAATGAGATATGAAAGATAATGACTAGGGCATCAGCTGAGTAGATAATGATGCCCTCCAACTAGGCTAAAGGCCTACCAACTGATCACGGGAACTCTGACGGTTGCACCTCTAACTCCTCAGCTGTAGCAAATCTCGTCTCCTGTCCTGGACCGTATACGATGGGGTAGTAAGCCTCGTCTAAATCTGGAAAGGTACCAGGTCCTCAGAGGGACGTAACAAGATACAAGAAAATAGCATGCTATATATATGAATACTGAAGAAAATAAATACAATAAGGGTGTACTAGCCATCTAAGTGAATACAATGTGAGGACAACGCTGGTGCGTATGGGTAGGCGTAGGCATAGCGTCCATGCTCCAAAAAGAGTGGCATCTGTATAGTATATCGTCCATATCGCTCCGAAGAACGTGGCATCAGTACAAAGGGAAAGTCATTGGATCCGAGGTTTCTCCGAAACTACGGCTCCAATGTGTGTATCCCATACGCCTACTAGTTGTCCTCCCCGCCCAATGTAGATATGCAAGTCGACTACTCAACGTGTATTCCATGTATCTATATGCCAAGTCTCAAATCTATATCCTGACTACATACTAACCGTGATGTAGGTGATACGCAACGGTAGCTAGTCGAGTGCACAAACCCGTATCCCAATATGATTATATCTCAGTGTCCGTGTAAGGTGTCAGGTCTCAGACAATAACAGAGTATCGTCCAATGGGTTGAGTCTGCTAAGAGCTAAGTCCATATATATATATTCTAACATCGACGTAACCGTCGAATGCACCCGAGACAACTCGGACGCGCACAATTGTATAAACTACAAGCAACAAGAATACAATATAACAGATGCATATTTAATTTCAACAGTAATTATAGCAAGGTATCTTGCCTGTATCCGGAAGCTGTGAATGCCAGAAACCTGCTCCTGCGGTGTCTTTCGTCTGATCCAATGGTCCTAAACACATAATATAATATAGAAATCTAACATCAGACACTAAAACAATAAGCAGACTCTACGTTGCTCTTAGAAACTGTCACAAGTTCACGATTGATCGAAGACGGCTTCACGTGTGCATGTAGCTAGGATGTACACATGTTCTGTCCTTGTCAGCGTGTGTCTTGAGACTATAATTACTAAGGTTAGGGGTTACCACTAATTTGGATTTACGAATACATGCCTTTGGTTCCCATGTCCAAACGTACTCTGATTGTGTCAAATCTTTCAGGTGAATTACTAGTCTTGGTGATAGGTCTCATAATTTAGGTGTTTGCTAGTTATTAAACAAATTCTACATCTTGTTAAACAGCATACTAGCATGCATATAATTAGGGTTGATTCAGTTTATTATTATCTACTTTAATTATTAGCACACATATATATATATCTGTATTTATTTCATTCTAACTGGTTTGTGTCGACACTGGATATGTCGATACGACGACTCGAATAACCAGTCTTACAACGATACTACGCGAGAACGAGTGGGGAATCGAATACCTGACTGTTGGGACGAGGTCCTGTTCGTCCTCCTCGCGACAGAGCTCCGGCGTCGACCGTGGGTTGACCGGCAGCGACAGCAGCGGCTTGGTGGTAACGGCTGCAGCGGCTTAGTGGCAGCGGCTTGGTGGCGTCGGGCGGCTGAACCAGCGCGGGGTGGCTGACAGTTCGTCGGGTTAGGTCGGGGTGACCTGAGGGTGGTGGTTGGCGGGGTTTGTGAAGTCGGAGGTGGTGGGTGTCCGGTTGGGAAGGAGATGGTTCGGCTAGAATACGTGGGGTGATGGTGATGGTGCGGTGTTCAATGGGTGCAGGCGGACGGGGTGTTACTGGCGATGTATGGCGGTCCAGCAGCGGGGGTCCGGTGGCAAACGCGACGTCGGGCAGTCGGGGGGTAACTCGGGTGTTGGGGAACGGCTAGGGTTTGGGTACTTGATGAATAGCAACTTTAGGGTTTTATGGTAGGGAGGATGTATATTTATCAGGGGGTTGATGGGCTGGCCTAAGGACTTGGGCCTGTCTGCCTAGCTGGGGTGGGGCTAGTCCATGTGAAAGAGTATATATAGCTTGGTGAAGTTCTGCTTAGGGTGAAATTGGCCTCCAAAAATTTACTAGATTAATAATTTACTGCGCAAGGTGAAAATTAATGAGCATTGCGTGGCTAAGAAATTATCATGGTCAGTGGGGTATTTATAATTGCCGTTCATTAATTCAAATTGAATTACAAATAATTCTTAGTCTCCGGATTAAATCCATTTGACCCTAAATTGGTTGAGGGGGTTTACACTTAACCATCACCCTTAGAAACCTCATTATCATCACCTCATTATCTCACCATCATTATCTCACCATCACCTGATCACCATAATTATCACCATCATTATTACCCTTGTCATCATCATCAGCATCGTCATCGTCGTCAACCTCATTATCGTCATCGTCATCATCGTCCCCGTGCGCGCACCCGAGGTTCGAACCTGTCCCTCTCCTTTTATTTTATGTGTGCTTGTGTATGCTATTAGTATTGCTTTATGACTGTTAGTTGACTTCAGACCCTGAGTCAGTACTCCCAACTCGTATACTTATACACACGCGTATGCATATATGGTTCAATTTGGTATATATATATATTTTTAGTATATGTATTCAAATGGGTATGTATAAATTATTGGTTATATTGTTATATAAATATATGGATATATATATAAGTAGGTAATTAGATGATAATAATAATTGTGGCTATA
The DNA here is from genome assembly GCA_036927795.1 of Iris macrosiphon. Classification (NCBI taxonomy): domain Eukaryota; kingdom Viridiplantae; phylum Streptophyta; class Magnoliopsida; order Asparagales; family Iridaceae; genus Iris; species Iris macrosiphon. Next base: position 21,333,980 of record JAYESA010000012.1, read on the forward strand.
TATGTATTTATATGTGTACGACCCTAGGACATTGTGGATGTTGCCAGCATATTTACCTTGACCTTGTGACCTAAAAATTAGGGAATTGTCTGCCTCGTGTACATCGACGTACTGGCTAGAAAAGTGTTAGTTGACTGTCTATTTTCACAGTATTTGAAGACATGACACCCGCATAATTAGACGCGTAATTGACCGTGTTAGTTGACCCGTGTTACCCCTAGCGTACCCCCGAGTCCAGTGTATTAAGGTTGTGTATGTGCTAGTGTAATGACTAATGTTGTATTGTATTATATTATATGTATATAGGATATTGGATTGTTCTGCGCGACTTCCGGAGCAGGTTATTGGTACTACGCAGCTTTCTTGCCAGGCAAGTATACCTTGCCATTGTACTGTTATTTATATTCCATATGTTGCATGCATCTTTATTTTCTGTCATTAGTTTATATATTTTAACTGTTATATAAACTGCGCATCCAAGGAAACTTGGATGCAAACGACGATGTCGTCGTGATCTATTTTTATTATGTATATGCATTGACCTTGTTTATGAGACTATCCCATTATCATGAAGCATCATTAGGTTTCATTGGCCATGACACAGCTGCTACACGAGCATGAGTCTCATATAGGACATGGACTGCGTGACAGGTCTGGCCTCCTGTACGTATGGGCCGCGCGTTAGGGACAACTGCTGTTAGAAACTTTGTATGCTAGGAGACTTGGCAGTTATTAGAGGTATTATCGTGTCATGGATGTGACATACTTAGAGCATGGGGTGGGGAGAACAACAAGTACGACATTTGGGCTCCTTTGTACTTTCTCTTTTACAACCCGGACGCTCCACCAGAGATACGGGCGGTGATGACCCCTATATTATCAGGCGGCCTCTGCCGTTCAAAAGACGACATGCTTTGTAGGCTCCTGATTCTCCGAGAGAATTATGCCAATCCTATTTTATGGCCAGATAGCCCACTTGTAAGAAAGTTATTCTTAAACTGCATTCACTTAGACGGTTAGGCTACCCATTAGTTATTTATTTCAGTACTTTATTGGCATGCTTCTATGTATCTTGTTACATCCTTTTGAGGACCTGGTCCCTTTCCAGGTGTAGATGTTTATGAGTATTCGTAGGAGCGCAGATCAGGACTGGTTACTTATATTTCGAGGAGGTCTTCCCTCCGAGTCTCGTGATTATTAGTGATGTACTTATATTATTGTGTTTGCTTTTATATTCTAGTTCGACAGTAGATTTGTTTTCATCCGACTGTCATTCTTAGATACTTCATATTGAGATCTAGTTATATAGATATTAGTTATTTATTTATATTAATTTCTTTGGATGAGATTTAGATTATACCCTGTGATGTGGGATAGTTTTTACCACTTGTGAATTATTGTTCATAATACAACGTACGCATGTGTTATGGTTTCCATATATTGGAGTCTTCATATACATGCGACTGGCATGCTTACGTGTCCTAGTCCTATGTACTTTGGGACTGGGGCGTGACATATTTTTATTGGTGGCCCACGCAGGTCGAGAGCATATTGTCTCGGTTACGTTACTATACCGAGCAAGCCTTCACCTAGGATTAGAGTATATGATCTCATTCACAATTGACTGTGACTCATCTTCCTTCCAATCTGTTCTATTAAATAATTACACCATGTTTAATTCATGTACTTCCTAATAGTTCCTTGAGTATAGCCTTCCCCTAGAACATAGGCACCCTCATTATTAGAATAATAATTAGGGTAATAATTCTACCAAGAATACAACTAGAGTATTGACACATCACTAAATTTAGAATATCTAGTGTGCCTTAGCATCCATTATCTATAGATTGATTTACCATTATCCTTTGATGTATTATGAATGACTTGAGGGTAGTATAGACACTACTAGAGTTAGTTAGAAATTTGACCATAGTGTTTGACCCTAGTATTGGAGAACCAATAGAAATCCAAGGTTGAATATTAGGACTAAACCTAACTTTCATAGTAAGATAGTATTAGAACTATAAGTTTAGATCCTTGTCTTGGCATTAATAGGCAGTACCTTAGGAAGCCTAGAGGAATGAATATAATATTTTTCTCGATCATACCTCAAACACAGAGATTACCTACCACATTATCTTTAGAAAACTATGATATTATCTAGAATCCCTCTATTTTTTATTTCATATCTTGTTCCTCTGAAAACTTAGCACTCACAAATTGTGCGACGACTAATTATGCTTTTCTTTTCTTCATCTTTCAATTCGTGCCACCTGACACTTCTGATTGTAGGCCAAGTGATTTTATTTTGTGTTAAGGACACATAGTTTGCTAGGATTATAGTTGTAATATTATATTTTGAAATTATGTGCCTTGTAGTTAGAACCTGATAGTTGAGTTGTTCATTTAGATTGTGATGATTATCCTTTAGTTGTAGATCCCGTAAATTGTATCCATAACTCAATATAAGTTATGTCATCTTTCACATGAGAGCCAGTAACTTTTCCATTCTTACTATTGACACTTGTTCTATAAGTACTATGATTAAGACTTAAGATGACCGTTATCTATATAATACAATAGGATACCCTAATAGGTACCGAGATCTTTTTCTCGTGTATCCCAATAAGAGTTTCTACTTTATTTGCAAGTGCAAGATTATTTTGTAGAATCCTCTTAAGACAGTCACGGTATTAGTTTATACTTTTAAGTTGGATAGTATGCCTCACAACCTAGTAACACATATTTCTTTTGACCTATTAATGAAGTATAACTGAATGATATTACTTGTATGCTAGCATAAGACGATAGTGTCTATTCAGACTGTAGAACTTAGAGGCCCATACCCCATTTGGTTGACTAGCGACTTAGACAAGGAGTTAACATGACAATTTTAAAGATTATAGAGTCTTATCTTCTTTGTGAACTTGAATTATTATGTACCTTCTTTCATCATAATCCAGCGTATTTATATTTGCTGTACTACCTTGACTTATGCTGCTATTATAGCCTAGATTTGCAAGCTTATTCTTTATCGAGCTTGTTCATGACATATGTATTATTGGGAGCCCACACTAATATAATTGTCTAATCAGAATCAGTGTATTATGGTCTGGACAACCATAGTACGCTTGGTTCGCTCTTCGCATGACTATCTTATGTGTGTTATGATATTTTTAACATATTAGAGTGTCATATATATACGATTGGCATGCTACATATTCCTAGTTCTATATATTTTGGGACTGGGGCGTGACACGCGGAAGGGGTAAAAGCAGGGGTCCAATCGGTGGTAGAGACAAAAGCAGAAAAAGGTCCAAGGGTCGGTACAAGGACTCAGAGTATTACCATTGTGGCAAGAAGGGCCACATCAAGTGGAACTATTTCGCTTGGAAGAGAGAGAAGAAGGGCGACAAGGGAAAGTAGTACGAGAATGTAATACCCCGTTCCGTTCTAACGGACTGCCGTCTCAAACGGCAAAAGTGCAGCTGTTCCGACCCGCTTTGCCTCAAACGAGAAGCAAAGGATATCCGGACTTGTCCCTACAGGAGTTCGGCTAAGGCTTTCAGAGGCTCGCTTGACGTATAAATCTACCGAGGCGAATCATCGCTAAGGTGGGTGGCTACGGTGAACTTGTCTTTGCTTAGCCAGCACACATAAAATCTGGAATATTCATGCTAGTCGCTAGGTGAATCACCCCCTGCATGCTAATAAATCCAACGCACCTAGCTAAGGGAATAATTCCAACTTGTATTGCTTATGCTAGAACATAAAAATTGAAATACTGCTTATATTCAGACCCTCGCATGCCAAGTCCCCTAACGATCTAACTCTCGGTTTATCTTCGGGCCTAAGCAAACGTGCTGCTTATGTTCCTTAGAAACGCATGCTTGTCTGCTTGTAATATTGCCATATTTTCATCCAAAACCCGGGAGACTACTACGTAGTCGTTCCGTGCCTGAATGAACCTGCAAGTATCCGGGACCGTTGGGTCGCTAAGGCAATCCCCGAACCAGGGGCACGCATCAGGGCAAATAAATACTGAACGAGAATCATATCACGTGCAACTGAATGATAATCCCATCAAGTTTATATCTGAACGAGAATCACGTCATGTAACGAATCCACGTATCTCAGCTCTTTGAGCAAACGCTCATTTCAGATCACGAATCATGGATTATCATATCAAGTTATGGATTTGAACTGGCCCTGACCTGCATGTCGCGGACAACTTGGAAACAAGGTCATTCGGTTCCACGGGCGGTCACCGGGGCACTAGGACCGTTTCTATCCGGATGGAACTGCACGATAGTCTCACGCATCTGGACAGGATAGTCTGCAGCCACCAACGAATCTTTATTGCCTTCCATCCTTGTTCAAGACTATAAACGATCCTTTATGGCTATGCCAGCGACTCATGTTCATATAGATAAGTCATCCTCGCTTAGCGGCTATCCGCGTAGGAGTCATTGTATCGCATCAATGAACAACTGAACACCTGAACGATCATGATACAATGACTCTCGTGTTGCATATGCTATTGCCTTGGTTTTCATTATTATGAATGCCCCTGAATGTTTATACTAGCCCATCCTCAAATTAACAATATTTACCTTGGACAGGGAAGGTAAAATGGTAAGTCTCATCGTGTTTCCTCTTATATCGCACGGCGCACTGCCACACGAGTTAGTCTATTCAATATTTGCATGAAACTGATCCTAAGGCAACTAGTAAGACAACTTAATAGTTGTGCACGAAACCTGTATTACGTGTTTGGATTTGTCGAGCGGGCGAGTAGCTTTCCCACCAGTGCATTCAATATACTGATAATCCACCAGTTTGTATGCAGGGTGCGGGAGAACCTCGTTCTGTGCGGATGCCTCCTTCGTGCATGCTAAGGTGTGAAGATCACTAAGCAACGGTGCGTCCGGGACTAAGGCACATATACAAGACATAATATTGGATTGTCGTTTGAACGTCGCCTGAACATCGCCTGAACATCGCCTGTACAATCATTGCACAATTATAGCCACTTGGCACGCTTTTACTATTTCAGAGAGAGAGGCTTGAGCGACTTGTAATCTCGACTATACGCCGCCTGTAACACTTGTTCATATCAATAAAGAGCTTGCTTTACTTTAACTTGTGTTTCAATGCTTCCGCTATATTGTCGACTCAGTGAACCTGTTATCGATCGCCTATGCGTTCATGACTCCGCTGCACTCGGACAATCTGTGCAACCTGTGGCTTAGAACTCTTACCGCCAGCCAATAGACTACGGCCTTGCACGGGCGTGGCTCACGCTCGTGCGGCATCAGGCCCGAAGGGGTCAAAGCGATCGTCCCGCTAGAGCGCTGGCGAGGGTGATTCCCACCTAGCGGGGACGGCCGAAATAGCCTGCGGGAGATCGGGGCATGACATAATGGTATCAGAGCCTAGCTTCTACGCCTTTGGACTTTATTTCGATATCTCTGTTTCGAAAGCTCGTTCATGGGTTATGTGCACGCTCTCTCTCAATGCCTCGATGGGATGTTCCAACAATAAGTCTAAATACTTTCAAAATATGTTTTGAATGATATGATATGCTTGCTTGTATGATATTGTGCTGCGAGTGGCCTTTGTGCCAACCTGTGCGAACCCTTGAGAGTATCGCTAGTAGCTTGTCTGATTTCACTAAGTCTAAGTTTGGTTGAATGCATCTATTCGAGGGACGCCTTGAACTAGGTTACCATCCAAGACTTAAGAAAAGGTGAAACTCGAGTGCTAAGATTTCGCTATCACTAAGCTGGTTGACGTGCTCACGCTAGAAGTGCACTTCGAAAGTGCGCACGATCCAGACTAAGCGATACACCGATCTCGATGCTTGTGTAAGTAAAATATCCAAATAAAATAAGTACAATGACTTGTCTAGGATTGCCTCAACCCTAGATTACTACTTGTCCTCAATAAGTCTCGAGGACGAGACTTTTTCTGAGTTAGGTAGGATGTAACACCCTATTCTGTTCTAACGGAATGCCGTCTTAAACGGCAAAAGTGCAGCTGTTCCGACCCGCTTTGCCTTAAACGAGAAGCAAAGGATATCTAGACTTGTCCTTACAGGAATCCGGCTAAGGCTTTTAGAGGCTCGTTTGACGTATCCCTCTACCGAGGCAAATCATCGCTAAGGTGGGTGGCTACGGTGAACTTGTCTTTACTTAGCCAGCACACATAAAATCTGGAATATTCATGCTAGTCACTAGGTGAATCACCCCCTGCATGCTAATAAATCCAACGCACCTAGCTAAGAGAATAATCCTAACTTGTATTGCTTATGCTAGAACATGAAAATTGAAATACTGCTTATATTCAGACCCTCGCATGCCAAGTCCCCTAACGATCTAACTCTCGGTTTACCTTCGGGCCCGAGCAAACGTGCTGCTTATGTTCCTTAGAAATGCATGCTTGTCTGCTTGTAATGTTGCCATGTTTTCATCCAAAACCCAGGAGACTACTACGTAGTCGTTTCGTGCCTGAATAACCTGCAAGTATCCGGGACCGTTGGGTCGCAAAGGCAATCCTCGAACCAGGGGCACGCATCAGGGCAAATAAATACTGAACGAGAATCATATCACGTGCAACTGAATGATAATCCCATCAAGTTTATATCTGAACGAGAATCATGTCATATAACGAATCCACGTATCTCAGCTCTTTGAGCAAACGCTCATTTCAGATCACGAATCATGGGTTATCATATCAAGTTATGGATTTGAACTGGCCCTGACCTACATGTCGCGGACCACTTGGAAACAAGGTCATTCGGTTCCACGGGCGGTCACCGGGGCACTGGGACCATTTCGATCCAGATGGAACTGCACGATAGTCTCACGCATCTGGACAGGATGGTCTGCAGCCACCAACGAATCTTTGTTGCCTTCCATCCTTGTTCAAGACTATAAATGATCCTTTATGGCTATGCCAGTGACTCATGTTCATATAGATAAGTCATTCTCGCTTAGCGGCTATCCGCGTGCGAGTCATTGTATCGCATCAATGAACAACTGAATACCTGAATGATCATGATACAATGACTCTCGTGTTGCATATGCTATTGTCTTGGTTTTTATTATTATGAATGCCCCTGAATGTTTATACTAGCCCGTGCTCAAATTAAGAATATTTGCCTTGGACAGGGAAGGTAAAATGGTAAGTCTTGTCGTGTTTCCTCTTATATCGCACGGCATACTGCCACACGAGTTAGGCTATTCAATATTTGTATAAAATTGATCCTAAGGCAACTAGTAAGACAACTTAATAGTTGTGCACGAAACCGGTATTACGTGTTTGGATTTGTCGAGCGGGCGAGTAGCTTTCCCACCAGTGCATTCAATATACTGATAATCCACCAGTTTGTATGCAGGGTACGGGAGAACCTAGTTCGGTGCGGATGCCTCCTTCGTGCGTGCTAAGGTGTGAAGATCACTCCGAAGCAACGGTGCGTCCGGGACTGAAGCACATATACAAGACATAATGTTAGAGCGTCGCCTGACCGTCGCCTGAACATCGCCTGAACATCGCCTGTACAATCATTCCACAATTGTAGCCACTTGGCACGCTTTTACTGTTTCAGAGAGAGAGGCTTGAGCGACTTGTAATCTCGACTATACGCCGCCTGTAACACTTGTTCATATCAATAAAGAGCTTGCTTTACTTCAACTTATTTTTTAATGCTTCCGCTATATTGTCGACTCAGTGAACCTGTTACCGATCGCCTATGCGTTCATGACTCCGCTGCACTCGGACAATCTGTGCGACTCTGTGGCTTAGAACTCTTACCGCCAGCCAATAGACTACGGCCTTGCACGGGCGTGGCTCACGCTCGTGCGCCATCACGCCCAAATGGGTCAAAGCGATCATCCCGCGGGAGCGCTGGCGAGGGTGATTCCAGCCTAGCGGGGACGGCCGAAATAGCCTGCGGGAGATCGGGGCGTGACATAATGGTATCAGAGCCTGGCTTCTACGCCTTTGGACTTCATTTCGATATCTTTGTTTCGAAAGCTCGTTCGTGGGTTATGTGCATGCTCTCTCTCAATGCCTCGATGGGATGTTCGAACAATAAGTCTAAATACTTTCAAAATACGTTTTGAATGCTATGATATGCTTGCTTGTATGATATTGTGCTGCGAGTGGCCTTTGTGCCAACCGGTGCGAACCCTTGAGAGTATCGCTAGTAGCTTGTCCGATTTCACTAACTCTAAGTTTGGTTGAATGCATCTATTCGAGGGACGCCTTGAACTAGGTCACCATCCAAGACTTAAGAAAAGGTGAAACTCGAGTGCTAAGACTTCGCTATCACTAAGCTGGTTGACGTGCTCACGCTAGAAGTGCACTTTGAAAGTGCGCACGATCCAGACTAAGCGATACACCGATCTTGATGCTTGTGCAAGTAAAATATCCAAATAAAACAAGTACAACGACTTGACTAGGATTGCCTCAACCCTAGATTACTACTTGTCCTCAGTAAGTCTCGAGGACGAGACTTTTTCTGACTTGGGTAGGATGTAACACCCCGTTCCGTTCTAACGGACTGCCGTCTCAAACGGCAAAAGTGCAGCTGTTCCGACCCGCTTTGCCTCAAACGAGAAGCAAAGGATATCCAGACTTGTCCCTACAGGAATCCGGCTAAGACTTTTAGAGGCTCGCTTGACGTATCGCTCTACCGAGGTAAATTATCGCTAAGGTGGGTGGCTACGGTGAACTTGTCTTTGCTTAGCCAGCACACATAAAATCTGGAATATTCATGCTAGTCGTTAGGTGAATCACCCCCTGCATGCTAATAAATCCAACGCACCTAGCTAAGGTAATAATCCCAACTTGTATTGCTTATGCTAGAACATGAAAATTGAAATACTGCTTATATTCAGACCCTCGCATGCCAAGTCTCCTAACGATCTAACTCTCGGTTTACCTTCGGGCCCGAGCAAACGTGATGCTTATGTTCCTTAGAAACGCATGCTTGTCTGCTTGTAATGTTGCCATGTTTTCATCCAAAACCCAGGAGACTACTACGTAGTCGTTCCGTGCCTGAATGAACCTGCAAGTATCCGGGACCGTTGGGTCGCCAAGGTAATCCCCGAACCAGGGGCACGCATCAGGGCAAATAAATACTGAACGAGAATTATGTCACGTACAACTGAATGATAATCCCATCAAGTTTATATCTGAACGAGAATCACGTCATGTAACGAATCCACGTATCTCAGCTCTTTAAGCAAACGCTCGTTTCAGATCACGAATCATGGATTATCATATCAAATTATGGATTTGAACTGGCCCTGACCTACATGTCGCGGACAACTTAGAAACAAGGTCATTCGGTTCCACGGGCGGTCATCGGGGCACTGGAACCGTTCCGATCCGGATGAAACTGCACGATAGTCTCACGCATCTGGACAGGATGGTCTGCAGCCACCAACGAATCTTTGTTGCCTTCCATCCTTGTTCAAGACTATAAACGGTCCTTTATGGCTATGCCAGCGACTCATGTTCATATAGATAAGTCATCCTCGCTTAGCGGCTATCCGCGTGCGAGTCATTGCATCGCATCAATGAACAACTGAACACCTGAACGATCATGATATAACGACTCTCGTGTTGCATATGTTATTGCCTTGGTTTTCATTATTATGAATGCCCCTGAATGTTTATACTAGCCCGTGCTCAAATTAACAATATTTGCCTTGGACAGGGAAGGTAAAATGGTAATCCCACCGTGTTTTCTCTTATATCGCACGGCGCACTGCCATACGAGTTAGGCTATTCAATATTTGCATAAAATTGATCCTAAGGCAACTAGTAAGACAACTTAATAGTTGTGCACGAAACCTGTATTACGTATTTGGATTTGTCGAGTGGGCGAGTAGCTTTCCCACCAGTGCATTCAATGTACTGATAATCCACCAGTTTGTATGAAGGGTGCGAAAGAACCTCGTTCGGTGCAGATGCCTCCTTCGTTCATGCTAAGGTATGGAGATCACTCCGAAGCAACGGTGCGTCCGGGACTGAAGCACATATACAAGACATAATATTGGAGCATCGCCTGAACGTTGCCTGAACATCGCCTGAACATCGCCTGTACAATCATTCCACAATTATAGCCACTTGGCACACTTTTACTGTTTCAGAAAGAGAGGCTTGAGCGACTTGTAATCTCGGCTATATGCCGCCTGTAACACTTGTTCATATCAATAAAGAGCTTGCTTTACTTTAACTTATGTTTCAATACTTCTGCTATATTGTCGACTCAGTGAACCTGTTACCGATCACCTATGCATTCATGACTCCGCTGCACTCGGACAATCTGTGCGACTCTGTGGCTTAGAACTCTTACCACCAGCCAATGGACCACGGCCTTGCACGGGCGTGGCTCACGCTCGTGCGGCATCACGCCTGGATGGGTCAAAGCGATCGTCCCACGGTAGCGCTGGCGAGGGTAATTCCCGCCAAGCGGGGACGGCCAAAATAGCCTGCGGGAGTTCAGGGCGTGACAGAGAACACTACAACAATGGCCTCAGAACATGGAGGCGATCTGATCATTGTAGGTGATGCGGTAGTTATGAACCTCGCTTGCGATGAGAACTCTTTGCTGATGAACTCAGGTGCTTCAGCGCACGTATCTCACAACAGGGCACTATTTGCTACTAACACAACAGGCGACTGTGGAGTATTGAAGATGGGCAATAAAGATGTGTCGACGGTAGTTGTCATTAGAGATGTGCATATGAGGACAAAGACGGGTACAGTTCTTGTACTGAATAATGTTTGTCATGTCCCTGATATCTGTTTCAACCTGGTGTCGGTTGGAAGATTAGATAACGAGGGTTTATTTAATCTTTTCAAAAACAGTCAGTGGAAGCTTTCCATAGGTTCGATGGTGATTGCCAGAGGAAGCAAGAGATCCGAACTCTACTATATTGAAGGGAGCGCACATAGGACACATGAGGTAAACACAGCTATTGATGTGTCTACCGAGTTGTGGCACAGACGGCTTAGCCACATCAGCGAGAATGGGATGAGCTACTTGGTGAACATGAAGGTGATTCCAAGACTCAAGTCTACAAAGCTGGAGAGGTGCACGCATTGTTTGGCGGGGAAGCAAAATATGGTATCTTTCCAAAGTCACCCAAGTTCAAGGAACCCGACGTTGCTCGAGTTGATTCACTCAAATATTTGCGGTCTTATAAAGGTAAAATCTATTGGTGGTGCTTCTTACTTTATAAATTTTATTGATGATTATTCCATTAAGGTTTGGGTCTATGCCTTAGAGACCAAGGATCACGTGCTGCCCACTTTCAAGGAGTTTCAGACCTCCGTTGAAAGGAAAACAGGCAAGAAGCTGCTATGTGTTTGGTCGGACAATAGCAACAAATATATCAGTCCCTTTGATGCATACTGCAGAGAGAAAGGGATACGGCACCAGAAGACTTCGTCAAAGACACCTTAGCTCCATGGTGTAGCAGAGCGGATGAACATGACGCTGATGGAGAGGGTACGATATTTTTTGTCAGAAGAAAATATGCCAGACAACTATTGGGGTGAGGCTCTTTAACACCTGCTTATTTTATTAATTTATTTTTGAGTACTTCTTTGCAGGGTGATATGCCTAACAAAGTGTGGTATGACAAAGAGCCATCATACAATCACCTGCGAGTGTTTGATTGCAAGACCTTCGTGCAAGCACCGAAGGACGAGAGATTCAAACTTGAGCCAAAAATGAGGTGGTGTGTCTTTGTTGGTTACGTTCGGGATGAGTTTGGCTATAGAATCTACGACCTAGTGGGAAAAAAGCTATACAAAAGCAGAGAATTGGTATTCGTCGAGGACCAGACCATGACCAACACTTAGGATTCTGAGATACCTTCTGAGGCTGAGAAATTGCCTTAGTTAGAGTCATTTTGCTTCGAGCAGTTTCCAGAGGACATCGTAGAGGATCCAGTTATGGGGGAGCCACTATATGAAGTTACTTCTAACCTTGATCATCAACCTGCTAATGGTGGTCAGGATAAACTTTATGAGGATAAACATGCCGAAGAGGTAGTTCCTAAGGAGGAGGCTGTTGGTATACAGCCAACACCAGTGCTTCCATTGAGGAGGAACGATAGAGTGCGTTGACCATCTACGAGATACTCACCGGGTGAGTATGTGCTACTGACTGACGGGGAAGAACCCAAAAGTTTCATAGAGGCTTTGGAAGATGAACACAGACAGGAATGGATAGAGTCCATGCAAGAGGAGATGAGTTCCTTGGAGACCAACTCTACTTATGATCTGGTGCGGTTGCCAAAAGGGCAAGAAGGCTTTGAAGAATTGATGGGTGTTCAGAGTGAAGCAAACAGATGATGCTACTCGTCCTCGATACAAAGCGAGGCTGGTAGTTAAAGGCTACGGTCAACAAAAAGGCATAGATTATGATGAGATCTTTTCACCAGTCGTCAAGCAATCGTCTATTGGGTGGTGCTAGTATTGGCAGGCAGTTTTGACTTGGAGGTCGAGCAAATGGACATGAAAACGATATTCCTCCATGGTGATCTTGGGGAGGAGTTATACATGGAGCAGCCAGAGAGATTATGTAAGAAGGACAAGTCACACTTGGTCTGCCAGTTGAGGAAGAGCTTATATGGTCTGAATCAGGCTCCGTGGCAGTAGTACAGAAAGTTTGAGTCATTTATGGGAGAGCATGGTTATGCACGGACGATGTTGGACCACTATATATTTGTGTGGTACTTTGCCCAGGATGATTTCATTATTTTACGGCTCTATATTGATGATATGCTACTGGAGGGTCGGAATACCACTAGAATAGCGGAGTTGAAGCGCCAACTGGATGCGACCTTCTCTTTGAAGGATTTGGACGCATTGAAGACTATTCTTGTGATGGAGATCAGCGGAGAGAGAGAGAGAGAGAGACCAAGTGCTATACTTGTCCCAAAAGAAGTACATTCACCGGGTACTTCAGTGTTTCAGGATGGACAGGTCGAAGAAAGTGAGTAACCCCCTTGCGGCTCACTTTAAGTTCACTGAGGAACAATGTATATCTACCAAGGACGAGAAAGAAGATATGGAGCGGCTTCCATATGCCTTAGTTGTAGGGAGTCTTATGTATGCTATGGTGTGTACGAGGCCAGATATTGCTCATGCAGTTGGCACAGTTAGCAGGTATACTTCAAATCCTGGAAGGGTACATTAAAGTAGAGTCAAGTGGATTCTATGATATCTTCAAGGCACTGCCGATTGGATACTTTTTTTTGGTGCTGACGAGCCGAAGCTGGTTGGGTATACCGACGTCGATATGGCTAAAAATGTAGACACGTGACAATCGACTTTAGGCTATGTGATGATGTTTGTTGGTGGAGCAGTATCATGGCAGTCACGATTAAAGAAGTGTGTTGCCTTGTCGATGACAAAGACAGAGTACATTGCGACGATAGAGGCTTGCAAGGAGTTGTTGTGGATGAAGAAGCTGTTGCAGAAAATTGGGCTAAAGAATTAGCAGTATCATTTGCTTTGCGATAGTCAGAGTGTTATTCACATTGTGAAAAACCAGATATTTCATAGCCAGTCCAAGCATATTGAGATCCAGTATCCTTGGATATGAGATGTTATGGAAAAGAAGAAAGCGGCGCTTGAGAAGGTTCATACAGATGACAACGGAGAAACATGTTCACAAAGCTTTCTTCAAGGAGAAAGTTTGAGTACTGCAGGCGGATCGTTGGGATGACGACCCCCTCCACATAGTTGTGAAGGAAGAGATTTGTTGGAGTGGGTGGGGTTCCCAATCTATGTAGAGAATACTCCGGAGTGCGACGAGCGTCATCCGTGTCGAAAAAGCTCGAAAAGTGCATCGAGCGCCGTGTACTGGAACATTTATGATAAGAAAATATTATATTGGATTTCTATCTTTGATTTTAATTATATTTTTATGATTGGATCTTTCATATATTAACTTTTCATATAATTGAATTTTTAATTTATTGTAAGCTAATTTATGATTTGATTTCTATTAAATATATAATTTAATGTAATTGGATTTCCATAAATATTTTTGGCTTCCACATATAGATTTATATATGAAAACCATAATTCATGCAAGGACTTATATAAAGGCTCATGCAATATACAACAACAAGAGAGAAAATAAGAGAGAGAAAATGTGGAAAGAGGCCATTGAAACTTTGGAGAGGAAAAAGAATGATTTGAGGGCATTTCGGAGAAGGAGATCAATTTGGGATATTTTTCATTGTCTTTTTTCTTCGTGGTTGTAATCTATTTTCTGTTCCAAAGAGTTGCGGTGATCCGTGTTGGATCGGTGAGTAGCTTGTAGAGGGTGTAATATCTTTATTAATTCCATTATTGGAGGTTCTTCATGGTTGGACTCCGATCGTCCCGTGGTCTTTTTCTTCTGGATTTTTCACGTAAAAAATATTGTGTCTGCGATTTGTGTTTGATAATTTTTTATTTGTGCGTTTTGCTCGGTTCTCTCACAAGTACTCCCGGGTTTGGGCAATGGTTTTCGCGTTTCGTTTCCAACAGTAATTTAGTCCCACATTAGATAGGAGGTGGGGTCATGGGATGTAGATAATTAGGATGTTTCAAGCATTACATGGAAATTTTCTTTTTAAGGCATATAGGCTTAGTCCAATATCGCAACTCATGGGCCAATTACTCCGGTTAGGGTCACACCAGTTCCCAACAAATGGATCAGAATCTAAAGTTATGGGGCTAGTTAGGACGGATCTAATTAGGTTTGAAACATAATGTGTTGAATGTTCATGCGTTTAATCGGATCGATTATACGGACTCTTTTCTCAAGATGGAGTAGTAGTATTCTCCATAAGGTGGTCTGGTCTCAGGCGGATCAGACCTAATGTTGGAGGCAACTACACGAATTGGCTTCAAAGGTGGGTCAGATGTGCCCAAGGTGGAGCAAGACGTTGTGGTTGGCACACAATGATGGTGTGGATGAACGTGTCAGTTTGGTACTATGGTCAAACGGATCAAGATGACAGTATGTTGGATCTTCTGGGTGCTCGGTTGGCGGAAATGAGCAAAGGTAGCCGGAGTATACTTGGTTGTCCGGCTAGCGAAAACGAGTTAAGGTGGAGATTGTTTGATTGTATCTCGTTTCTGATTGAGCGCTCAAAAATGTGGTGACAATGGAGCTGTAATTTAGTCCACATCGGGTAGGAAGTGGGATCATTAGGTCATGTGGATAATTGGAATTGATTCAAGTCTTATATAAAAATTCTCTTTTAAGACATATGGACTAGTCTAATATCGCACATCATAGACTAACTCCGGTTAAGGTAAAAGTAGTTTCCCATTACTTCCGAGTTTTGAAATATATTTCATTATATTTAACATCAAATATTAACTTTGTGGCACATCTCGAAGGTCGATAATTGAAATAAGAGCATTAGATAATAGTAGACACGAAGGGTGTTTAAAGCCTCAATTTGATCCCTAGGAGTCGGGACATTTTTTGTGAATATATATACCAGTCGAGATGTACGTCATTGGCAATTGTTCTTCTTCCAATGAAGACTTCGATTGTTATAAACTTCAATTTGGTAGCCATTGTGTCGAAGTTGTGATCGAGAGTAGTAGCTATTTTTCATGAGAAGTATGTTCCGTTGTGCAGTAAATAGATGTTTCAGGACTAGTGCATCGTAGTCTCATTTGCATATAATTGGAAACCATTTGAAAACAAAGAAGCAAATAAAAGAATTCTCTGAGAATTCATATCCCCTCAAGGCTTCCATGGTGGCGGCGGCGGCGGCGGATTCGCAGGGTACATCGGCGGCACAGCAGAGAAGATGGTGTTCTTATCGACCCCCTCTCCGCCGCTGCTCGTGAGCGCCACCAGAGCGGCGACCAGGCCCGCATTCCCGGCCATAGTCGGCTCGGTGTAGCTGTAGTTGCCCCGGGCATCCTTGAAGCCGTCGAACCGGTCCGGACCCCCGACCATCGCGCCGGTGACGACGTTGGGGTTGGGCTTGCTGGTGTCGCGCCACTTCATTCCTCCGGTGCACGTGTACTTCACGCCGTTGTGGGGGATCGATGCCCCGCGGTGGTGCACGTGTTTCGGGTAGTTGGCGTCGTATCCAACCACATAGCTCATCTTTCGGGGATTGTTGCCCAAGACGTAGTCCAACTGCACACATCAGTATCCTCCTATTATTAAGTATTTCTGAATGTTTTCGAAATAGTAGTAGTTTTGTATATAATAGAAGCTCTATTGTTGTGTGTATAGTTTTAACCTGAGAGGCAGCAAATTGGCGGAGGGTGGCGATGCCGAAGTAGAAGGGGCCACAGTACCAGCCGGGGACGTTGGCGGCGTACATGTAGTCTGCGTAGAGAGAGGCGAGGAAGGCCGCATTCACCGCGTACTGCAACGGCTGGGGACGGCCGTGGTTCAGCTCGATTAGGCCACCTGCATGTGTCGAAAGCAATTCGATCAACTTCACATTCATTGATAGTGTGATATCTACTTGGCATTGTACTATAATTTTATTGTATTATAAGAAAATTTATACTGTAGTTTTTTTTTTTTGAATTTTCGTCACAACTTTCGGAACTTTGTGCACACTGCATTGCATGTCTTTTGACCCACTATCCTTCTACTGCCACCAATTATAAATGGAAAGAATAATACGTCTCTGTGGCTCAATCTACTGATGTTCTGTCACCTAGCCAGGATCTTATATCTCTCTTTCATAACCACAAGAGCCACTCGAGTTCGTTAGAATATTTATATTCTAGTTGATATAGTTTCTACATATAAATTTTGGTTCTCAATTTCTATCATATGTGACAGAAAAAAAAAATTAAAGTGAAATCTAATATTTTATAATTTAGTTTGAAAATATGATCCAATATTAATATGAAAAATTTATATAATAATTTCTATACGTAGAAACTCTCATATAAATTTTCATCAAACATCAGCCACATAAGGGGTAGAAACAAGAAAGAAATAAAAAATCTTCTAAAAATGATCTGTACTATAAGGAAATATGAGAGAGAGAAACTCAATTAGGATAGAAACTAAAAAAAATTAAAAAAAATCTTCTAAATTTTTTTTCTACCATAGAAATATATGTGAGATAGAAACTCCATTTGAGATTATATATAAGCTTACTTGGATTGACGCTGCAAAAAGTAAAGGGCTAACCTCAGTATCTAGCCAAGAAATTCGAAAAACAAGGGCTTTGTTCTACTTGCCCCTTTCTAGTGCAGCTAATCTTGGACGCATGGCCACACTACAATATCGTGTCGGACACGTATTGGACAAAACCATGATACTACTAGAAAACATCAAAATAGGTGTCGTGTCAACTATGTCATTTCCGTGTCGTGTCGTGTCGTGTCGTATCCGTGTTAAGTAGCAATATATATATATATATATATATATATATATATATATATATATATATATATATATATATATATATATATATATATATATATACCGCGAGTCCAGTTGAAGACATCGAACTGCCGGAGATTGGAGCACATGTTCAGGTCAGTAGAATTGTGATAGCCCTTCAGGGAGTCCTCGTAGGGATACCCAGGATTGAGAAAGAGCCGGAGCCTCGTCAGCAGCAGCTGCGCCGCGGGCAGCTTGTTGTCCCAGCTGAGCACCCCGAGGTCCGCTATCTGCAGGAACGCCCTCGCGTTCTTCGGAAGCCTCGGGTCCGTGGCGAACGTCACGTAGCTGTTGTTCCCCGTGGCGTAGTACATCCACGCCGCGCTCCACATGTACTCGTCCCAGTAGCCGCTCGAGTTGTAGAAGAGCGTGGCGTCGGGGTTGCCGCGGGAGTACGGGGTGCGCCTCCCCGTGCTGCGGACGAACTTGAACACCGCCGCGGCCCCCTTGACGAGCTTGCTGGAGTACGCAGTGTCATCGCGGAAGACGATGGACGCGGCCGCCAATGCCGCGGCCATTTCGCCGCCAAGGTCGGGGGCCGAGGCGGAGGTCACCACCGGCCGGGGGTAGTCCATGTCTTCGGGCCTCATCCAGCAGTAGTGGTCGTCGGGAGTGGTAGATCCCTTCCTCGCGGTACCCACCTGAGCATATATATATAGCAAATGTATCAGGCAGGGATATGGAATCCTTAATTTCCTGATGCAAAGTGCACAAAATCTGTCTGTATCCGTGTTGTGTTAGTTCCCATGCAACATTGAGTGTTGCATCTGAACTGATCGTTCCTAGCGCTGAGCGGTTTGGTTCATAGATTTGGAATCCGGATCACGTCACGTCTTTGATTAGATTTGCAGACAAAATTGACTGTAATTTGACATGGACAATTACTTGAAATTTTGATATCGGAGAAGTTCATTTTTCTACTGTGGGGAACGAAAGTAAAAAAATCTTATTCCTACTTTACACGGTCGAAGGATCACTTATTCTTTATTTTAACAAAAATGAACTGATCATGTCACTTCAACCAAAAATATTATTTTTCCACTAGTTTCAGCAACCATTCAAACACTAAATTTTAGAATATTTTTTTTATCATTAACCTCCACTTATTCATCAGATCACACAAATAAATGATTTGAAGTAGTTCTTTGTCGGATGCAAAAATAGAAAGTAACCTGGCTGTAGACTTTGTCGATGGTGGTAGCCGAAGAATTGAACGTCTTGAGCAGGTAGTCGGTACCCCACTTGATTATGTCCCTGACGTGGCCGTACTCTCCGATCGCCTTGTACTTGTGGCTGTACTCGATGACCGACCAGCTCAGCATCGACATGGAGAAGGCCATCGGAAAATGGAACTTTATGTTGTCGCCCGCGTCGTAATATCCTCCGACCAGCCTGCCCTTCACGTCCGTCAGTTCGGATCCGTCCTTCAGGCCGGAGTTCCCTCGCCACGGGACGCCGTTGTTCTTCGGCAATCGCCCGGCTGAAACACACAAAAGAGCAGTGAGAAACATCCCTTGACACCAACCGCGTCTATTAAAGACCATACTTGGGTTAAAATAATCCATTTATATTCTTGTTTCTACCATTATTAGGTCTGTTCTACGTAATTTGTACCAAACATGTTCCAAATCAAGAATGGGTAAGTGCATTCATGTAGACTTACATTTTTGAGCATTGAAGAAGAGGAGGGCCTTGTGCAGTGCCTTGGTGTACTCATCAGGCGGAGGCGGGGGATCCTTGTGCTTGGGCAGAGTCTCGATGTTGACGATGACGTCGGGGGTGCCATTGTTCACCGGCAGTCGCCCGGCTGAAACACAAAAGAGCAGTAAGACAAAAATGACTGTCATCCTCATCGCAACCATAAAAATTAGATGGTACTTGAGGAGGAAGAATGGAGCTAGCAATGTGTATGTAATGAATCCTTGATAGAATAGAATATTTTGAGGGTTGCAAGCTGGAGACGATGGAGATGAATTTGACTTGGAAGTCTTAATTGGATTAAGCTGATCACAATGTGAAATAGAATAGGCTACTTATGGGATCGATATGACTACTTTGAAACATAATGTCACATGGAGGAAGGGAAGTGCGATATAAATATGCAACACACTGCACGTTTCTCCTCCTCGTAGGTAACAGTAATTAATTCTAATTTAGTATTGGCTATCAACTTAGGTTAAATATAGAGGAGTGAATTTGCTCCAAGCCAAGCCCGGTCAACTTGGGGTTGGGCCGGTTCAGGTCCGTTCAATGGACCAATCCGGCTCGGCCCACTTTCAACCTAAGGTCGGGTATAGTTTTGCCACCCCCATCTCGGGACAGACACCTAGACCCTAATGGATTTGGGCTGGAGGCTGGATTTACTATCCAAACCGGTTGGTGGACCGGTCCAGTCGAAAGTTCGCTCCAGACTAGTCAGAACCTGGTCCCCTATTAAAAATAATGGTTTTTTTTACTATTTTATCCCCTACTAATCATTAGTATAACATTGGGAGTATTTTGGTAAAAAATAAAATAAAAATCCAACCACCATATTTTAGGTGTAATATGATCTTTTTGCGGGTATTTATTTTTTATACGCCCATTATTTAACCATATATGAACGTTAATTATGGATATTTTGGTTATTTTCCTAAAAATGACCAAAATATTCCTATATCAACCATATTCTAAGAGTATTTCTTATCACGTCCCGGTTCCGCAGAACCGAAAGTTAGCCACTGAACGTAATGCAGACAAGTCTAGATTGCACTTGTATAAGGCAAGAAGATAAAATAGTAAATGGTGTATCTCAAAACAATGACATTATAAGAAAATAATAGAGTCATACAGAATCAAAACAAAATAGACGAAATGAATCTCTTTATTGATAATGTAGCGGAATACAAAGTCTCTCAATAGCCAATTGAATATGCCAACTTGTCTTACAAAACTCATGATCTCTCTTGCCCACAAAGGATTCTATTTTTCCATATATCATGTCTTCTATATCCAAGCTAGCATCCTCGGTCGAACACCTTAAAGTTGCCAATCCGAGCATCCAACGTCTTGGTACGTCCGAGTGAATCTCCGTACCTGGAAGTTGGGTATCAGTACATATCGCGTACTGGTAAGTGAGTTAACCCACTCGCCTAAACTAACACTAAGTAATCATATGAAGCATATAATTTATATAGTGATCTTGCTATTAGAACTAGATTGATTACAGTTCATAACATGGTATATACTGAAAGCAGAAAGCATGTTATACTTGATACCATAAGTAAAACAGGGAATATAC
The DNA here is from genome assembly GCA_036927795.1 of Iris macrosiphon. NCBI lineage: Eukaryota > Viridiplantae > Streptophyta > Magnoliopsida > Asparagales > Iridaceae > Iris > Iris macrosiphon. The sequence goes on from JAYESA010000012.1 coordinate 21,354,724, forward strand.
TAAACTACGTCATTTATTAGTGACTTCTTACCACAATTGATGCGTCCACCCTTGCACAAGATAATGTGAACACTTACCGCCCATGCATAAGACATACGATATCATGCCGCCTATCTATATGAAGGTCACCGATATTCTGAGTCATATTGGACTAAATCTTTTGTAAGACGGTGATCACTTCGCGCTCGGGTTGCAAGTCCTATCGAAGGTCCCAAAATATCTCATATTGCGATGCGCTATCCCAGAGTAGGATGTAAGTCTTCAATGAATATCCCCCAATACCGTGGTCCTAAAGTATATTGTTTCCTCCTAGATCGAATTGTCCTATTGCTCTAGACTACCCGTTCGGAAAAACCAAACTTTGTGCACAGGCTATCCATGTCCATGACCATGCAAATGCGTCAATAGTTGTCTATAAAACACATGCATGGTACCAAAATATAAGCAAAGCAATGTACATATCTACTTGCACAAATCTATTATTCTTGCATTAACTACATACTCTGTCAATATTCTGAATGTCGACCCGCATGCCCCAACATGCCGAGGCACAAAGCCACCACCGACAGTTCTCGGTACCGTACCTGTAAACCCCCTCATCCAAAATTAGGCCTACTTGGCTTAGAAAGAGAAACTAGGGCTAGTTTGAATCTAATTAGAAATAGGACATGGTATTTTATTTAATTTTGCGATATTTATATCACTTAACGCACCTTACCGTTGCTTCAATAATTGGAGCACTACATTAGCCATTGCCTTCCTACAAATTTCACATCCTTGTCCTAGACGTGCCAGTCATCTATTCTGACCCTTGTATAACTTATAATTATGCTCTATTTTGCTATATTTTAGTCGCACAATATTCATCGCAGAGGTTTATATTTAATTCTAAATAATTTCAACTTTGTATCCTTGTGCGTTCTAATCAAAATTGGAAACACAATCTTGACCCATTTCGTGCAACCCAATTTATGATAATATTTTATCCTGAGTCCTCTATGTCCATGATACTTGTGTCTCACCTAATTTTAGCCCGGTGTATTTCTAATTAATTTCAGAACACCATGCGTATTAATTTTAATTAATTTAATCCAATTTTCATCTTTGTGTAATTTTTCTAATTGTTGGGCGCTTTAATGCAAAAGTGCATTAAGGTGTCTACACCATTGGACACAACACATGTAGAAATCTATTTTTCTTTTATTTTCCTTCATGTGAATTTTCTTCATAATTTATTGGAGTGTGTAACCCTCAACATCGATCCACATTGAACCATGGCCCTCCATTTTAAAAAATTGCAATCCAAGCCCTCCAATACCTATATGACAAGCCAAGCCCAAATTCCAAGGGGGGATGTTGACCAAGCCCACCCTAGGTCAACCTCAAAATTCTACTTCTTTACATATAAATATACCTTTAATATCTTTTCACCTAAACCTAAATCAACCATACACAGCTGATCCCTCCCCCAACTCCTATTCATCTTCTTCTTCCTCCTTCCCGCAGCCGGAGCCCCGCCCTCCGGAGCAACCATGTCGTCCACTGCGCTTCACCTGAGAAGCAGGAGCAACCCGCCTGTCATTATCTCTTCCCTCCTCCGACCTCGCCGGAGCCCGACGCCCCTCGCTTGAGAACACCCTGAGCAACCCTCCTCCTCTTTCCCTCGCTGTCCTCTCTTCGCCTGAGCCCAGAGTGCCACCATTTCCCCGACCAGCACTCCTCGACTGAGCCTCGACCTCACCGACCGCCTAGAACTCGACCCCGGCCACCTTCACTTCGTCACGCCGGACTGAACCTCCCTCTCGTCCCCGCCGCGCTAGACTGAACACCCCGCATGACCCCCTTCCTCCAGTCGACTCGACCAGAGCTCCTCCGACTGACCTCGCCGAAGCAACTCCCAACCACCCGCTCCCACGACCATCACCTCCTCCTCTTCCCTGTCCTCTCCTTCCTCCCGGAGCACGACCCAGCTCTGCCCTGAGCTTCTCCTCTCCTCCCTGTCATCCTCCTCGACATTTCCTTCATGAGATGCACCTCGACCACCTCCACAGCTGCTGGACCGACTTCATCTCCTCTCTGCCATCCACCAGTAGACCCTCGACTTGCTGGACCTCCCTGATTGCCGGACGCCGGCAGACTTCGACACTATCATCACCATCAATCATCATTATCATCAATCATCATAATCATCATCATCTCATCAATATCATTATCATCATCATCATCACCCTATCATCACCTCATCATGATCATCCTTGTCATCACCATCCTCCCAATCATCATCCTTTTTATCACCATTATCCCAGTCACCATCTATATCATCCCTATCATCCTCATCACCTAATCACCATAGTCATTATCACCCTTAATGTCACGCCCCAGTCCCAAAATATATGGAACCAAGCAACGTGGCAATAGCCAGCTGACACGTCTCCGAGGATATCCCAAATTAATGGATCCACGAAGAGTGCTACACTGTCCTATAATACTAACATGTCCAATATCAGTCAATAACAGGTAATCCAATCTCATCCACAATATAAAGAGCAAAAATACTAAATAACTGCTGGTTGATAAATATCAGTCTCAAGATATCGTAGCACAACCAGTGATGTCTGGTGGGAACAAACCCACTACTATGACGAAATAAAATACTGAAATGAGATATGAAAGATAATGACTAGGGCATCGGCTGAGTAGATAATGATGCCCTCCAACTAGGCTAAAGGCCTACCAATTGATCACGGGAACTCTGACGGTTGCACCTCTAACTCCTCACCTGTAGCAAATCTCGTCTCCTGTCCTGGGCCGTATACGGTGGGGTAGTAAGCCTCGTCTAAATCTGGAAAGGTACCAGGTCCTCAGAGGGACGTAACAAGATACAAAAAAATAGCATGCTATATATATGAATACTGAAGAAAATAAATACAATAAGGGTGTACTAGCCATCTAAGTGAATGCAATATGAGGACAACGCTGGTGCGTATGGGTAGGCGTAGGCATAGCGTCCATGCTCCGAAGAGAGTGGCATCTGTACAGTATATCGTCCATATCGCTCCGAAGAACGTGGCATCAGTATAAAGGGAAAGTCATTGGATCCGAGGTTCCTCCGAAACTACGGCTCCAATGTGTGTATCCCATACGCCTACTAGTTATCCTCCCTGCCCAATGTAGATATGCAAGTCGACTACTCAACGTGCATACCATATATCTATATGCCAAGTCTCAAATCTATATCCTAACTACATACTAATCATGATGTAGGTGATACGCAACGGTAGCTAGTCGAGTGCGCAAACCCGCATCCCAATATGATTATATCTCAGTGTCCGTGTAAGGTATCAGGTCTCAGACAATAACAGAGTATCGTCCAATGGGTTGAGTCTGCTAAGAGCTAAGTCCATATATATATTCTAACATCGACGTAACCGTCGAATGCACCCGAGACAACTCGGACGCGCACAGTTGTATAAACTACAAGCAACAAGAATACAATACAACAGATGCATATTTAATTTCAACAGTAATTATAGCAAGGTATCTTGCCTATATCCGGAAGCTGTGAATGCCAGAAACCTGCTCCTGCGGTGTCTCCCGTCTGATCCAATGGTCATAAACACACAATATAATATAGAAATCTAACATCAGACACTAAGACAATAAGCAGACTCTACGTTGCTCTTAGGAACTGTCACAAGTTCACGATTGATCGAAGACGGCTTCACGTGTGCATGTAGCTAGGATGTACACATGTTCTGTCCTTGTCAGCGTGTGTCTTGAGACCATAATTACTAAGGTTAGGGGTTACCACTAATTTGGATTTAAGAATACATGCCTTTGGTTCCCATGTCCAAACTTACTCGGTTTGTGTCAAAGCTTTCAGGTGAATTACTAGTCTTGGTGATAGGTCTCATAATTTAGGTGTTTGCTAGTTATTAAACAAATTCTACATCTTGTTAAATAGCATACTAGCATGCATATAATTAGGGTTGATTCAGTTTATTATTATCTACTTTAATTATTAGCACACATATATATATCTGTATTTATTTCATTCTAACTGGTTTGTGTCGACACTGGACACGTCGATACGACGAATCGAATAACCAGTCTTACAACGATACTACGCGAGAACGAGTGGGGAATCAAATACCTGACTGTTGGGACGAGGTCTTGCTCGTCCTCCTCGCGACAGAGCTCCGGCGTCGACCGTGGGTTGACCGGCAGCGGCAGCAGCGGCTTGGTGGCAGCGGCTTGGTGGCAGCGGCTTGGTGGCGTCGGGCGGCTGAAGCAGCGCGGGGTGGCTGACAGTTCGTTGAGTTAGGTCGGGGTGACATGGGGGTGGTGGTTGGCGGGGTTTGTGAAGTCGGAGGTGGTGGGTGTCCGGTTGGGAAGGAGATGGTTCGACTAGAATGCGTGGGATGATGGTGATGGTGCGGTGTTCGATGGGTGCAGACGGACGGGGTATTGCTGGCGGTGTATGGCGGTCCAGCAGCAGGGGTCCGGTGGCAAACGCGGCGTCGGGCAGTCGGGGGATAACTCGGGTGTTGGGGAACGGCTAGGGTTTGGGTACTTGATGAATAGCAACTTTAGGGTTTCATGGTAGGGAGGATGTATATTTATAAGGGGGTTGATGGGCTGGCCTAAGGACTTGGGCCTGTCTGCCCTAGCTGGGGTGGGGCTAGTCCATGTGAAAGAGTATATATGGCTTGGTGAAGTTCTGCTTAGGGTGAAATTGGCCTCCAAAAATTTACTAGATTAATAATTTACTGCGCAAGGTGAAAATTAATGAGCATTGCGTGGCTAAGTAATTATCATGGTCAGTGGGGTATTTATAATTGCCGTTCATTAATTCAAATTGAATTACAAATAATTCCTAGTCTCCGGATTAAATCCAATTGATCCTAAATTGGTTGAGGGAGTTTACAATCTACCCTCCTTAGAGCATTTCGTCCTCGAAATTAAAACATACGTAAGACAATAACTACTGGCTGAATCAAAAATGCTAATACGTACCTAGTCCTTCGAAGAGATGGGGGTAGCGCTGCCTAATATCCTCCTCGCGTTCCCAAGTTAACTCGCCTGGTGCATGATACCTCCATGCAACACGCACTAGGGGGATGGTCTGCCCTCGTAGTACTTTCTCACTTCTAGAATCTCCACAGGCTCCTCTTCATATGATAGGCTCGGGCCGACCGTGATCTCGGAATGGTCAAGCACGTGACTAGGATCCGATATGTACCTCCTAAATTGAGATACGTGGAAGATGTCGTGGACTCCTTCCAAGGTCTGCGGTAACGCTAATCTGTAAGCAACCTCTTCGACGCGTTCTATTATGTCGAATGTTCCGATGTACCTCGGACTCAGCTTCTCTCTGCCTCCGAATCTAATGGTCCCTCGAGTAGGAGAGATCTTTAAGAATACGTGATCTCCAACCTGGAACTCTAAGGGTCATCGGTGCTTATTCGCCCAATGCTTCTGTCGGTCTTGTGCTGCTCGAAGGTGCCCTTGGATCTTCTTTACCTTCTCTATCGTCCGAACAACCAAATCTGGTCCGAGAATCTGTCGTTCGCCTATATCACTCCAGCATGCTGGAGAACGATATTTCCTTCCATACAATGCTTCATAGGGAGCCATCTGAATGCTAGCTTGATAGCTGTTGTTGTAAGAAAACTCGACCAAATATAAGTGGTCCTCCCATGATCCTCCGAAGTCCAGCATGCACGCTCTTAACATGTCTTCTAGCGTCTGAATGGTGTGCTCCGACTGGCCATCTGTTTGTGGGTGATACGCTGTGCTAAACTTTAGGCGAGTACCAAGACTCTCTTGCATACTCCGCCAAAAGTAAGACATAAATCTTGTATCCCTATCTGACACAATGCTAACTGGCACTCCATGTAGGCGCACAATCTCTCTCATGTACATATCTGCTAAAACCTCCGTCGATTGCCCAACTCTAAAGGGTAGAAAGTATGCGGACTTGGCGAGTCTATCCACGATTACCCATACTGTATTTTGCCCACTAGGACTCCTCGGAAAGCCCGTAACAAAGTCCATGGTGATATGCTCCCATTTCCACTCCGGTATAGGAAGCGGTTGAAGCAATCCTGCAGATCTCTGGTGCTCAGCCTTGACTTGCTGACACACCAGGCACTTGGCCACGAAGCGTGCTATCTCTCTCTCTTCATTCCGTGCCACCAGTAGTACTGTCTTAGATCTCTGTACATCTTCATGCCTCCTGGATAATGGAGTAGGTGGAACTGTGTGCCTCTGTCAACAATTCCTGCCGAAGTTCTCCATTTGGAACATAGAGACGATCTCCGCACCTCAGTGTTCCGTCTTCGTGTATCCGCAATCCTGTCTGTAATCCAGCCTCTGTCCTCTGTCTGAGTCTTTAAAATATGACATCTGTCGACAAAGTAGCCTTGATTCTCTCTACCAGTGTCGATTATAATTGGAAATTCGACAACTGTCTGTCTACTCCGGGTATAACAACCTCTATACCCATCTGTTCTAGATCTCTCAACAGATGTTGTTGGGTAGTCAAGAAGAATACCATAGGTCTTCTGCTCAATGCGTCTGCTACTACGTTGGCCTTTCCTGGGTGGTACTGTAGCTCTATTTCGAAGTCTGTTATCACCTCGAGCCAACGTCTCTGTCTCTGATTTAGATCCTTCTGAGTGTAGACGTATTTCAGGCTTTTATGATCAGTAAATATCTCTGCTCTTTCTCCATATAGGTAATGCCTCCAAAGTTTTAACGCAAAGATCACTGCTGCAAGCTCCAAGTCATGGGTGGGATAGTTCTTCTCATGTGTCCTCAACTGTCTAGAAGCATAAGCTACAACCTTTCCATGTTGTATCAAGAAGCATCCTAATCCTTTCCCGGACGCATCGCTGTAGATTACGAATCCTCCGGGTCCGGAAGGTATGGTCAAGATGGGTGCTGTAGTCAAGCGCTTCTTCAGCTCATCGAATGCCTTATGACACTCCTCTGTCCAAGTGAACTCCTGTTCCTTACGGGTCAAGCGGGTTATTGGCTCTGCAATCTTCGCGAAGTTCTCTACGAACCTCCGGTAATATCCGGCAAGTCCTAGGAAACTCCTCACTTCTGAGACATTAGTAGGGGTTGGCCATGTCTCTACAGATGAAATCTTCGCCGGATCTACTGAGATACCGTCTCCTGAGTTGACGTGTCCAAGAAAAGCGACACGATCTAGGAGAAACTCTTACTTGCTCAGCTTGGCATAAAGTCTCTCTCTTCTCAGTGTCTCTAACACTAGTCTCAGTGCTTCTCGTGCTCCTCGTGGCTCTTCGAATACACCAAAATATCGTCGATGAAGACTACCATGGACTGGTCTAAGTATTGATGGAATACTCTGTTCATCAAGTTCATAAATATAGCTGGCGCATTCGTCAGTCCAAAAGGCATCACTAAGAACTCGTAGTGACCATAACGAGTCCTGAATGCTGTCTTTTGAATGTCTTCTCTTCGCACCTTCACTTGATGATAACCCGATCTCAAGTCGATCTTTGTGAACACCACTGCTCCTGTCAACTGGTCAAATAAGTCGTCAATCCGCGGCAGGGGGTACTTGTTCTTGATAGTCAAAGCATTAAGGGCTCTGTGATCAATACACATACGTACTGTTCCATCCTTTTTAGGCACAAACAATACTGGTGCTACCAATGGTGATGCACTAGGACGAATAAATCCCTTGCTCTGCAACTCCTTCAATTGTAGCTTCAGCTCGTCTAACTCCTTCTTCGCCAATCGGTACACATTAGAAGATACCGGTGCTGCTCCAGGTACTAGCTCAATGGTGAACTCCACGTCTCTATCTGGTGGTAAGCCTGGCAATTCTTCGGGAAAAACATCCTCGAATTCTGTAACTATTGATGGGGGCGCAATCTCCATAGTCATGCAAGTTTCAGCTGTCTGTCCTACTCCTTGTTCGACGGTCCCTCGCATGTACTCGAACTCCGGTTGATCTGGTGGTCTAAAAGTGACGCTACCCTTCCGGCAGTTCAGTACGGCATTATACTGGCTTAACCAGTCCATGCCTAACACAACATAAAAGTACGGCATAGGCAATACCAGGAATCGCGCTCTCATCTCTCTACCACATACGATTACCGAGCATGTTCTAATAGTGCTGGTAACCGGCACGATACCTCCTCCGGTAAGAATCTTCCAACTCTTAGGTAGGGGGAAGTCGCTACTCTATGCATTGCTACAAATCTACTAAATATAAATGATAATGTAGCCCCAGAATCAAACAATGCTGATGAAGGTAAGGATGCGACTAAAATGGTACCTGTGATTACTTCTCCTTCTGTTTCCTCCTCAGCGGCTGCTAATGCAAAGGCTTGTCCCTGTCTTTGTCCTCCTGCCTACTGTCGGGTCTGATCAAACTGTGCCTACTGTGGGGCCAAGGGTGGTCCCCTCTGGAATCCTCCGGGTGCTGGTGGGGGTAGTATCCTCGGGGCTAGTGCTGCTGGCCTTTGTCCAGCCTGTGGGGCTGCCTCCCTGCGCTGTGGGCAATCTCTGGCAAGGTGCTGACTGGCTCCATAAATCATGCATGTCCCAAGTCTCTTTCGGCAGTCCTTCTCGAAGTGACCTCTCTTACCACAGAAGTGGCAAGTCGGAAGTTCCTGGTGTGGATATGGTGCTGCTCTCTGTTGTGTCTGCGCTCCGGGACGACGGATGGGTCCTCCTGCTCCGGGCTGGACTCTAGCTGGCGTGGTCATGCTGGAACGCCTAGCTCTTATGACAATGGCCTCCTGGATCCTCGCCTCGGCGAGAACCTCCTCATAAGAAATCCTCGTCTGTGCGGTGGTATATCTCTGTAGCTCGAAGTTAAGGCCGTGGTGGAATCTCTGAGCCTTCTCTAGATCATTGGGTATCAGAATGGCTCCAAATCTACTAAGGCGGCTAAACTCCGCGTCATATGCGTCAACAGTCATATTCCCCTGTTCTAGATGTAGGAACTGGGAGTACAGGGCATTTCTGACTGTTGCTGGAAAATACTTCGCATTGAAGTATTCCAAGAACTGTTCCCAAGTCTGGTTCTTGCCTACACTGCGCTCAATAGAATCCCACCAGTGATGGGCGTTGCCTTTTAGTTGGGCCCTCACTGCGGTCATCCAAAGGTCTGGATGCAGTTGTGAAGCTTCTAATAGCATCTCTGTGTTGGCGATCCAATTGGAGATCTGCTTTGCAGTCTCATTGCCTGAGAAGGTATCTGGTCCCATCTGTCGGAACCATCTAACAGTGCCACCTGTCGGGGCTGGTGGAGGTGCTGGTGCTAGTGTCGTGACAGGTGTCCTCTCTAGTACTGTCATCAGACTCTATCGCAAAGTCTCTGTCTACTTCCACTGTGCTTGCATCATTGCCTGGAAGAACTGAAGCATCTGTGGCTGGCCATCTAGCTGCGGCATCTGGGATGGATAAGGTGGAGGCGGTGGTAGTGGAATCTCTGGTTGTGCAGTAGGCGTCTCCTCAGAGGTCGGCCTCTCAGTCTGTGGCATCGGTGTAGCTCCTGAAGTCTGGCCCTCACAATGCTGCGTGGGGATCGTCTGGGAAGTCTGTCCCTCAGGCTGCGGTGTAGGATCGCCCTGCGATGTCTCGTGCCAATGTATCAGCGGGGTCTGTAGCGGGTGTTGCCCTTGGGGTACCTCATCTTCTTGAGTGGTGTTATCTGGCATCGCGGCACGGGGTGCTCCTCGTCCACTGCGCAAATTCATCTTGCTGCAAGAGATAGAGCTTCATTAAAAGAGTACGAGAGCAAACAAACAGGATGCAGATATTTAGAAGCAGTATAAAGGAAGTTCAAGGACGAATCAAAAGTGGATGAGATCTAATAATTTCTATCTTATTGCAGGCTCGCTGGGCATGTTACCATACCACAAGAAAAAAGTCGACCTGCATGGGCCACCACTAAAACCATGTCACGCCCCAGTCCCAAAATATATGGAACCAAGCAACGTGGCAATGGCTAGCTGACACGTCTCCGAGGATATCCCAATTTAATGGATCCACGAAGAGTGATATGCTGACTATAATACTAACATGTCCAATATCAATCAATAACAGGTAATCCAATCTCATCCACAATATAAAGAGCAAAAATACTAAATAACTGCTGGTTGATAAATATCAGTATTAAGATATCGTAGTACAACCAGTGATGTCTGGTGGGAACAAACCCACTACTATGACGAAATAAAATACTGAAATGAGATATGAAAGATAATGACTAGGGCATCAGCTGAGTAGATAATGATGCCCTCCAACTAGACTAAAGGCCTACCAACTGATCACGAAAACTCTGACGGTTGCACCTCTAACTCCTCAGCTGTAGCAAATCTCGTCTCCTGTCCTGGACCGTATACGGTATGATAGTAAGCCTCGTCTAAATCTGGAAAGGTACCAGGTCCTCAGAGGGACGTAACAAGATACAAGAAAATAGCATGCTATATATATGAATACTGAAGAAAATAAATACAATAAGGGTGTACTAGCCATCTAAGTGAATGCAATGTGAGGACAATGCTGGTGCGTATGGGTAGGCGTAGGCATAGCGTCCATGCTCCGAAGAGAGTGGCATCTGTACAGTATATCGTCCATATCGCTCCGAAGAACGTGGCATCAGTATAAAGGAAAAGTCATTGGATCCGAGGTTCCTCCGAAACTACGGCTCTAATGTGTGTATCCCATACGCCTACTAGTTGTCCTCCCCGCCCAATGTAGATATGCAAGTCGACTACTCAACGTGCATACCATGTATCTATATGCCAAGTCTCAAATCTATATCCTGACTACATACTAACCGTGATGTAGGTGATACGCAACGATAGCTAGTCGAGTGCGCAAACCCGCATCCCAATATGATTATATCTCAGTGTCCGTGTAAGGTGTCAGGTCTCAGACAATAACAGAGTATCGTCCAATGGGTTGAGTCTGCTAAGAGCTAAGTCCATATATATATTCTAACATCGACGTAACCGTCGAATGCACCCGAGACAACTCGGACGCGCACAGTTGTATAAACTACAAGCAACAAGAATACAATACAACAGATGCATATTTAATTTCAACAGTAATTATAGCAAGATATCTTGCCTGTATCCGGAAGCTGTGAATGCCAGAAACCTGCTCCTGCGGTGTCTTCCGTCTGATCCAATGGTCCTAAACACACAATATAATATAGAAATCTAACATCAGACACTAAGACAATAAGCAGACTCTACGTTGCTCTTAGGAACTGTCACAAGTTCACGATTGATCAAAGACGGCTTCACGTGTGCATGTAGCTAGGATGTACACATGTTCTGTCCTTGTCAGCGTGTGTCTTGAGACCATAATTACTAAGGTTAGGGGTTACCACTAATTTGGATTTACGAATACATGTATTTGGTTCCCATGTCCAAACGTACTCGGATTGTGTCAAATCTTTCAGGTGAATTACTAGTCTTGGTGATAGGTCTCATAATTTAGGTGTTTGCTAGTTATTAAACAAATTCTACATCTTGTTAAACAGCATACTAGCATGCATATAATTAGGGTTGATTCAGTTTATTATTATCTACTTTAATTATTAGCACACATATATATATATATCTGTATTTTTTTCATTCTAACTGGTTTGTGTCGACACTGGACACGTCGATACGACGATTCGAATAACCAGTCTTACAACGATACTACGCGAGAACGAGTGGGGATCGAATACCTGACTATTGGGACGAGGTCCTGTTCGTCCTCCTCGCGACAGAGCTCCGGCGTCGACCGTGGGTTGACCGGCAGCGACAGCAGCGGCTTGGTGGTAGCGGCTGCAGCGGCTTAGTGGCAGCGGCTTGGTGGCGTCGGGCGGCTGAAGCGGCGCGGGGTGGCTGACAGTTCGTCGGGTTAGGTCGGGGTGACCTGAGGGTGGTGGTTGGCGGGGTTTGTGAAGTCGGAGGTGGTGGGTGTCCGGTTGGGAAGGAGATGGTTCGGCTAGAATTCGTGGGGTGATGGTGATGGTGCGGTGTTCAATGGGTGCAGGCGGACGGGGTATTGCTGGCGATGTATGGCGGTCCAGCAGCGGGGGTCCGGTGGCAAACGCGGCGTCGGGCAGTCGGGGGGTAACTCGGGTGTTGTGGAACGGCTAGGGTTTGGGTACTTGATGAATAGCAAGTTTAGGGTTTTATGGTAGGGAGGATGTATATTTATAAGGGGGTTGATGGGCTGGCCTAAGGACTTGGGCCTGTCTGCCTAGCTGGGGTGGGGCTAGTCCATGTGAAAGAGTATATATAGCTTGGTGAAGTTCTGCTTAGGGTGAAATTGGCCTCCAAAAATTTACTAGATTAATAATTTACTGCGCAAGGTGAAAATTAATGAGCATTGCGTGGCTAAGGAATTATCATGGTCAGTGGGGTATTTATAATTGTCGTTCATTAATTCAAATTGAATTACAAATAATTCCTAGTCTCCGGATTAAATCCAATTGACCCTAAATTGGTTGAGGGGGTTTACACTTAACCATCACCCTTAGAAACCTCATTATCATCACCTCATTATCTCACCATCATTATCTCACCATCACCTGATCACCATAATTATCACCATCATTATTACCCTTGTCATCATCATCAGCATCGTCAACGTCGTCAACCTCATCATCGTCATCGTCATCATCGTCCCCGTGCGCGCACCCGAGGTTCAAACCTGTCCCTCTCCTTTTATTTTATGTGTGCTTGTGTATGCTATTAGTATTGCTTTATGACTGTTAGTTGACTTCAGACCCTGAGTCAGTACTCCCAACTCGTATACTTATACGCACGCGTATGCATATATGGTTCAATTTGGTATATATATATATTTTTAGTATATGTATTCAAATAGGTATGTATAAATTATTGGTTATATTGTTATATAAATATATGGATATATATATAAGTAGGTAATTAGATGATAATAATAATTGTGGATATATATGTATTTATATGTGTACGACCCTAGGACACTGTGGATGTTGCCCGCATATTTACCTTGACCTTGTGACCTAAAAATTAGGGAATTGTCTGCCTCGTGTACATCGACATACTGGCTAGAAAAGTGTTAGTTGACTGTCTATTTTCACAGTATTTGAAGACGTGACACCCGCATAATTAGACGCGTAATTGACCGTGTTAGTTGACCCGTGTTACCCCTAGCGTACCCCCGAGTCCAGTGTATTAAGGTTGTGTATGTGCTAGTGTAATGACTAATGTTGTATTGTATTATATTATATGTATATAGGATATTGGATTGTTCTGCGCGACTTCCGGAGCAGGTTATTGGTACTACGCAGCTTTCTTGCCAGACAAGTATACCTTGCCATTGTACTGTTATTTATATTTCATATGTTGCATGCATCTTTATTTTCTGTCATTAGTTTATATATTTTAACTGTTATATAAACTGCGCATCCAAGAAAACTTGGATGCAAACGACGATATCGTCGTGATCTATTTTTATTATGTATATGCATTGACCTTGTTTATGAGACTATCCTATTATCATGAAGCATCATTAGGTTTCATTGGCCATGACACAGCTGCTACACGAGCATGAGTCTCATATAGGACATGGACTGCGTGACAGGTCTGGCCTCCTGTACGTATGGGCCGCGCGTTAGGGATAACTGCTGTTAGAAACTTTGTATGCTAGGAGACTTGGTAGTTATTAGAGGTATTATCGTGTCATGGATGTGACATGCTTAGAGCATGGGGTGGGGAGAACAACAAGTACGACATTTGGGCTTCTTTGTACTTTCTCTTTTACAACCCGGATGCTCCACCAGAGATACGGGCCGTGATGACCCCTATATTATCAGGCGGCCTCTGCCGTTCAAAAGACGACATGCTTTGTAGGCCCCTGATTCTCCGAGAGAATTATGCCAATCCCATTTTATGGCCAGATAGCCCACTTGTAAGAAAATTATTCTTAAACTGCATTCACTTAGACGGTTAGGCTACCCATTAGATATTTATTTCAGTACTTTATTGGCATGCTTCTATGTATCTTGTTACATCCTTTTGAGGACCTGGTCCCTTTCCAGGTGTAGATATTTATGAGTATTCGTAGGAGCGCAGATCAGGACTGGTTACTTATCTTTAGAAAACTATGATATTATCTAGAATCCCTCTATTTTTTATTTCATATCTTGTTTCTCTGAAAACTTAGCACTCGCAAATTGTGCGACGACTAATTATGCTTTTCTTTTCTTCATCTTTCAATTCGTGCCACCTGATACTTCTGATTGTAGGCCAAGTGATTTTATTTTGTGTTAAGGACACATAGTTTGCTAGGATTACAGTTGTAATATTATATTTTGAAATTATGTGCCTTATAGTTAGAACCTGATAGTTGAGTTGTTCATTTAGATTGTGATAATTATCCTTTAGTTGTAGATCCCGTAAATTGTATCCATAACTCAATATAAGTTATGTCATCTTTCACATGAGAGCCAGTAACTTTTCCATTCTTACTATTGACACTTGTTCTATAAGTACTATGATTAAGACTTAAGATGACCGTTATCTATATAATACAATAGGATACCCTAATAGGTACCGAGATCTTTTTCTCGTGTATCCCAATAAGAGTTTCTACTTTATTTGCAAGTGCAAGATTATTTTGTAGAATCCTCTTAAGACAGTCACGGTATTAGTTTATACTTTTAAGTTGGATAGTATGCCTCACAACCTAGTAACACATATTTCTTTTGACCTATTAATGAAGTATAACTGAATGATATTACTTGTATGCTAGCATAAGACGATAGTATTTATTCAGACTGTAGAACTTAGAGGCCCATACCCCATTTGGTTGACTAGCGACTTAGACAAGGAGTTAACATGATAATTTTAAAGATTATAGAGTCTTATCTTCTTTGTGAACTTGAATTATTATGTACCTTCTTTCATCATAATCCAGCGTATTTATATTTGCTGTACTACCTTGACTTATGCTGCTATTATAGCCTAGATTTGCAAGCTTATTCTTTATCGAGCTTATTCATGACATATGTATTATTAGGAGTCCACACTAATATAATTGTCTAATCAGAATCAGTGTATTATGGTCTGGACAACCATAGTACGCTTGGTTCGCTCTTCGCATGACTATCTTATGTGTGTTATAATATTTTTAACATATTAGAGTGTCATATACATACGACTGGCATGCTACATATTCCTAGTTCTATATATTTTAGGACTGGGGCGTGACACGCGGAAGGGGTAAAAGCAGGGGTCCAATCGGTGGTAGAGACAAAAGCAGAAAAAGGTCCAAGGGTCGGTACAAGGACTCAGAGTATTACCATTATGGCAAGAAGGGCCACATCAAGTGAAACTATTTCGCTTGGAAGAGAGAGAAGAAGGGCGACAAGGGAAAGTAGGGCAAGAATGTAATATCCCGTTCCGTTCTAACGGACTGCCGTCTCAAACAGCAAAGTGCAGCTGTCCCGACCCGCTTTGCCTCAAACGAGAAGCAAAGGATATCCGGACTTGTCCCTACAGGAATTCGGCTAAGGCTTTCAGAGGCTCGCTTGACGTATAAATCTACCGAGGCGAATCATCGCTAAGGTGGGTGGCTACGGTGAACTTGTCTTTGCTTAGCCAGCACACATAAAATGTGGAATATTCATGCTAGTCGCTAGGTGAATCACCCCCTGCATGCTAATAAATCCAACGCACCTAGCTAAGGGAATAATCCCAACTTGTATTGCTTATGCTAGAACATAAAAATTGAAATACTGCTTATATTCAGACCCTCGCATGCCAAGTCCCCTAACGATCTAACTCTCGGTTTACCTTCGGGCCCAAGCAAACGTGCTGCTTATGTTCCTTAGAAACGCATGCTTGTCTGCTTGTAATGTTGCCATGTTTTCATCCAAAACTCGGGAGACTACTACGTAGTCGTTCCGTGCCTGAATGAACCTGCAAGTATCCGGGACCGTTGGGTCGCCAAGGCAATCCCCAACCAGGGGCACGGATCAGGGCAAATAAATACTGAACGAGAATCATATCACGTGCAACTGAATGATAATCCCATCAAGTTTATATCTGAACGAGAATCACGTCATGTAACGAATCCACGTATCTCAGCTCTTTGAGCAAACGCTCATTTCAGATCACGAATCATGGATTATCATATCAAGTTATGGATTTGAACTGGCCCTGACCTGCATGTCGCGGACAACTTGGAAACAAGGTCATTCGGTTCCACGGGCGGTCACCGGGGCACTAGGACCGTTTCGATCCGGATGGAACTGCACGATAGTCTCACGCATCTGGACAGGATGGTCTGCAGCCACCAACGAATCTTTATTGCCTTTCATCCTTGTCCAAGACTATAAACGATCCTTTATGGCTATGCCAGCGACTCATGTTCATATAGATAAGTCATCCTCGCTTAGCTGCTATCCGCGTACGAGTCATTGCATCGCATCAATGAACAACTGAACACCTGAACGATCATGATACAATGACTCTCGTGTTGCATATGCTATTGCCTTGGTTTTTATTATTATGAATGCCCCTGAATATTTATACTAGCCTGTCCTTAAATTAACAATATTTGCCTTGGACAGGGAAGGTAAAATGGTAAGTCTCATCGTGTTTCCTCTTATATCGTACGGCTCACTGCCACACGAGTTAGGCTATTCAATATTTGCATAAAACTGATCCTAAGGCAACTAGTAAGACAACTTAATAGTTGTGCACGGAACCTGTATTACGTGTTTGGATTTGTCGAGCGGGCGAGTAGCTTTCCCACCAGTGCATTCAATGTACTGATAATCCATCAGTTTGTATGCAGGGTGCGGGAGAACCTCGTTCGGTACGGATGCCTCCTTCGTGTGTGCTAAGGTGTGAAGATCACTCCGAAGCAACGGTGCGTCCGGGACTGAAGCACATATACAAGACATAATATTGGAGCATCGTTTGAACGTTGCCTGAACATCGCCTGAACATCGCCTGTACAATCATTGCACAATTGTAGCCACTTGGCAAGCTTTTACTATTTCAGAGAGAGAGAGGCTTGAGCGACTTGTAATCTCGACTATACGTCGTCTGTAACACTTGTTCATATCAATAAAGAGCTTGCTTTACTTTAACTTGTGTTTCAATGCTTCCGCTATATTGTCGACTCAGTGAACCTGTTATCGATCGCCTATGCGTTCATGACTCCACTGCACTCGGACAATCTGTGCAACTCTGTGGCTTAGAACTCTTACCGCCAGCCAATAGACTACGGCCTTGCACGGGCGTGGCTCACGCAAGTGCGGCATCACGCCCGAAGGGGTCAAAGCGATCGTCCCGCTGGAGCGATGGCGAGGGTGATTCCCGCCTAGCGGGGACGGCCAAAATAGCCTGCGGGAGATCGGGGCATGACATAATGGTATCAGAGCCTGGCTTCTACGCCTTTGGACTTTATTTCGATATCTCTATTTCGAAAGCTCGTTCATGGGTTATGTGCACGCTCTCTCTCAATGCCTCGATGGGATATTCCAACAATAAGTCTAAATACTTTCAAAATACGTTTTGAATGATATGATATGCTTGCTTGTATGATATTGTGCTGCGAGTGGCCTTTGTGCCAACCTGTGCGAACCCTTGAGAGTATCGCTAGTAGCTTGTCTGATTTCACCAAGTCTAAGTTTGGTTGAATGCATCTATTCGAGGGACGCCTTGAACTAGGTCACCATCCAAGACTTAAGAAAAGGTAAAACTCGAGTGCTAAGATTTCGCTATCACTAAGCTGGTTGACGTGCTCACGCTAGAAGTGCACTTCGAAAGTGCGCACGATCCAGACTAAGCGATACACCGATCTCGATGCTTGTGTAAGTGAAATATCCAAATAAAACAAGTACAACGACTTGGCTAGGATTGCCTCAACCCTAGATTACTACTTGTCCTCAATAAGTCTCGAGGACGAGACTTTTTCTGAGTTGGGTAGGATGTAACACCCTATTCTGTTCTAACGGACTGCCGTCTCAAACGGCAAAAGTGCAGCTGTTCTGACCCGCTTTGCCCTAAACGAGAAGCAAAGGATATCTAGACTTGTCCTTACAGGAATCCGGCTAAGGCTTTTAGAGGCTCGCTTGACGTATCGCTCTACCGAGGCAAATCATCGCTAAGGTGGGTGGCTACGGTAAACTTGTCTTTACTTAGCCAGCACACATAAAATCTGGAATATTCATGCAAGTCGCTAGGTGAATCACCCCCTGCATGCTAATAAATCTAACGCACCTAGCTAAGAGAATAATCCCAACTTGTATTGCTTATGCTAGAACATGGAAATTGAAATACTGCTTATATTCAGACCCTCGCATGCCAAGTCCCCTAACGATCTAACTCTCGGTTTACCTTCGGGCCCGAGCAAACGTGCTGCTTATGTTCCTTAGAAATGCATGCTTGTCTGCTTGTAATGTTGCCATGTTTTCATCCAAAACCCGGGAGACTACTACGTAGTCGTTCCGTGCCTGAATAACCTGCAAGTATCCGGGACCGTTGGGTCGCCAAGGCAATCCCCGAACCAGGGGCACGCATCAGGGCAAATAAATACTGAACGAGAATCATATCACGTGCAACTGAATGATAATCCCATCAAGTTTATATTTGAACGAGAATCACGTCATGTAACGAATCCACGTATCTCAGCTCTTTGAGCAAACGCTCGTTTCAGATCACGAATCATGGATTATCATATCAAGTTATGGATTTGAACTGGCCCTGACCTGCATGTCGCGGACAACTTGGAAACAAGGTCATTCGGTTCCACGGGCGGTCACCGGGGCACTGGGACCGTTCTGATCCGGATGAAACTGTACGATAGTCTCACGCATCTGGACAGGATGGTCTGCAGCCACCAACGAATCTTTGTTGCCTTCCATCCTTGTTCAAGACTATAAACGATCCTTTATGGCTATGCCAGTGACTCATGTTCATATAGATAAGTCATTCTCGCTTAGCGACTATCCGCGTGCGAGTCATTGTATCGCATCAATGAATAACTGAATACCTGAACGATCATGATACAATGACTCTCGTGTTACATATGCTATTGCCTTGGTTTTTATTATTATGAATGCCCCTGAATGTTTATACTAGCCCGTGCTCAAATTAACAATATTTGCCTTGGACAAGGAAGGTAAAATGGTAAGTCTCGTCGTGTTTCCTCTTATATCGCACGGCGCACTGCCACACGAGTTAGGCTATTCAATATTTACATGAAACTGATCCTAAGGCAACTAGTAAGACAACTTAATAGTTGTGCACGAAACCTGTATTACGTGTTTGGATTTGTCGAGCGGGCGAGTAGCTTTCCCACCAGTGCATTCAATATACTGATAATCTACCAGTTTGTATGCAGGGTACGGGAGAACCTAGTTCGGTGCGGATGCCTCCTTCATGCGTGCTAAGGTGTGAAGATTACTCCGAAGCAACGGTGCGTCCGGGACTGAAGCACATATACAAGACATAATATTGGAGCGTCGCCTGACCGTCGCCTGAACATCGCCTGAACATCGCCTGTACAATTATTCCACAATTGTAGCCACTTGGCACGCTTTTACTGTTTCAGAGAGAGAGGCTTGAGCGACTTGTAATCTCGACTATACGCCGCCTGTAACACTTGTTCATATCAATAAAGAGCTTGCTTTACTTCAACTTGTTTTTCAATACTTCCGCTATATTGTCGACTCAGTAAACCTGTTACCGATCGCCTATACGTTCATGACTCCGCTGCACTCAGACAATCTGTGCGACTCTGTGGCTTAGAACTCTTACCGCCAGCCAATAGACTATGGCCTTGTACGGGCGTGGCTCACGCTCGTGCGGCATCACGCCCAAATGGGTCAAAGCGATCGTCCAGCGGGAGCACTGGCGAGGGTGATTCCCGCCTAGCGGGGACGGCCGAAATAGCCTGCGGGAGATCGGGACGTGACATAATGGTATCAGAGCCTGGCTTCTACGCCTTTGGACTTTATTTCGATATCTTTGTTTCGAAAGCTCGTTCGTGGGTTATGTGCATGCTCTCTCTCAATGCCTCGATGGGATGTTCGAACAATAAGTCTAAATACTTTCAAAATACGTTTTGAATGCTATGATATGCTTGCTTGTATGATATTGTGCTGCGAGTGGCCTTTGTGCCAACCTGTGCGAACCCTTGAGAGTATCGCTAGTAGCTTGTCCGATTTTACTAACTCTAAGTTTGGTTGAATGCATCTATTCGAGGGACGCCTTGAACTAGGTCACCATCCAAGACTTAAGAAAAGGTGAAACTCGAGTGCTAAGACTTCGCTATCACTAAGCTGGTTGACGTGCTCACGCTAGAAGTGCACTTTGAAAGTGCGCACGATCCAGACTAAGCGATACACCGATCTCGATGCTTGTGCAAGTAAAATATCCAAATGAAACAAGTACAACGACTTGTCTAGGATTGCCTCAACCCTAGATTACTACTTGTCCTCAGTAAGTCTCGAGGACGAGACTTTTTCTGAGTTGGGTAGGATGTAACACCCCATTCCGTTCTAACGGACTGCCGTCTCAAACGGCAAAAGTGCAGCTGTTCCGACCCGCTTTGCCTCAAACGAGAAGCAAAGGATATCCAGACTTGTCCCTACAGGAATCCGGCTAAGGATTTTAGTGGCTCGCTTGACGTATCGCTCTACCGAGGCAAATCATCGCTAAGGTGGGTGGCTACGGTGAATTTGTCTTTGCTTAGCCAGCACACATAAAATCTGGAATATTCATGCTAGTCGTTAGGTGAATCACCCCCTGCATGCTAATAAATCCAACGCACCTAGCTAAGGGAATAATCCCAACTTGTATTGCTTATGCTAGAACATGAAAATTAAAATACTGCTTATTCAGACCCTCGCATGCCAAGTCTCCTAACGATCTAACTCTCGGTTTACCTTCGGGCCCGAGCAAACATGCAGCTTATGTTCCTTAGAAACGCATGCTTGTCTGCTTGTAATGTTGCCATGTTTTCATCCAAAACCCAGGAGACTACTACGTAGTCGTTCCGTGCCTGAATGAACCTGCAAGTATCCGGGACCGTTGGGTCGCCAAGGTAATCCCCGAACCAGGGGCACGCATCAGGGCAAATAAATACTGAACGAGAATTATGTCACGTACAACTGAATGATAATCCCATCAAGTTTATATCTGAACGAGAATCACGTCATGTAACGAATCCACGTATCTCAGCTCTTTAAGCAAACGCTCGTTTCAGATCACGAATCATGGATTATCATATCAAATTATGGATTTGAACTGGCCCTGACCTACATGTCGCGGACAACTTAGAAACAAGGTCATTCGGTTCCACGGGCGGTCATCGGGGCACTGGAACCGTTCCGATCCGGATGAAACTGCACGATAGTCTCACGCATCTGGACAGGATGGTCTGCAGCCACCAACGAATCTTTGTTGCCTTCCATCCTTGTTCAAGACTATAAACGGTCCTTTATGGCTATGCCAGCGACTCATGTTCATATAGATAAGTCATCCTCGCTTAGCGGCTATCCGCGTGCGAGTCATTGCATCGCATCAATGAACAACTGAACACCTGAACGATCATGATATAACGACTCTCGTGTTGCATATGTTATTGCCTTGGTTTTCATTATTATGAATGCCCCTGAATGTTTATACTAGCCCGTGCTCAAATTAACAATATTTGCCTTGGACAGGGAAGGTAAAATGGTAATCCCACCGTGTTTTCTCTTATATCGCACGGCGCACTGTCATACGAGTTAGGCTATTCAATATTTGCATAAAATTGATCCTAAGGCAACTAGTAAGACAACTTAATAGTTGTGCACGAAACCTGTATTACGTATTTGGATTTGTCGAGTGGGCGAGTAGCTTTCCCACCAGTGCATTCAATGTACTGATAATCCACCAGTTTGTATGAAGGGTGCGAAAGAACCTCGTTCGGTGCAGATGCCTCCTTCGTTCATGCTAAGGTATGGAGATCACTCCGAAGCAACGGTGCGTCCGGGACTGAAGCACATATACAAGACATAATATTGGAGCATCGCCTGAACGTTGCCTGAACATCGCCTGAACATCGCCTGTACAATCATTCCACAATTATAGCCACTTGGCACACTTTTACTGTTTCAGAAAGAGAGGCTTGAGCGACTTGTAATCTCGGCTATATGCCGCCTGTAACACTTGTTCATATCAATAAAGAGCTTGCTTTACTTTAACTTATGTTTCAATACTTCTGCTATATTGTCGACTCAGTGAACCTGTTACCGATCACCTATGCATTCATGACTCCGCTGCACTCGGACAATCTGTGCGACTCTGTGGCTTAGAACTCTTACCGCCAGCCAATGGACCACGGCCTTGCACGGGCGTGGCTCACGCTCGTGCGGCATCACGCCTGGATGGGTCAAAGCGATCGTCCCGCGGTAGCGCTGGCGAGGGTAATTCCCGCCAAGCGGGGACGGCCAAAATAGCCTGCGGGAGTTCAGGGCGTGACAGAGAACACTACAACAATGGCCTCAGAACATGGAGGCGATCTGATCATTGTAGGTGATGCGGTAGTTATGAACCTCGCTTGCGATGAGAACTCTTTGCTGATGAACTCAGGTGCTTCAGCGCACGTATCTCACAACAGGGCACTATTTGCTACTAACACAACAGGCGACTGTGGAGTATTGAAGATGGGCAATAAAGATGTGTCGACGGTAGTTGTCATTAGAGATGTGCATATGAGGACAAAGACGGGTACAGTTCTTGTACTGAATAATGTTTGTCATGTCCCTGATATCTATTTCAACCTGGTGTCGGTTGGAAGATTAGATAACGAGGGTTTATTTAATCTTTTCAAAAACAGTCAGTGGAAGCTTTCCATAGGTTCGATGGTGATTGCCAGAGGAAGCAAGAGATCCGAACTCTACTATATTGAAGGGAGCGCACATAGGACACATGAGGTAAACACAGCTATTGATGTGTCTACCGAGTTGTGGCACAGACGGCTTAGCCACATCAGCGAGAATGGGATGAGCTACTTGGTGAACATGAAGGTGATTCCAAGACTCAAGTCTACAAAGCTGGAGAGGTGCACGCATTGTTTGGCGGGGAAGCAAAATATGGTATCTTTCCAAAGTCACCCAAGTTCAAGGAACCCGACGTTGCTCGAGTTGATTCACTCAAATATTTGCGGTCTTATAAAGGTAAAATCTATTGGTGGTGCTTCTTACTTTATAAATTTTATTGATGATTATTCCATTAAGGTTTGGGTCTATGCCTTAGAGACCAAGGATCACGTGCTGCCCACTTTCAAGGAGTTTCAGACCTCCGTTGAAAGGAAAACAGGCAAGAAGCTGCTATGTGTTTGGTCGGACAATAGCAACAAATATATCAGTCCCTTTGATGCATACTGCAGAGAGAAAGGGATACGGCACCAGAAGACTTCGTCAAAGACACCTTAGCTCCATGGTGTAGCAGAGCGGATGAACATGACGCTGATGGAGAGGGTACGATATTTTTTGTCAGAAGAAAATATGCCAGACAACTATTGGGGTGAGGCTCTTTAACACCTGCTTATTTTATTAATTTATTTTTGAGTACTTCTTTGCAGGGTGATATGCCTAACAAAGTGTGGTATGACAAAGAGCCATCATACAATCACCTGCGAGTGTTTTATTGCAAGGCCTTCGTGCAAGCACCGAAGGACGAGAGATTCAAACTTGAGCCAAAAATGAGGTGGTGTGTCTTTGTTGGTTACGTTCGGGATGAGTTTGGCTATAGAATCTACGACCTAGTGGGAAAAAAGCTATACAAAAGCAGAGAATTGGTATTCGTCGAGGACCAGACCATGACCAACACTTAGGATTCTGAGATACCTTCTGAGGCTGAGAAATTGCCTTAGTTAGAGTCATTTTGCTTCGAGCAGTTTCCAGAGGACATCGTAGAGGATCCAGTTATGGGGGAGCCACTATATGAAGTTACTTCTAACCTTGATCATCAACCTGCTAATGGTGGTCAGGATAAACTTTATGAGGATAAACATGCCGAAGAGGTAGTTCCTAAGGAGGAGGCTGTTGGTATACAGCCAACACCAGTGCTTCCATTGAGGAGGAACGATAGAGTGCGTTGACCATCTACGAGATACTCACCGGGTGAGTATGTGCTACTGACTGACGGGGAAGAACCCAAAAGTTTCATAGAGGCTTTGGAAGATGAACACAGACAGGAATGGATAGAGTCCATGCAAGAGGAGATGAGTTCCTTGGAGACCAACTCTACTTATGATCTGGTGCGGTTGCCAAAAGGGCAAGAAGGCTTTGAAGAATTGATGGGTGTTCAGAGTGAAGCAAACAGATGATGCTACTCGTCCTCGATACAAAGCGAGGCTGGTAGTTAAAGGCTACGGTCAACAAAAAGGCATAGATTATGATGAGATCTTTTCACCAGTCGTCAAGCAATCGTCTATTGGGTGGTGCTAGTATTGGCAGGCAGTTTTGACTTGGAGGTCGAGCAAATGGACATGAAAACGATATTCCTCCATGGTGATCTTGGGGAGGAGTTATACATGGAGCAGCCAGAGAGATTATGTAAGAAGGACAAGTCACACTTGGTCTGCCAGTTGAGGAAGAGCTTATATGGTCTGAATCAGGCTCCGTGGCAGTAGTACAGAAAGTTTGAGTCATTTATGGGAGAGCATGGTTATGCACGGACGATGTTGGACCACTATATATTTGTGTGGTACTTTGCCCAGGATGATTTCATTATTTTACGGCTCTATATTGATGATATGCTACTGGAGGGTCGGAATACCACTAGAATAGCGGAGTTGAAGCGCCAACTGGATGCGACCTTCTCTTTGAAGGATTTGGACGCATTGAAGACTATTCTTGTGATGGAGATCAGCGGAGAGAGAGAGAGAGAGAGACCAAGTGCTATACTTGTCCCAAAAGAAGTACATTCACCGGGTACTTCAGTGTTTCAGGATGGACAGGTCGAAGAAAGTGAGTAACCCCCTTGCGGCTCACTTTAAGTTCACTGAGGAACAATGTATATCTACCAAGGACGAGAAAGAAGATATGGAGCGGCTTCCATATGCCTTAGTTGTAGGGAGTCTTATGTATGCTATGGTGTGTACGAGGCCAGATATTGCTCATGCAGTTGGCACAGTTAGCAGGTATACTTCAAATCCTGGAAGGGTACATTGAAGTAGAGTCAAGTGGATTCTATGATATCTTCAAGGCACTGCCGATTGGATACTTTTTTTTGGTGCTGACGAGCCGAAGCTGGTTGGGTATACCGACGTCGATATGGCTAAAAATGTAGACACGTGACAATCGACTTTAGGCTATGTGATGATGTTTGTTGGTGGAGCAGTATCATGGCAGTCACGATTAAAGAAGTGTGTTGCCTTGTCGATGACAAAGACAGAGTACATTGCGACGATAGAGGCTTGCAAGGAGTTGTTGTGGATGAAGAAGCTGTTGCAGAAAATTGGGCTAAAGAATTAGCAGTATCATTTGCTTTGCGATAGTCAGAGTGTTATTCACCTTGTGAAAAACCAGATATTTCATAGCCAGTCCAAGCATATTGAGATCCAGTATCCTTGGATATGAGATGTTATGGAAAAGAAGAAAGCGGCGCTTGAGAAGGTTCATACAGATGACAACGGAGAAACATGTTCACAAAGCTTTCTTCAAGGAGAAAGTTTGAGTACTGCAGGCGGATCGTTGGGATGACGACCCCCTCCACATAGTTGTGAAGGAAGAGATTTGTTGGAGTGGGTGGGGTTCCCAATCTATGTAGAGAATACTCCGGAGTGCGACGAGCGTCATCCGTGTCGAAAAAGCTCGAAAAGTGCATCGAGCGCCGTGTACTGGAACATTTATGATAAGAAAATATTATATTGGATTTCTATCTTTGATTTTAATTATATTTTTATGATTGGATCTTTCATATATTAACTTTTCATATAATTGAATTTTTAATTTATGGTAAGCTAATTTATGATTTGATTTCTATTAAATATATAATTTAATGTAATTGGATTTCCATAAATATTTTTGGCTTCCACATATAGATTTATATATGAAAACCATAATTCATGCAAGGACTTATATAAAGGCTCATGCAATATACAACAACAAGAGAGAAAATAAGAGAGAGAAAATGTGGAAAGAGGCCATTGAAACTTTGGAGAGGAAAAAGAATGATTTGAGGGCATTTCGGAGAAGGAGATCAATTTGGGATATTTTTCATTGTCTTTTTTCTTCGTGGTTGTAATCTATTTTCTGTTCCAAAGAGTTGCGGTGATCCGTGTTGGATCGGTGAGTAGCTTGTAGAGGGTGTAATATCTTTATTAATTCCATTATTGGAGGTTCTTCATGGTTGGACTCCGATCGTCCCGTGGTGTTTTTCTTCTGGATTTTTCACGTAAAAAATATTGTGTCTGCGATTTGTGTTTGATAATTTTTTATTTGTGCGTTTTGCTCGGTTCTCTCACAAGTACTCCCGGGTTTGGGCAATGGTTTTCGCGTTTCGTTTCCAACAGTAATTTAGTCCCACATTAGATAGGAGGTGGGGTCATGGGATGTAGATAATTAGGATGTTTCAAGCATTACATGGAAATTTTCTTTTTAAGGCATATAGGCTTAGTCCAATATCGCAACTCATGGGCCAATTACTCCGGTTAGGGTCACACCAGTTCCCAACAAATGGATCAGAATCTAAAGTTATGGGGCTAGTTAGGACGGATCTAATTAGGTTTGAAACATAATGTGTTGAATGTTCATGCGTTTAATCGGATCGATTATACGGACTCTTTTCTCAAGATGGAGTAGTAGTATTCTCCATAAGGTGGTCTGGTCTCAGGCGGATCAGACCTAATGTTGGAGGCAACTACACGAATTGGCTTCAAAGGTGGGTCAGATGTGCCCAAGGTGGAGCAAGACGTTGTGGTTGGCACACAATGATGGTGTGGATGAACGTGTCAGTTTGGTACTATGGTCAAACGGATCAAGATGACAGTATGTTGGATCTTCTGGGTGCTCGGTTGGCGGAAATGAGCAAAGGTAGCCGGAGTATACTTGGTTGTCCGGCTAGCGAAAACGAGTTAAGGTGGAGATTGTTTGATTGTATCTCGTTTCTGATTGAGCGCTCAAAAATGTGGTGACAATGGAGCTGTAATTTAGTCCACATCGGGTAGGAAGTGGGATCATTAGGTCATGTGGATAATTGGAATTGATTCAAGTCTTATATAAAAATTCTCTTTTAAGACATATGGACTAGTCTAATATCGCACATCATAGACTAACTCCGGTTAAGGTAAAAGTAGTTTCCCATTACTTCCGAGTTTTGAAATATATTTCATTATATTTAACATCAAATATTAACTTTGTGGCACATCTCGAAGGTCGATAATTGAAATAAGAGCATTAGATAATAGTAGACACGAAGGGTGTTTAAAGCCTCAATTTGATCCCTAGGAGTCGGGACATTTTTTGTGAATATATATACCAGTCGAGATGTACGTCATTGGCAATTGTTCTTCTTCCAATGAAGACTTCGATTGTTATAAACTTCAATTTGGTAGCCATTGTGTCGAAGTTGTGATCGAGAGTAGTAGCTATTTTTCATGAGAAGTATGTTCCGTTGTGCAGTAAATAGATGTTTCAGGACTAGTGCATCGTAGTCTCATTTACATATAATTGGAAACCATTTGAAAACAAAGAAGCAAATAAAAGAATTCTCTGAGAATTCATATCCCCTCAAGGCTTCCATGGTGGCGGCGGCGGCGGCGGATTCGCAGGGTACATCGGCGGCACAGCAGAGAAGATGGTGTTCTTATCGACCCCCTCTCCGCCGCTGCTCGTGAGCGCCACCAGAGCGGCGACCAGGCCCGCATTCCCGGCCATAGTCGGCTCGGTGTAGCTGTAGTTGCCCCGGGCATCCTTGAAGCCGTCGAACCGGTCCGGACCCCCGACCATCGCGCCGGTGACGACGTTGGGGTTGGGCTTGCTGGTGTCGCGCCACTTCATTCCTCCGGTGCACGTGTACTTCACGCCGTTGTGGGGGATCGATGCCCCGCGGTGGTGCACGTGTTTCGGGTAGTTGGCGTCGTATCCAACCACATAGCTCATCTTTCGGGGATTGTTGCCCAAGACGTAGTCCAACTGCACACATCAGTATCCTCCTATTATTAAGTATTTCTGAATGTTTTCGAAATAGTAGTAGTTTTGTATATAATAGAAGCTCTATTGTTGTGTGTATAGTTTTAACCTGAGAGGCAGCAAATTGGCGGAGGGTGGCGATGCCGAAGTAGAAGGGGCCACAGTACCAGCCGGGGACGTTGGCGGCGTACATGTAGTCTGCGTAGAGAGAGGCGAGGAAGGCCGCATTCACCGCGTACTGCAACGGCTGGGGACGGCCGTGGTTCAGCTCGATTAGGCCACCTGCATGTGTCGAAAGCAATTCGATCAACTTCACATTCATTGATAGTGTGATATCTACTTGGCATTGTACTATAATTTTATTGTATTATAAGAAAATTTATACTGTAGTTTTTTTTTTTTGAATTTTCGTCACAACTTTCGGAACTTTGTGCACACTGCATTGCATGTCTTTTGACCCACTATCCTTCTACTGCCACCAATTATAAATGGAAAGAATAATACGTCTCTGTGGCTCAATCTACTGATGTTCTGTCACCTAGCCAGGATCTTATATCTCTCTTTCATAACCACAAGAGCCACTCGAGTTCGTTAGAATATTTATATTCTAGTTGATATAGTTTCTACATATAAATTTTGGTTCTCAATTTCTATCATATGTGACAGAAAAAAAAAATTAAAGTGAAATCTAATATTTTATAATTTAGTTTGAAAATATGATCCAATATTAATATGAAAAATTTATATAATAATTTCTATACGTAGAAACTCTCATATAAATTTTCATCAAACATCAGCCACATAAGGGGTAGAAACAAGAAAGAAATAAAAAATCTTCTAAAAATGATCTGTACTATAAGGAAATATGAGAGAGAGAAACTCAATTAGGATAGAAACTAAAAAAAATTAAAAAAAATCTTCTAAATTTTTTTTCTACCATAGAAATATATGTGAGATAGAAACTCCATTTGAGATTATATATAAGCTTACTTGGATTGACGCTGCAAAAAGTAAAGGGCTAACCTCAGTATCTAGCCAAGAAATTCGAAAAACAAGGGCTTTGTTCTACTTGCCCCTTTCTAGTGCAGCTAATCTTGGACGCATGGCCACACTACAATATCGTGTCGGACACGTATTGGACAAAACCATGATACTACTAGAAAACATCAAAATAGGTGTCGTGTCAACTATGTCATTTCCGTGTCGTGTCGTGTCGTATCCGTGTTAAGTAGCAATATATATATATATATATATATATATATATATATATATATATATATATATATATATACCGCGAGTCCAGTTGAAGACATCGAACTGCCGGAGATTGGAGCACATGTTCAGGTCAGTAGAATTGTGATAGCCCTTCAGGGAGTCCTCGTAGGGATACCCAGGATTGAGAAAGAGCCGGAGCCTCGTCAGCAGCAGCTGCGCCGCGGGCAGCTTGTTGTCCCAGCTGAGCACCCCGAGGTCCGCTATCTGCAGGAACGCCCTCGCGTTCTTCGGAAGCCTCGGGTCCGTGGCGAACGTCACGTAGCTGTTGTTCCCCGTGGCGTAGTACATCCACGCCGCGCTCCACATGTACTCGTCCCAGTAGCCGCTCGAGTTGTAGAAGAGCGTGGCGTCGGGGTTGCCGCGGGAGTACGGGGTGCGCCTCCCCGTGCTGCGGACGAACTTGAACACCGCCGCGGCCCCCTTGACGAGCTTGCTGGAGTACGCAGTGTCATCGCGGAAGACGATGGACGCGGCCGCCAATGCCGCGGCCATTTCGCCGCCAAGGTCGGGGGCCGAGGCGGAGGTCACCACCGGCCGGGGGTAGTCCATGTCTTCGGGCCTCATCCAGCAGTAGTGGTCGTCGGGAGTGGTAGATCCCTTCCTCGCGGTACCCACCTGAGCATATATATATAGCAAATGTATCAGGCAGGGATATGGAATCCTTAATTTCCTGATGCAAAGTGCACAAAATCTGTCTGTATCCGTGTTGTGTTAGTTCCCATGCAACATTGAGTGTTGCATCTGAACTGATCGTTCCTAGCGCTGAGCGGTTTGGTTCATAGATTTGGAATCCGGATCACGTCACGTCTTTGATTAGATTTGCAGACAAAATTGACTGTAATTTGACATGGACAATTACTTGAAATTTTGATATCGGAGAAGTTCATTTTTCTACTGTGGGGAACGAAAGTAAAAAAATCTTATTCCTACTTTACACGGTCGAAGGATCACTTATTCTTTATTTTAACAAAAATGAACTGATCATGTCACTTCAACCAAAAATATTATTTTTCCACTAGTTTCAGCAACCATTCAAACACTAAATTTTAGAATATTTTTTTTATCATTAACCTCCACTTATTCATCAGATCACACAAATAAATGATTTGAAGTAGTTCTTTGTCGGATGCAAAAATAGAAAGTAACCTGGCTGTAGACTTTGTCGATGGTGGTAGCCGAAGAATTGAACGTCTTGAGCAGGTAGTCGGTACCCCACTTGATTATGTCCCTGACGTGGCCGTACTCTCCGATCGCCTTGTACTTGTGGCTGTACTCGATGACCGACCAGCTCAGCATCGACATGGAGAAGGCCATCGGAAAATGGAACTTTATGTTGTCGCCCGCGTCGTAATATCCTCCGACCAGCCTGCCCTTCACGTCCGTCAGTTCGGATCCGTCCTTCAGGCCGGAGTTCCCTCGCCACGGGACGCCGTTGTTCTTCGGCAATCGCCCGGCTGAAACACACAAAAGAGCAGTGAGAAACATCCCTTGACACCAACCGCGTCTATTAAAGACCATACTTGGGTTAAAATAATCCATTTATATTCTTGTTTCTACCATTATTAGGTCTGTTCTACGTAATTTGTACCAAACATGTTCCAAATCAAGAATGGGTAAGTGCATTCATGTAGACTTACATTTTTGAGCATTGAAGAAGAGGAGGGCCTTGTGCAGTGCCTTGGTGTACTCATCAGGCGGAGGCGGGGGATCCTTGTGCTTGGGCAGAGTCTCGATGTTGACGATGACGTCGGGGGTGCCATTGTTCACCGGCAGTCGCCCGGCTGAAACACAAAAGAGCAGTAAGACAAAAATGACTGTCATCCTCATCGCAACCATAAAAATTAGATGGTACTTGAGGAGGAAGAATGGAGCTAGCAATGTGTATGTAATGAATCCTTGATAGAATAGAATATTTTGAGGGTTGCAAGCTGGAGACGATGGAGATGAATTTGACTTGGAAGTCTTAATTGGATTAAGCTGATCACAATGTGAAATAGAATAGGCTACTTATGGGATCGATATGACTACTTTGAAACATAATGTCACATGGAGGAAGGGAAGTGCGATATAAATATGCAACACACTGCACGTTTCTCCTCCTCGTAGGTAACAGTAATTAATTCTAATTTAGTATTGGCTATCAACTTAGGTTAAATATAGAGGAGTGAATTTGCTCCAAGCCAAGCCCGGTCAACTTGGGGTTGGGCCGGTTCAGGTCCGTTCAATGGACCAATCCGGCTCGGCCCACTTTCAACCTAAGGTCGGGTATAGTTTTGCCACCCCCATCTCGGGACAGACACCTAGACCCTAATGGATTTGGGCTGGAGGCTGGATTTACTATCCAAACCGGTTGGTGGACCGGTCCAGTCGAAAGTTCGCTCCAGACTAGTCAGAACCTGGTCCCCTATTAAAAATAATGGTTTTTTTTACTATTTTATCCCCTACTAATCATTAGTATAACATTGGGAGTATTTTGGTAAAAAATAAAATAAAAATCCAACCACCATATTTTAGGTGTAATATGATCTTTTTGCGGGTATTTATTTTTTATACGCCCATTATTTAACCATATATGAACGTTAATTATGGATATTTTGGTTATTTTCCTAAAAATGACCAAAATATTCCTATATCAACCATATTCTAAGAGTATTTCTTATCACGTCCCGGTTCCGCAGAACCGAAAGTTAGCCACTGAACGTAATGCAGACAAGTCTAGATTGCACTTGTATAAGGCAAGAAGATAAAATAGTAAATGGTGTATCTCAAAACAATGACATTATAAGAAAATAATAGAGTCATACAGAATCAAAACAAAATAGACGAAATGAATCTCTTTATTGATAATGTAGCGGAATACAAAGTCTCTCAATAGCCAATTGAATATGCCAACTTGGCTTACAAAACTCATGATCTCTCTTGCCCACAAAGGATTCTATTTTTCCATATATCATGTCTTCTATATCCAAGCTAGCATCCTCGGTCGAACACCTTAAAGTTGCCAATCCGAGCATCCAACGTCTTGGTACGTCCGAGTGAATCTCCGTACCTGGAAGTTGGGTATCAGTACATATCGCGTACTGGTAAGTGAGTTAACCCACTCGCCTAAACTAACACTAAGTAATCATATGAAGCATATAATTTATATAGTGATCTTGCTATTAGAACTAGATTGATTACAGTTCATAACATGGTATATACTGAAAGCAGGAAAGCATGTTATACTTGATACCATAAGTAAAACAGGGAATATACTAAACTACGTCATTTATTAGTGACTTCTTACCACAATTGATGCGTCCACCCTTGCACAAGATAATGTGAACACTTACCGCCCATGCATAAGACATACGATATCATGCCGCCTATCTAAATGAAGGTCACCGATATTCTGAGTCATATTGGACTAAATCTTTTGTAAGACGGTGATCACTTCGCGCTCGGGTTGCAAGTCCTATCGAAGGTCCCAAAATATCTCATATTGCGATGCGCTATCCCAGAGTAGGATGCAAGTCTTCAATGAATATCCCCCAATACCGTGGTCCTAAAGTATATTGTTTCCTCCTAGGTCGAATTGTCCTATTGCTCTAGACTACCCGTTCGGAAAAACCAAACTTTGTGCACAGGCTATCCATGTCCATGACCATGCAAATGCGTCAATAGTTGTCTATAAAACACATGCATGGTACCAAAATATAAGCAAAGCAATGTACATATCTACTTGCACAAATCTATTATTCTTGCATTAACTACATACTCTGTCAATATTCTGAATGTCGACCCGCATGCCCCAACATGCCGAGGCACAAAGCCACCACCGACAGTTCTCGGTACCGTACCTGTAAACCCCCTCATCCAAAATTAGGCCTACTTGGCTTAGAAAGAGAAAGTAGGGCTAGTTTGAATCTAATTGGAAATAGGACATGGTATTTTATTTAATTTTGCGATATTTATATCACTTAACGCACCTTACCGTTGCTTCAATAATTGGAGCACTACATTAGCCATTGCCTTCCTACAAATTTCACATCCTTGTCCTAGACGTGCCAGTCATCTATTCTGACCCTTGTATAACTTATAATTATGCTCTATTTTGCTATATTTTAGTCGCACAATATTCATCGCAGAGGTTTATATTTAATTCTAAATAATTTCAACTTTGTATCCTTGTGCGTTCTAATCAAAATTGGAGACACAATCTTGACCCGTTTCGTGCAACCCAATTTATGATAATATTTTATCCTGAGTCCTCTATGTCCATGATACTTGTGTCCCACCTAATTTTAGCCCGGTGTATTTCTAATTAATTCCAGAACACCGTGCGTATTAATTTTAATTAATTTAATCCATTTTTTATCTTTGTGTAATTTTTCTAATTGTTAGGCGCTTTAATACAAAAGTGCATTAAGGTGTCTACACCATTGGACACAACACATGTAGAAATCTATTTTTCTTTCATTTTCCTTCATGTGAATTTTCTTCATAATTTATTGGAGTGTGTAACCCTCAACATCGATCCACATTGAACCATGGCCCTCCATTTTGAAAAATTGCAATCCAAGCCCTCCAATACCTATATGACAAGCCAAGCCCAAATTCCAAGGGGGGGATGTTGACCAAGCCCACCCTAGGTCAACCTCAAAATTCCACTTCTTTACATATAAATATACCTTTAATATCTTTTCACCTAAACCTAAATCAACCATACACCGCCGATCCCTCCCCCAACTCCTATTCATCTTCTTCTTCCTCCTTCCCGCAGCCGGAGCCCCGCCCTCCGGAGCAACCGTGTCGTCCACTGCGCTTCACCTGAGAAGCCGGAGTAACCCGCCTGTCATTATCTCTTCCCTCCTCCGACCTCGCCGGAGCCCGACGCCCCTCGCTTGAGAACACCCTGAGCAACCCTCCTCCTCTTCCCCTCGCTGTCCTCCCTTCGCCTGAGCCCAGAGTGCCACCATTTCCCCGACCAGCACTCCTCGACTGAGCCACGACCTCACCGACTGCCTAGAACCCGACCCCGGCCGCCTTCACTTTGTCACGCCAGACTGAACCTCCCTCTCGTCCCCGCCGCGCTAGACTGAACACCCCGAATGACCCCCCTTCCTCCAGTCGACTCGACCAGAGCTCCTCCGACTGACCTCGTCGGAGCAACTCCCAACCACCCACTCCCTCGACCATCACCTCCTTCTCTTCCCTGTCCTCTCCTTCCTCCCGGAGCATGACCCAGCTCTGCCCTGAGCTCCTCCTCTCCTCCCTGTCATTCTCCTCGATATTTCCTTCATGAGATGCACCTCGACCACCTCCACAGCTGCTGGACCGACTTCATCTCCTCCCTGCCATCCACCAGCAGACCCTCGACTTGCTGGACCTCCCTGATTGCCGGACGCCGGCAGACTTCGACCCTATCATCACCATCAATCATCATTATCATCAATCATCATAATCATCATCATCTCATCAATATCATTATCATCATCATCATCACCCCATCATCACCTTATCATGATCATCCTTGTCATCACCATCCTCCCAATCATCATCCTTTTCATCACCATCATCCCAGTCACCATCTACATCATCCCTATCATCCTCATCACCTAATCACCATAGTCATTATCACCCTTAATGTCACGCCCCAGTCCCAAAATATATGGAACCAAGCAACGTGGCAATGGCCAGCTGACACGTCTCCGAGGATATCCCAATTTAATGGATCCACGAAGAGTGCTACGCTGTCCTATAATACTAACATGTCCAATATCAGTCAATAACAGGTAATCCAATCTCATCCACAATATAAAGAGCAAAAACACTAAATAACTGCTGGTTGATAAATACCAGTCTCAAGATATCGTAGTACAACCAGTGATGTCTGGTGGGAACAAACCTACTACTATAACGAAATAAAATACTGAAATGAGATATGAAAGATAATGACTAGGGCATCAGCTGAGTAGATAATGATACCCTCCAACTAGGCTAAAGGCCTACCAACTGATCACGGGAACTCTGACGGTTGCACCTCTAACTCTTCAGCTGTAGCAAATCTCGTCTCCTGTCCTGGGCCGTATACGGTGGGGTAGTAAGCCTCGTCTAAATCTGGAAAGGTACCAGGTCCTCAGAGGGACGTAACAAGATACAAGAAAATAGCATGCTATATATATGAATACTGAAGAAAATAAATACAATAAGGGTGTACTAGCCATCTAAGTGAATGCAATGTGAGGACAACGCTGGTGCGTATGGGTAGGCGTAGGCATAGCGTCCATGCTCCGAAGAGAGTGGCATCTGTACAGTATATCGTCCATATCGCTCCGAAGAATGTGGCATCAGTATAAAGGGAAAGTCATTGGATCCGAGGTTCCTCCGAAACTACAGCTCCAATGTGTGTATCCCATACGCCTACTAGTTGTCCTCCCCGCCCAATATAGATATGCAAGTCTACTACTCAACGTGCATACCATGTATCTATATGCCAAGTCTCAAATCTATATCCTGACTACATACTAACCGTGATGTAGGTGATACGCAACGGTAGCTAGTCGAGTGTGCAAACCCGCATCCCAATATAATTATATCTCAGTGTCCGTGTAAGGTTTCAGGTCTCAGACAATAACAGAGTATCGTCCAATGGGTTGAGTCTGCTAAGAGCTAAGTCCATATATATATTCTAACATCGACGTAACCGTCGAATGCACCCGAGACAACTCGGACGCGCACAGTTGTATAAACTACAAGCAACAAGAATACAATACAACATATGCATATTTAATTTCAACAGTAATTATAGCAAGGTATCTTGCCTATATTCGGAAGCTGTGAATGCCAGAAACCTGCTCCTGCGGTATCTCCCGTCTGATCCAATGGTCCTAAACACACAATATAATATAGAAATCTAACATCAGACACTAAGACAATAAGCAGACTCTACGTTGCTCTTAGAAACTGTCACAAGTTCACGATTGATCGAAGACGGCTTCACGTGTGCATGTAGCTAGGATGTACACATGTTCTGTCCTTGTCAGCGTGTGTCTTGAGACCATAATTACTAAGGTTAGGGGTTACCACTAATTTG
Source organism: Iris macrosiphon (assembly GCA_036927795.1). Taxonomy (NCBI): domain Eukaryota; kingdom Viridiplantae; phylum Streptophyta; class Magnoliopsida; order Asparagales; family Iridaceae; genus Iris; species Iris macrosiphon. Next base: position 21,391,260 of record JAYESA010000012.1, read on the forward strand.
GATTTACGAATACATGCCTTTGGTTCCCATGTCCAAACATACTCGGTTTGTGTCAAAGCTTTCAGGTGAATTACTAGTCTTGGTGATAGGTCTCATAATTTAGGTGTTTGCTAGTTATTAAACAAATTCTATATCTTATTAAATAGCATACTAGCATGCATATAATTAGGGTTGATTCAGTTTATTATTATCTACATTAATTATTAGCACACATATATATATCTGTATTTATTTCATTCTAACTGGTTTGTGTCGACACTGGACACGTCGATACGACGACTCGAATAACCAGTCTTACAACGATACTATACGAGAACGAGTGGGGAATCGAATACCTGACTGTTGGGACGAGGTCCTGTTCGTCCTCCTCGCGACAGAGCTTCGGCGTCGATCGTGGGTTGACCGGCAGCGACACCAGCGGCTTGGTGGCAGCGGCTTGGTGGCGTCGGGCGGCTGAAGCGGCGCGGGGTGGCTGACAGTTCGTCGGGTTAGGTCGGGGTGACATGGGGGTGGTGGTTGGCGGGGTTTGTGAAGTCGGAGGTGGTGGGTGTCCGGTTGGGAAGGAGATGGTTCGGCTAGAATGCGTGGGGTGATGGTGATGGTGCAATGTTCGATGGGTGCAAGCGGACGGGGTGTTGCTGGCGGTGTATGGCGGTCCAGCAGCGGGGGTCCGATGGCAAACGCGACGTCGGGCAGTCGGGGGGTAACTCGGGTGTTGGGGAACGGCTAGGGTTTGGGTACTTGATGAATAGCAACTTTAGGGTTTCATGGTAGGGAGGATGTATATTTATAAGGGGGTTGATGGGCTGGCCTAAGGACTTGGGCCTGTCTGCCCTAGCTGGGGTGGGGCTAGTCCATGTGAAAGAGTATATATGGCTTGGTGAAGTTCTGCTTAGGGTGAAATTGGCCTCCAAAAATTTACTAGATTAATAATTTACTGCGCAAGGTGAAAATTAATGAGCATTGCGTGGCTAAGGAATTATCATGGTCAGTGGGGTATTTATAATTGCCGTTCATTAATTCAAATTGAATTACAAATAATTCCTAGTCTCCGGATTAAATCCAATTGACCCTAAATTGGTTGAGGGGGTTTACAATCTACCCTCCTTAGAGCATTTCGTCCTCGAAATTAAAACATACGCAAGACAAGAACTACTGGCTGAATCAAAAATGCTAATACGTACCTAGTCCTTCGAAGAGATGGGGTTAGCGCTGCCTAATATCCTCCTCGCGTTCCCAAGTTGACTCGCCTGGTGCATGATGCCTCCATGCAACACGCACTAGGGGGATGGTCTGCCCTCGTAGTACTTTCTCACTTCTAGAATCTCCACAGGCTTCTCTTCATATGATAGGCTCGGGCCGACCGTGATCTCGGAATGGTCAAGCACGTGACTACGATCCGATATGTACCTCCTAAATTGAGATACGTGGAAGACGTCGTGGACTCCTTCCAAGGTCTGCGGTAACACTAATCTGTAAGCAACCTCTCCGACGCGTTCTATTATGTCGAATGGTCCGATGTACCTCGGACTCAGCTTCCCTCTGCCTCCGAATCTAATGGTCCCTCGAGTAGGAGAGATCTTTAAGAATACGTGATCTCCAACCTGGAACTCTAAGGGTCATCAGTGCTTATTTGCCCAATGCTTCTGTCGGTCTTGTGCTGCTCGAAGGTGCCCTTGGATCTTCTTTACCTTCTCTATCGTCTGAACAACCAAATCTGGTCCGAGAATCTGTCGTTCGCCTATATCACTCCAGCATGCTGGAGAACGATATTTTCTTCCATACAATACTTCATAGGGAGCCATCTGAATGCTAGCTTGATAGCTGTTGTTGTAAAAAAACTCGACCAAATGTAAGTGGTCCTCCCATGATCCTCCGAAGTCCAGCATGCACGCTCTTAACATGTCTTGCACGCTCTTAACATGTCTTCTAGCGTCTGAATGGTGCGCTCCGACTGGCCATCTGTTTGTGGGTGATACGCTGTGCTAAACTTTAGGCGAGTACCAAGACTCTCTTGCATACTCCGCCAAAAGTAAGACATAAATCTTGTATCCCTATCTGACACAATGCTAACTGGCACTCCATGTAGGCGCACAATCTCTTTCATGTACATATCTGCTAAAACCTCTGTCGATTGCCCAACTCTAAAGGGTAGAAAGTATGCAGACTTGGTGAGTCTATCCACGATTACCCATACTGCATTTCGCCCACTAGGACTCCTCGGAAAGCCCGTAACAAAGTCCATGGTGATATGCTCCCATTTCCACTCCGGTATAGGAAGCGGTTGAAGCAATCCTGCAGATCTCTGGTTATCAGCCTTGACTTGCTGACACACCAGGCACTTGGCCACGAAGCGTGCTATCTCTCTCTTCATTCCGTGCCACCAGTAGTACTGTCTTAGATCTCTGTACATCTTCATACCTCCTGGATGAATGGAGTAGGTGGAACTGTGTGCCTCTGTCAACAATTCCTGCCGAAGTTCTCTATTTGGAACATAGAGACGATCTCCGCACCTCAGTATTCTGTCTTCGTGTATCCGCAATCCTGTCTGTAATCCAGCCTCTGTCCTCTGTCTGAGTCTCTAAAATCTAGCATTTGTCGACAAAGCGGCCTTGATTCTCTCTACCAGTGTCGATTGCAATTAGAAATTCGACAACTGTCCGTCTACTCCGGGTATAACAACCTCTATACCCATCTGTTCTAGATCTCTCAACAGATGTTGTTGGGTAGTCAAGAAGAATACCATAGGTCTTCTGCTCAATGCGTCTGCTACTATGTTGGCCTTTCCTGGGTGGTACTGTAGCTCTATTTCGAAGTCTGTCATCACCTCGAGCCAACGTCTCTGTCTCTGATTTAGATCCTTCTGAGTGTAGACGTATTTCAGGCTTTTATGATCAGTAAATATCTCTGCTCTTTCTCCATATAGGTAATGCCTCCAAAGTTTTAACGCAAAGATCACTGCTGTAAGCTCCAAGTCATGGGTGGGATAGTTCTTCTCATGTGTCCTCAACTGTCTAGAAGCATAAGCTACAACCTTTCCATGCTGCATCAAGACGCATCCTAATCCTTTCCCGGACGCATCGCTGTAGATTACGAATCCTCCGGGTCCGGAAGGTATGGTCAAGATGGGTGCTGTAGTCAAGCGCTTCTTCAGCTCATCGAATGCCTTCTGACACTCCTCTGTCCAAGTGAACTCCTGTTCCTTACGGGTCAAGCAGGTTATTGGCTCTGCAATCTTCGCGAAGTTCTCTACGAACCTCCGGTAATATCCGGCAAGTCCTAGGAAACTCCTCACTTCTGAGATATTAGTAGGGGTTGGCCATGTCTATACAGATGAAATCTTCGCCGGATCTACTGAGATACCATCTCCTGAGTTGACGTGTCCAAGGAAAGTGACACGATCTAGGAGAAACTCGTACTTGCTCAGCTTGGCATAAAGTCTCTCTCTTCTCAGCGTCTCTAACACTAGTCTCAGTGCTTCTCGTGCTCCTCATGGCTCTTCGAATACACCAAAATATCGTCGATGAAGACTACCACGAACTGGTCTAAGTATTGATGGAATACTCTGTTCATCAAGTTCATAAATATAGCTGGCGCATTCGTCAGTCCAAAAGGCATCATTAAGAACTCGTAGTGACCATAACGAGTCCTGAATGCTGTCTTTTGAATGTCTTCTCTTCGCACCTTCACTTGATGATAACCCGATCTCAAGTCGATCTTTGTGAACACCACTGCTCCTGTCAACTGGTCAAATAAGTCGTCAATCTGCGGCAGGGGGTACTTGTTCTTGATAGTCAAAGCATTAAGGGCTCTGTAATCAATACACATACGTACTATTCCATCCTTTTTAGGCACAAACAATACTGGTGCTCCCCATGGTGATGCACTAGGATGGATAAATCCCTTGTTCTGCAACTCCTTCAATTGTAGCTTCAGCTCGTCTAACTCCTTCTTCGCCAATCGGTACACATTAGAAGATACCGGTGCTACTCCTGGTACTAGCTCAATGGTGAACTCCACGTCTCTATCTGGTGGTAAGCCTGGCAATTCTTCGAAGAAAACATCCTCGAATTCTGCAACTATTGATGGGGGCGCAATCTCCATAGTCATGCAAGTTTCAGCTGTCTGTCCTACTCCTTGTTCGACGGTCCCTCGCATGTACTCGAACTCCGGTTGATCTGGTGGTTTAAAAGTGACGCTACCCTTCCGGCAGTTCAGTACGGCGTTATACTGGCTTAACCAGTCCATGCCTAACACAACATCAAAGTACGGCATAGGCAATACCAGGAATCGCGCTCTCATCTCTCTACCACATACGACTACCGAGCATGTTCTAATAGTGCTGGTAACCGGCACGATACCTCCTCCGGTAAGAATCTTCCAACTCTAAGGTAGGGGGGAAGTCGCTACTCTATGCATTACTACAAATCTACTAGATATAAATGACAATGTAGCCCCGGAATCAAACAATGCTGACGCAGGTAAGGATGCGACTAAAATGGTACCTGTGATTGCTTCTTCTTTTGTTTCCTCCTCAGCGGCTGCTAATGCAAAGGCCTGTCCCTGTCTCTGTCCTCCTGCCTACTGTCGGGCCCGATCAAACTGTACCTACTGTGGGGCCAAGGGTGGTCCCCTCTGGAATCCTCCGGGTGCTGGTGGGAGTAGTATCCTCAGGGCTAGTGCTGCTGGCCTTTGTCCGGCCTGTGGGGCTGCCTCCCTGCGCTGTGGGCAATCTCTGGCAAGGTGCTGACTGGCTCCACAAATCATGCATGTCCCAAGTCTCTTTCGGCAGTCCTTCTCGAAGTGACCTCTCTTACCACAGAAGTGACAAGTCGGAAGTTCCTGGTGTGGATATGGTGCTGCTCTCTGTTGTGTCTGCGCTCTGGGACGACGGATGGGTCCTCCTGCTCCGGGCTGGACTCTAGCTGGCGTGGTCGTGCTGGAACGCCTAGCTCTTATGACAATGGCCTCCTGGATCCTCGCTTCGACGAGAACCTCCTCATAAGAAATCCTCGCCTGTGCGGTGGTATATCTCTGTAGCTCGAAGTTGAGGCCGTGGTAGAATCTCCGAGCCTTCTCTAGATCATTGGGTATCAGAATGGCTCCAAATATGCTAAGGCGGCTAAACTCCGCGTCATATGCGTCAACAGTCATATTCCCCTGTTCTAGATGTAGGAACTGGGAGTACAGGGCATTTCTGACTGTTGCTGGAAAATACTTCGCATTAAAGTATTCCAAGAACTGTTCCCAAGTCTGGTTCTTGCCTACACTGCGCTCAATAAAATCCCACCAGTGATGGGCGTTGTCTTTTAGTTGGGCCCTCACTGCGGTCATCCAAAGGTCTGGATGCAGTTGTGAAGCTTCTAATAGCATCTCTGTGTTGGCGATCCAATCGGAGATCTGCTCTGCAGTCTCATTGCCTGAGAAGGTATCTGGTCCCATCTGTCGGAACCATCTAACAGTGCCACCTGTCGGGGCTGGTGGAGGTGCTGGTGCTGGTGTCGTGACAGATGTCCTCTCTAGTACTGTCATCAGACTCTGTCGCAAAGTCTCTGTCTACTGCCACTATGCTTGCATCATTGCCTGGAAGAACTGAAGCATCTGTGGCTGGCCATCTAGCTGCGGCATCTGGGGTGGATAAGGTGGAGGCGGTGGTAGTAGAATCTCTGGTTGTGCAGTAGGCGTCTCCTCAGAGGTCGACCTCTCAGTCTGCGGCATCGGTGTAGCTCCTGAAGTCTGGCCCTCATAATGCTGCGTGGGGATCGTCTGGGAAGTCTGTACCTCAGGCTGCGGTATAGGATCGCCCTGCGATGTCTCGTGCCAATGTATCAGCGGGGTCTGTAGCGGGTGTTGCCCTTGGGGTACCTCATCTCCTTGAATGGTGTTATCTGGCATTGCGGCACGGGGTGCTCCTCGTCCACTGCGCAAATTCATCTTGCTGCAAGAGATAGAGCTTCATTAAAAGAGTACGAGAGCAAACAAACAGGATGCAGATATTTAGAAGCAGTATAAAGGAAGTTCAAGGACGAATCAAAAGTGGATGAGATCTAATAATTTCTATCTTATTGCAGGCTCGCTGGGCATGTTACCATACCACAAGCAAAAAGTCAACCTGCATGGGCCACCACTAAAACCATGTCACGTCCCAGTCCCAAAATATATGGAACCAAGCAACATGGCAATGGCCAGCTGACACGTCTTCGAGGATATCCCAATTTAATGGATCCACGAAGAGTGCTACGCTGTCCTATAATACTAACATGTCCAATATCAGTCAATAACAGGTAATCCAATCTCATCCACAATATAAAGAGCAAAAACACTAAATAACTGTTGGTTGATAAATATCAGTCTCAAGATATCGTAGTACAACCAGTGATGTCTGGTGGGAACAAACCCACTACTATGACGAAATAAAATACTGAAATAAGATATGAAAGATAATGACTAGGGCATCAGCTGAGTAGACAATGATGCCCTCCAACTAGGCTAAAGACCTTCGAACTGATCACGGAAACTCTGACGGTTGCACCTCTAACTCCTCAGCTGTAGCAAATCTCGTCTCCTGTCCTGGGCCATATACGGTGGGGTAGTAAGCCTCGTCTAAATCTGGAAAGGTACCAGGTCCTCAGAGGGACGTAACAAGATACAAGAAAATAGCATGCTATATATATGAATACTGAAGAAAATAAATACAATAAGGGTGTACTAGCCATCTAAGTGAATGCAATGTGAGGACAACGCTGGTGCGTATGGGTAGGCGTAGGCATAGCGTCCATGCTCCGAAAAGAGTGGCATCTGTACAGTATATCGTCCATATCGCTCCGAAGAACGTGGCATCAGTATAAAGGAAAAGTCATTGGATCCGAGGTTCCTCCGAAACTACGGCTCCAATGTGTGTATCCCATACGCCTACTAGTTGTCCTCCCCGTCCAATATAGATATGCAAGTCGACTACTCAACGTGCATACCATGTATCTATATGCCAAGTCTCAAATCTATATCCTGACTACATACTAACCGTGATGTAGGTGATACGCAACGGTAGCTAGTCGAGTGCGCAAACCCGCATCCCAATATGATTATATCTCAGTATCCGTGTAAGGTGTCAGGTCTCAGACAATAACAGAGTATCGTCCAATGGGTTGAGTCTGCTAAGAGCTAAGTCCATATATATATTCTAACATCGACGTAACCGTCGAATGCACCCGAGACAACTCGGACGCGCACAGTTGTATAAACTACAAGCAACAAGAATACAATACAACAGATGCATATTTAATTTCAACAGTAATTATAGCAAGGTATCTTGCCTGTATCCGGAAGCTGTGAATGCCAGAAACCTGCTCCTGCGGTGTCTTCCGTCTGATCCAATGGTCCTAAACACACAATATAATATAGAAATCTAACATCAGACACTAAGACAATAAGCAGACTCTACGTTGCTCTTAGGAACTGTCACAAGTTCACGATTGATCGAAGATGGCTTCACGTGTGCATGTAGCTAGGATGTACACATGTTCTGTCCTTGTCAGCGTGTGTCTTGAGACCATAATTACTAAGGTTAGGGGTTACCACTAATTTGGATTTATGAATACATGCCTTTGGTTCCCATGTCCAAACGTACTCGGATTGTGTCAAATCTTTCAGGTGAATTACTAGTCTTGGTGATAGGTCTCATAATTTAGGTGTTTGCTAGTTATTAAACAAATTCTACATCTTGTTAAACAACATACTAGCATGCATATAATTAGGGTTGATTCAGTTTATTATTATCTACTTTAATTATTAGCACACATATATATATCTGTATTTATTTCATTCTAACTGGTTTGTGTCGATACTGGACACGTCGATACGATGACTCAAATAACCAGTCTTATAACGATACTACGCGAGAACGAGTGGGGAATCGAATACCTGACTGTTGGGACGAGGTCCTGTTCCTCCTCCTCGGGACAGAGCTCCGGCGTCCACCGTGGGTTGACCGGCAGCGGCAGCAGCGGCTTGGTGGTAGCGGCTGCAGCGTCTTAGTGGCAGCGGCTTGGTGGCGTCGGGCGGCTGAAGCGGCGCGGGGTGGCTGACAGTTCATCGGGTTAGGTCGGGGTGACCTGAGGGTGGTGGTTGGCGGGGTTTGTGAAGTCGGAGGTGGTGGGTGTCCGGTTGGGAAGGAGATGGTTCGGCTAGAATGCGTGGGGTGATGGTGATGGTGCGGTGTTCAATGGGTGCAGGCGGACGGGGTGTAGCTGGCGATGTATGGCGGTCCAGCAGCGGGGGTCCGGTGGCAAACGCGGCGTCGGGCAGTCGGGGGGTAACTCGGGTGTTGGGGAACGGCTAGGGTTTGGGTACTTGATGAATAGCAACTTTAGGGTTTCATGGTAGGGAGGATGTATATTTATAAGGGGGTTGATGGGCTGGCCTAAGGACTTGGGCCTGTCTGCCTAGCTGGGGTGGGTCTAGTCCATGTGAAAGAGTATATATAGCTTGGTGAAGTTCTGCTTAGGGTGAAATTGGCCTCCAAAAATTTACTAGATTAATAATTTACTGCGCAAGGTGAAAATTAATGAGCATTGCGTGGCTAAGGAATTATCATGGTCAGTGGGGTATTTATAATTGCCGTTTATTAATTCAAATTAAATTACAAATAATTCCTAGTCTCCGGATTAAATCCAATTGACCCTAAATTGGTTGAGGGGGTTTACACTTAACCATCACCCTTAGAAACCTCATTATCATCACCTCATTATCTCACCATCATTATCTCACCATCACCTGATCACCATAATTATCACCATCATTATTACCCTCGTCATCATCATCAGCATCGTCATCGTCGTCAACCTCATCATCGTCATCGTCATCGTCGTCCCCGTGCGCGCACTCGAGGTTCAAACCTGTCCCTCTCCTTTTATTTTATGTGTGCTTGTGTATGCTATTAGTATTGCTTTATGACTGTTAGTTGACTTCAGACCCTGAGTCAGTACTCCCAACTCGTATACTTATACGCACGCGTATGCATATATGGTTCAATTTGGTATATATATATATTTTTAGTATATGTATTCAAATGGGTTTGTATAAATTATTGGTTATATTGTTATATAAATATATGGATATATATATAAGTAGGTAATTAGATGATAATAATAATTGTGGCTATATATGTATTTATATGTGTACGACCCTAGGACACTGTGGATGTTGCTCCATATTTACCTTGACCTTGTGACCTAAAAATTAGGGAATTGTCTGCCTCGTGTACATCGACGTACTGGCTAGACAAGTATTAGTTGACTGTCTATTTTCACAGTATTTGAAGACGTGACACCCGCATAATTAGACGCGTAATTAACCGTGTTAGTTGACCCGTGTTACCCCTAGCGTACCCCCGAGTCCAGTGTATTAAGGTTGTATATGTGCTAGTGTAATGACTAATGTTGTATTGTATTATATCATATGTATATAGGATATTGGATTGTTCCGCGCGACTTCCGGAGCAGGTTATTGGTACTACACAGCTTTCTTGTCAGGCAAGTATACCTTGCCATTGTACTGTTATTTATATTCCATATGTTGCATGCATCTTTATTTTCTGTCATTAGTTCATATATTTTAACTGTTATATAAACTGCGCATCCAAGGAAACTTGGATGCAAACGACGATGTCATCGTGATCTATTTTTATTATGTATATGCATTGACCTTATTTATGAGACTATCCCATTATCATGAAGTATTATTAGGTTTCATTGGCTATCACACAGCTGCTACACGAGCATGAGTCTCATATAGGACATGGACTGCGTGACAGGTCTGGCCTCCTGTACGTATGGGCCATGCGTTAGGGATAACTACTGTTAGAAACTTTGTATGCTAGGAGACTTGGCAGTTATTAGAGGTATTATCGTGTCATGGATGTGACATGCTTAGAGCATGGGGTAGGAAGAACAACAAGTACGATATTTGGGCTCCTTTGTACTTTCTCTTTTGCAACCCGGACGCTCTACCAAAGATACGGGAGGTGATGACCCCTATATTATCAGGCGGCCTCTGCCGTTCAAAAGACGAAATGATTTGTAGGCCCCTGATTCTCCGAGAGAATCATGCCAATCACATTTTATGGCCAGATAGCCCACTTATAAGAAAGTTATTCTTAAACTGCATTCACTTAGAGGCTACCCATTAGATATTTATTTCAGTACTTTATTGGCATGCTTCTATGTATCTTGTTACATCCTTTTGAGGACCTGGTCCCTTTCCAGGTGTAGATGTTTATGAGTATTCGCAGGAGCGCAGATCAGGACTGGTTACTTATATTTCGAGCAGGTCTTCCCTCCGAGTCTCGTGATTATTAGTGATGTACTTATATTATTGTGTTTGCTTTTATATTCTAGTTCGGCAGTAGATTTGTTTTCATCCGACTGTCATCCTTAGATACTTCATATTGAGATCTAGTTATATAGATATTGGTTATTTATTTATATTAATTTCTTTGGATGAGATTTAGATTATACCCTGTGACCTGTGATAGTTTTTACCACTTGTGAATTATTGTTCATAATACAACGTACGCATGTGTTATGGTTTCCATATATTGGAGTCTCCATATACATGCGGCTGGCATGCTTACGTGTCCTAGTCCTATGTACTTTGGGACTGGGGCGTGACATATTTTTATTGGTGGCCCACGCAGGTCGAGAGCATATTGTCTCGGTTACGTTACTATACCGAGCAAGCCTTCACCTAGGATTAGAGTATATGATCTCATTCATAATTGACTGTGACTCATCTTCCTTCCAATCTGTTCTATTAAATAATTACACCATGTTTAATTCATGTACTTCCTAATAGTTCCTTGAGTATAGCCTTCCCCTAGAACATAGGAACCCTCATTATTAGAATAATAATTAGGGTAATAATTCTACCAAGAATACAACTAGAGTATTGACACATCACTAAGTTTAGAATATCTAGTGTGCCTTAGCATCCCTTATCTATAGATTGGTTTACCATTATCCTTTGATGTACTATGAATGACTTGAGGGTAGTATAGACACTACTAGAGTTAGTTAGAAATTTGACCATAGTGTTTGACCCTAGTATTGGAGAACCAATAGAAATCCAAGGTTGAATATTAGGACTAAACCTAACTTTCATAGTAAGATAGTATTAGAACTATAAGTCTAGATCCTTGTCTTGGCATTAACAGGCAGTACCTTAGGAAGCCTAGAGGAATGAATATAATATTTTTCTCGATCATACCTCAAACACAGAGATTAGCTACCACATTATCTTTAGAAAACTATAATATTATCTAGAATCCCTCTATTTTTTATTTTATATCTTGTTCCTCTGAAAACTTAGCACTTGCAAATTGTGCGACGACTAATTATGCTTTTCTTTTCTTCATCTTTCAATTTGTGCCACCTGACACTTCTGATTGTAGGCCAAGTGATTTTATTTTGTGTTAAGGACACATAGTTTGCTAGGATTACAGTTGTAATATTAAATTTTGAAATTATGTGCCTTGTAGTTAGAACCTGATAGTTGAGTTATTCATTTAGATTGTGATGATTATCCTTTAGTTGTAGATCCCATAAATTGTATCCATAACTCAATACAAGTTATGTCATCTTTCACATGAGAGCCAGTAACTTTTTCATTCTTACTATTGATACTTGTTCTATAAGTACTATGATTAAGACTTAAGATGACCGTTATCTATATAATACAATAGGATACCCTAATAGGTACCGAGATCTTTTTCTCGTGTATCCCAATAAGAGTTTCTACTTTATTTGCAAGTGCAAGATTATTTTGTAGAATCCTCTTAAGACAGTCACGGTATTAGTTTATACTTTTAAGTTGGATAGTATGCCTCACAACCTAGTAACACATATTTCTTTTGACCTATTAATGAAGTATAACTGAATGATATTACTTGTATGCTAGCATAAGACGATAGTGTTTATTCAGACTGTAGAACTTTGAGGCCCATACCCCATTTGGTTGACTAGCGACTTAGACAAGGAGTTAGCATGACAATTGTAAAGATTATAGAGTCATATCTTCTTTGTGAACTTGAATTATTATGTACCTTCTTTCATCATAATTCAGCGTATTTATATTTGCTGTACTACCTTGACTTATGCTGCTATTATAGCCTAGATTTGCAAGCTTATTCTTTATCGAGCTTGTTCATGACATATGTATTATTGGAAGCCCACACTAATATAATTGTCTAATCAGAATCAGTGTATTATGGTCTGGACAACCATAGTACGCTTGGTTCGCTCTTCGCATGACTATCTTATGTGTGTTATGATATTTTTAACATATTAGAGTGTCATATTCATACGACTGGCATGCTACATATTCTTAGTTCTACATATTTTGGGACTGGGGCGTGACACGCGGAAGGGGTAAAAGCAGGGGTCCAATCGGTGGTAGAGACAAAAGCAGGAAAAGGTCCAAGGGTCGGTACAAGGACTCAGAGTATTACCATTGTGGCAAGAAGGGCCACATCAAGCGGAACTATTTCGCTTGGAAGAGAGAGAAGAAGGGCGACAAGGGAAAGTAGGGCAAGAATGTAATACCCCGTTCCGTTCTAACGGATTGCCGTCTCAAACGGCAAAAGTACAGCTGTCCCGACCTGCTTTGCCTCAAACGAGAAGCAAAGGATATCCGGACTTGTCCCTACAGGAATCCGGCTAAGGCTTTCAGAGGCTCGCTTGACGTATAAATCTACCGAGGCGAATCATCGCTAAGGTGGGTGGCTACGGTGAACTTGTCTTTGCTTAGCCAGCACACATAAAATCTGGAATATTCATGCTAGTCGCTAGGTGAATCACCCCCTGCATGCTAATAAATCCAACGCACCTAGCTAAGGGAATAATCCCAACTTGTATTGCTTATGCTAGAACATGGAAATTGAAATACTGCTTATATTCAGACCCTCGTATGCCAAGTCCCCTAACGATCTAACTCTCGGTTTACCTTCGGGCCCAAGCAAACGTGCTGCTTATGTTCCTTAGAAACGCATGCTTGTCTGCTTGTAATGTTGCCATGTTTTCATCCAAAACCCGGGAGACTACTACTTAGTCGTTCCGTGCCTGAATGAACCTGCAAGTATCCGGGACCGTTGGGTCGCCAAGGCAATCCCCGAACCAGGGGCACGCATCAGGGCAAATAAATACTGAACGAGAATCATGTCACGTGCAACTGAATGATAATCCCATCAAGTTTATATCTGAACGAGAATCACGTCATGTAACGAATCCACGTATCTCAGCTCTTTGAGCAAACGCTCATTTCAGATCACGAATCATGGATTATCATATCAAGTTATGGATTTAAACTGGCCCTGACCTGCATGTCGCGGACAACTTGGAAACAAGGTCATTCGATTCCACGGGCGGTCACCGGGGCACTAGGACCGTTTCGATCCGGATGGAACTGTACGATAGTCTCACGCATCTGGACAGGATGGTCTGCAGCCACCAACGAATCTTTATTGCCTTCCATCCTTATTCAAGACTATAAACGATCCTTTATGGCTATGCCAGCGACTCATGTTCATATAGATAAGTCATCCTCGCTTAGCGGCTATCCGCGTACGAGTTATTGTATCACATCAATGAACAACTGAACACCTGAACGATCATGATACAATGACTCTCGTGTTGCATATGCTATTGCCTTGGTTTTCATTATTATGAATGCCCCTGAATGTTTATACTAGCCCGTCCTCAAATTAATAATATTTGCCTTGGACAGGGAAGGTAAAATGGTAAGTCTCGTCGTGTTTCCTCTTATATCGCACGGCGCACTGCCACACGAGTTAGGCTATTCAATATTTGCATGAAACTGATCCTAAGGCAACTAGTAAGACAACTTAATAGTTGTGCACGGAACCTGTATTACGTGTTTGGATTTGTCGAGCGGGCGAGTAGCTTTCCCACCAGTGCATTCAATGTACTGATAATCCACCAGTTTGTATGCAGGGTGCGGGAGAACCTCGTTCGGTGCGGATGCCTCCTTCGTGCGTGCTAAGGTGTGAAGATCACTCCGAAGCAACGGTGCGTCCGGGACTGAAGCACATATACAAGACATAATGTTGGAGCGTCGTCTGAACGTCGCCTGAACATCGCCTGAACATCGCCTGAACATCGCTTGTACAATCATTGCATAATTGTAGCCACTTGGCACGCTTTTACTATTTCAGAGAGAGAGAGGCTTGAGCGACTTGTAATCTCGACTATACGCCGCCTGTAACACTTGTTCATATCAATAAAGAGCTTGCTTTACTTTAACTTGTGTTTCAATGCTTCCGCTATATTGTCGACTCAGTGAACCTGTTACCGATCGCCTATACGTTCATGACTCCGCTGCACTCGGACAATCTGTGCAACTCTGTGGCTTAGAACTCTTACCGCCAGCCAATAGACTACGGCCTTGCACGGGCGTGGCTCACGCTCGTACGACATCACGCCCGAAGGGGTCAAAGCGATCGTCCCGCTGGAGCGCTGGCGAGGGTGATTCCCGCCTAGCGGGGACGGCCGAAATAGCCTGCGGGAGATCGGGACATGACATAATGGTATCAGAGCCTGGCTTCTATGCCTTTGGACTTCATTTCGATATCTCTGTTTCGAAAGCTCGTTCATGGGTTATGTGCACACTCTCTCTCAATGCCTCGATGGGATGTTCCAACAATAAGTCTAAATACTTTCAAAATACGTTTTGAATGATATGATATGCTTGCTTGTATGATATTGTGCTGCGAGTGGCCTTTGTGCCAACCTGTGCGAACCCTTGAGAGTATCGCTAGTAGCTTGTCTGATTTCACTAACTCTAAGTTTGGTTGAATGCATCTATTCGAGGGACGCCTTGAACTAGGTCACCATCCAAGACTTAAGAAAAGGTGAAACTCGAGTGCTAAGATTTCGCTATCACTAAGCTGGTTGACGTGCTCACGCTAGAAGTGCACTTCGAAAGTGCGCACGATCCAGACTAAGCGATGCACCAATCTCGATGCTTGTGTAAGTGAAATATCCAAATGAAACAAGTACAACGACTTGTCTAGGATTGCCTCAACCCTAGATTACTACTTGTCCTCAATAAGTCTCGAGGACGAGACTTTTTCTGAGTTGGGTAGGATGTAACACCCTATTCCGTTCTAACGGACTGCCGTCTCAAACGGCAAAAGTGCAGTTGTTTCGACCCGCTTTGCCTCAAACGAGAAGCAAAGGATATCTAGACTTGTCCTTACAGGAATCCGGCTAAGGCTTTTAGAGGCTCGCTTGACGTATCGCTCTACCGAGGCAAATCATCGCTAAGGTGGGTGGCTACGGTGAACACTTCTTTACTTAGCCAGCACACATAAAATCTGGAATATTCATGCTAGTCGCTAGGTGAATCACCCCCTGCATGCTAATAAATCTAACGCACCTAGCTAAGGGAATAATCGCAACTTGTATTGCTTATGCTAGAACATGGAAATTGAAATACTGCTTATATTCAGACCCTCGCATGCCAAGTCCCCTAACGATCTAACTCTCGGTTTACCTTCGGGCCCGAGCAAACGTGCTGCTTATGTTCCTTAGAAACGCATGCTTGTCTGCTTGTAATGTTGCCATATTTTTATCCAAAACCCGGGAGACTACTACGTAGTCGTTCCGTGCCTGAATGAACCTGCAAGTATCCGGGACCGTTGGGTCACCAAGGCAATCCCCGAACCAGGGGCACGCATCAGGGCAAATAAATACTGAACGAGAATCATGTCACGTACAACTGAATGATAATCCCATCAAGTTTATATCTGAACGAGAATCACGTCATATAACAAATCCACGTATCTCAGCTCTTTGAGCAAACGCTCGTTTCAGATCACGAATCATGGATTATCATATCAAATTATGGATTTGAACTGGCCCTGACCTGCATGTCGCGGACAACTTGGAAACAAGGTCATTCGGTTCCACGGGCGATCACCGGAGCACTGGGACCGTTCCGATCCGGATGGAACTGCATGATAGTCTCACACATCTGGACAGGATGGTCTGCAGCCACCAACGAATCTTTGTTGCCTTCAATCCTTGTTCAAGACTATAAACGGTCCTTTATGGCTATGCCAGCGACTCATGTTCATATAGATAAGTCATCCTCGCTTAGCGGCTATCCGCGTGCGAGTCATTGCATCGCATCAATGAACAACTGAACACCTGAACTATCATGATATAACGACTCTCGTGTTGCATATGCTATTGCCTTGGTTTTCATTATTATGAATGCCCCTGAATGTTTATACTAGTCCGTGCTCAAATTAACAATATTTGCCTTGGACAGGGAAGGTAAAATTGTAAGTCTCACCGTGTTTCCTCTTATATCGCACGGCGCACTGCCACACGAGTTAGGCTATTCAATATTTGTATGAAACTGATCCTAAGGCAACTAGTAAGATAACTTAATAGTTGTGCACGAAACCTGTATTACGTGTTTGGATTTGTCGAGTGAGCGAGTAGCTTTTCCACCAGTGCATTCAATGTACTGATAATCCCCCAGTTTGTATGAAGGGTGCGAAAGAACCTCGTTCGGTGCGGATGCCTCCTTCGTGCGTGCTAAGGTGTGAAGATCACTCCGAAGCAACGGTGCATCCGGGACTGAAGCACATATACAAGACATAATGTTGGAGCGTCGCCTGACCGTCGCCTGAATATTGCCTGAATATCGCCTGTACAATCATTCCACAATTGTAGCCACTTTGCACGCTTTTACTGTTTCAGAAAGAGAGGCTTGAGCGACTTGTAATCTCGACTATACGCCGCCTGTAACACTTGTTCATATCAATAAAGAGCTTGCTTTACTTCAACTTGTTTTTCAATGCTTCCGCTATATTGTCGACTCAGTGAACCTGTTACCGATCGCCTATGCGTTCATGACTCCGCTGCACTCGGACAATCTGTGCGACTCTGTGGCTTAGAACTCTTACCGCCAGCCAATAGACTACGGCCTTGCACGGGCGTGGCTCACGCTCGTGCGGCATCACGCCCAAATGGGTCAAAGCGATCGTCCCGCGGGAGCGCTGACGAGGGTGATTCCTGCCTAGCGGGGACGGCCGAAATAGCCTGCGGGAGATCGGGACATGACATAATGGTATCAGAGCCTGGCTTCTACGCCTTTGGACTTTATTTCGATATCTTTGTTTCGAAAGCTCGTTCGTGGGTTATGTGCATGATCTCTCTCAATACCTCGATGGGATATTCCAACAATAAGTCTAAATACTTTCAAAATACGTTTTGAATGCTATGATATGCTTGCTTGTATGATATTGTGCTGCGAGTGGCCTTTGTGCCAACCTGTGCGAACCCTTGAGAGTATCGTTAGTAGCTTGTCCGATTTTACTAACTCTAAGTTTGGTTGAATGCATCTATTCGAGGGACGCCTTAAACTAGGTCACCATCCAAGAATTAAGAAAAGGTGAAACTCGAGTGCTAAGACTTCGCTATCACTAAGCTGGTTGACGTGCTCACGCTAGAAGTGCACTTTGAAAGTGCGCACGATCCAGACTAAGCGATACACCGATCTCGATGCTTATGCAAGTGAAATATCCAAATGAAACAAGTACAACGACTTGTCTAGGATTGCCTCAACCCTAGATTACTACTTTTCCTCAGTAAGTCTCGAGGACGAGACTTTTTCTGAGTTAGGTAGGATGTAACACCCCGTTCCGTTTTAACGGACTGCCGTCTCAAACGGCAAAAGTGCAGCTGTTCCGACCCGCTTTGTCTCAAACGAGAAGCAAAGGATATCCAGACTTGTCCCTACAGGAATCCGGCTAAGGCTTTTAGAGGCTCGCTTGATGTATCGCTCTACCGAGGCAAATCATCGCTAAGGTGGGTGGCTACGGTGAACTTATCTTTGCTTAGCCAGCATACATAAAATCTGGAATATTTATGCTAGTCGTTAGGTGAATCACCCCCTACATGCTAATAAATCCAACGCACCTAGCTAAGGGAATAATCCCAACTTGTATTGCTTATGCTAGAACATGAAAATTGAAATACTGCTTATATTCAGACCCTCGCATGCCAAGTCCCCTAACGATCTAACTCTCGGTTTACCTTCGGGCCCGAGCAAACGTGCTGCTTATGTTCCTTAGAAACGCATGCTTGTCTGCTTGTAATGTTGCCATGTTTTCATCCAAAACCCAGGAGACTACTATGTAGTCGTTCCGTGCCTGAATGAACCTGCAAGTATCCGGGACCGTTGGGTCGCCAAGGCAATCCCCGAACCAGGGGCACGCATCAGGGCAAATAAATACTGAACGAGAATCATGTCACGTACAACTGAATGATAATCCTATCAAGTTTATATCTGAACGAGAATCACGTCATGTAACGAATCCACGTATCTCAGCTCTTTGAGCAAACGCTCATTTCAGATCACGAATCATGGATTATCATATCAAATTATGGATTTGAACTGGCCCTGACCTGCATGTCGCGGACAACTTGGAAACAAGGTCATTCGGTTCCACGGGCGGTCACCGGGGCACTGGGACCGTTCTAATCCGGATGGAACTGCATGATAGTCTCACGCATCTGGACAGGATGGTCTGCAGCCACCAACGAATCTTTGTTTCCTTCCATCCTTGTTCAAGACTATAAACGGTCCTTTATGGCTATGCCAGCGACTCATATTCATATAGATAAGTCATCCTCGCTTAGCGGCTATCCGCGTGCGAGTCATTGCATCGCATCAATGAACAACTGAACACCTGAACGATCATGATATAACGACTCTCGTGTTGCATATGCTATTGCCTTTGTTTTTATTATTATGAATGCCCCTGAATGTTTATACTAGTCCGTGCTCAAATTAACAATATTTGCCTTGGACAGGGAAGGTAAAATGGTAAGTCTCACCGTGTTTTCTCTTATATCGCACGGTGCACTGTCACACGAGTTAGGCTATTCAATATTTGTATGAAACTGATCCTAAGGCAACTAGTAAGACAACTTAATAGTTGTGCACGAAACCTGTATTACGTGTTTGGATTTGTCGAGCGGGCGAGTAGCTTTTCCACCAGTGCATTCAATGTACTGATAATCCACCAGTTTGTATGAAGGGTGCGAAAGAACCTCGTTCGGTGCGGATGCCTCCTTCGTGCATGCTAAGGTATGGAGATCACTCCGAAGCAACGGTGCGTCCGGGACTGAAGCACATATACAAGACATAATATTGGAGCATCGCCTGAACGTTGCCTGAACATCGCCTGAACATCGCCTGTACAATCATTCCACAATTGTAGCCACTTGGCACGCTTTTACTGTTTCAGAAAGAGAGGCTTGAGCGACTTGTAATCTCGGCTATACGCCGCCTGTAACACTTGTTCATATCAATAAAGAGTTTGCTTTACTTCAACTTGTGTTTCAATGCTTCTGCTATATTGTCGACTCAGTGAACCTGTTATCGATCGCCTATGTATTCATGACTCCGCTGCACTCGGACAATCTGTGCGACTCTGTGGCTTAGAACTCTTACCGCCAGCCAACGGACCACGGCCTTGCACGGGCGTGGCTCACGCTCGTGCGGCATCACGCCCGGATGGGTCAAAGCGATCATCCCACGGGAGCGCTGGCGAGGGTGATTCCCGCCTAGCGGGGACGGCCAAAATAGCCTGCGGGAGATCGGGGCATGACAGAGAACACTACAACAATGGCCTCAGAACATGGAGGTGATCTGATCATTGTAGGTGATGCGGTAGTTATGAACCTCGCTTGTGATGAGAACTCTTTGCTGATGAACTCAGGTACTTCAGCGCACGTATCTCACAACAGGGCACTATTTGCTACTAACACAACAGACGACTGTGGAGTATTGAAGATGGGCAATAAAGATGTGTCGACGGTAGTTGTCATAGGAGATGTGCATATGAGGACAAAGACGGGTACAGTTCTTGTTCTGAATGATGTTTGTCATGTCCCTGATATCTGTTTCAACCTGGTGTCGGTTGGAAGATTAGATAATGAGGGTTTATTTAATCTTTTCGAAAACAGTCAGTGGAAGCTTTCCAGAGGTTCGATGGCGATTGCCAGAGGAAGCAAGAGATCCGAACTCTACTATATAGAAGGAGCGCACATAGGACACATGAGGTAAACACAGCTATTGATGTGTCTACCGAGTTATGGCACAGACGGCTTAGACACATCAGCGAGAATGGGATGAGCTACTTGGTGAACATGAAGGTGATTCCAAGACTCAAGTCTACAAAGCTGGAGAGGTGCACGCATTGTTTGGCGGGGAAGCAAAATATGGTATCTTTCCAAAGTCACCCAAGTTCAAGGAACCTGAGGTTGCTCGAGTTGATTCACTCAAATATTTGCGGTCTTATAAAGGTAAAATCTATTGGTGGTGCTTCTTACTTTATAAATTTTATTGATGATTATTCCATTAAGGTTTGGGTCTATGCCTTAGAGACCAAGGATCACGTGCTGCCCACTTTCAAGGAGTTTCAGACCTCCGTTGAAAGGAAAACAGACAAGAAGCTGCTATATGTTCGGTCGGACAATAGCAACAAATATATTAGTCCCTTTGATGCATACTGCAGAGAGAAAGGGATACGACACCAGAAGACTTCGTCAAAGACACCTTAGCTCCATGGTGTAGCGGAGCGGATGAACATGACGCTGATGGAGAGGGTACGATATTTTTTGTCAGAAAAAAATATGCCAGACAACTATTGGGGTGAGGCTCTTTAACACCTGCTTATTTTATTAATTTATTTTTGAGTACTTCTTTGCAGGGTGATATGCCTAACAAAGTATGGTAGGACAAAGAGCCATCATACAATCACCTGCGAGTGTTTGATTACAAGGCCTTCGTGCATGCACCGAAGGACGAGAGATTCAAACTTGAGCCGAAAATGAGGTGGTGTATCTTTGTTGGTTACGTTCGGGATGAGTTTGGCTATAGAATCTACGACCTAGTGGGAAGAAAGCTATACAAAAGCAGAGAATTGGTATTCGTCGAGGACCAGACCATGACCAACACTTAGGATTCTGAGATACCTTCTGAGGCTGAGAAATTGCCTTAGTTAGAGTCATTTTGCTTCGAGCAGTTTCCAGAGGACATCGTAGAGGATCCAGTTATGGGGGAGCCACTATATGAAGTTGCTTCTAACCTTGATCATCAACCTGCTAATGGTGGTCAGGATAAACTTCATGAGGATAAACATGCCGAAGAGGTAGTTCCTAAGGAGGAGGCTGTTGGTATACAGCCAACACCAGTGCTTCCATTGAGGAGGAACGATAGAGTGCGTTGACCATCTACGAGATACTCACCGGGTGAGTATGTGCTACTGACTGACGGGGAAGAACCCAAAAGTTTCATAGAGGCTATGGAAGATGAACACAGACAGGAATGGATAGAGTCCATGCAAGAGGAGATGAGTTCCTTGGAGACCAACTCTACTTATGATCTGGTGCGGTTGCCAAAAGGGCAAGAAGGCTTTGAAGAATCGATGGGTGTTCAGAGTGAAGCAAACAGATGATGCTACTCGTCCTCGATACAAAGCGAGGCTGGTAGTTAAAGGCTACGGTCAACAAAAAGGCATAGATTATGATGAGATCTTTTCACCAGTCGTCAAGCAATCGTCTATTCGGGTGGTGCTAGTATTGGCAGGCAGTTTTGACTTGGAGGTCGAGCAAATGGACATAAAAACGACATTCCTCCATGGTGATCTTGGGGAGGAGTTATACATGGAGCAGCCAGAGAGATTATATGAGAAGGGCAAGTCACACTTGGTCTGCCAGTTGAGGAAGAGCTTATATGGTCTGAATCAGGCTCCGAGGCAGTAGTACAGAAAGTTTGAGTCATTTATGGGAGAGCATGGTTATGCACGAACGATGTTGGACCACTATATATTTGTGTGGTACTTTGCCCATGATGATTTCATTATTTTACGGCTCTATATTGATGATATGCTACTGGAGGGTCGAAATACCACTAGAATAGCGGAGTTGAAGCGCCAACTGGATGCGACCTTCTCTTTGAAGGATTTGGACGCATTGAAGACTATTCTTGTGATGGAGATCAGCGGAGAGAGAGAGAGAAAGAGAGAGAGAGAGAGACCAAGTGCTATACTTGTCCCAAAAGAAGTATATTCACCGGGTACTTCAGTATTTCAGGATGGACAGGTCGAAGAAAGTGAGTAACCCCCTTGTGGCTCACTTTAAGTTTACTGAGAAACAATGTACATCTACCAAGGACGAGAAGGAAGATATGGAGCGGCTTCCATATGCCTTAGTTGTAGGGAGTCTTATGTATGCTATGGTGTGTACGAGACCAGATATTGCTCATGCAGTTGGCACAGTTAGCAGGTATACTTCAAATCCTGGAAGGGTACATTGGAGTAGAGTCAAGTGGATTCTATGATATCTTCAAGGCACTGCCGATTGGATACTTTCTTTTGGTGGTGATGAGCCAAAGCTGGTTGGGTATACCGATGCCGATATGGCTAAAAATGTAGACACGTGACAATCGACTTTAGGCTATGAGATAATGTTTGCTGGTGGAGCAGTATCGTGGCAGTCACAATTAAAGAAGTGTGTTGTCTTGTCGATGACAGAGACAGAGTACATTGCGGCGACAGAGGCTTGCAAGGAGTTATTGTGGATGAAGAAGCTGTTGCAGAAAATTGGGCTAAAGCAATAGCAGTATCATTTGCTTTGCGATAGTCAGAGTGTTATTCACCTTCTGAAAAACCAGATATTTCATAGCCAGTCCAAGCATATTGAGATCCAGTATCCTTGGATATGAGATGTTATGGAAAAGAAGAAAGCGGCGCTTGAGAAGGTTCATACAGATGACAACGGAGAAACATGTTCACAAAGATTTATTCAAGGAGAAAGTTTGAGTACTGCAGGCGGATCGTTGGGATGACGACCCCCTCCACATAGTTGTGAAGGAAGAGATTTGTTGGAGTGGGTGGGGTTCCCAATCTATGTAGAGAATACTCCGGAGTGCGACGAGCGTCATCCGTGTCGAAAAAGCTCGAAAAGTGCATCGAGCGCCGTGTACTGGAACATTTATGATAAGAAAATATTATATTGGATTTCTATCTTTGATTTTAATTATATTTTTATGATTGGATCTTTCATATATTAACTTTTCATATAATTGAATTTTTAATTTATGGTAAGCTAATTTATGATTTGATTTCTATTAAATATATAATTTAATGTAATTGGATTTCCATAAATATTTTTGGCTTCTACATATAGATTTATATATGAAAACCATAATTCATGCAAGGGCTTATATAAAGGCTCATGCAATATACAACAACAAGAGAGAAAATAAGAGAGAGAAAATGTGGAAAGAGGCCATTGAAAGTTTGGAGAGGAAAAAGAATGATTTGAGGGCATTTCGGAGAAGGAGATCAATTTGGGATATTTTTTATTGTCTTTTTTCTTCGTGGTTGTAATCTATTTTCTGTTCCAAAGAGTTGCGGTGATCCGTGTTGGATCGGTGAGTAGCTTGTAGAGGGTGTAATATCTTTATTAATTCCATTATTGGAGGTTCTTCATGGTTGGACTCCGATCGTCCCGTGGTCTTTTTCTTCTGGATTTTTCACGTAAAAAATTTTGTGTCTGCGATTTGTGTTTGATAATTTTTTATTTGTGCGTTTTGCTCGGTTCTCTCACAAGTACTCCCTGGTTTGGGCAACGGTTTTCGCGTTTCGTTTCCAACAGTAATTTAGTCCCACATTGGATAGGAGGTGGGGTCATGGGATGTAGATAATTAGGATGTTTCAAGCATTACATGGAATTTTTTTTTTTAAGGCATATAGGCTTAGTCCAATATCGCAACTCATGGGCCAATTACTCCGGTTAGGGTCACACCAGTTCCCAACAAATGGATCAGAATCTAAAGTTATGGGGCTAGTTAGGACGGATCTAATTAGGTTTGAAACATAATGTGTTGAATGTTCATGCGTTTAATCGGATCGATTATACGGACTCTTTTCTCAAGATGGAGTAGTAGTATTCTCCATAAGGTGGTATGGTCTCAGGCGGATCAGACCTAATGTTGGAGGCAACTACACTAATTGGCTTCAAAGGTGGGTCAGATGTGCCCAAGGTGGAGCAAGACGTTGTGGTTGGCACACAATGATGGTGTGGATGAACGTGTCAGTTTGGTACTGTGGTCAAACGGATCAAGATGACAGTATGTTGGATCTTCTGGGTGCTCGGTTGGCGGAAATGAGCAAAGGTAGCCGGAGTATGCTTGGTTGTCCGGCTAGCGAAAACGAGTTAAGGTGGAGATTGTTTGATTGTATCTCGTTTCTGATTGAGCGCTAAAAAATGTGGTGACAATGGAGCTGTAATTTAGTCCACATCGGATAGGAAGTGGGATCATTAGGTCATGTGGATAATTGGAATTGATTCAAGTCTTACATAAAAATTCTCTTTTAAGACATATGGACTAGTCTAATATCGCACATCATAGACTAACTCCGGTTAAGGTAAAAGTAGTTTCCCATTACTTCCAAGTTTTGAAATATATTTCATTATATTTAACATCAAATATTAACTTTGTGGCACATCTCGAAGGTCGATAATTGAAATAAGAGCATTAGATAATAGTAGACACGAAGGGTGTTTAAAGCCTCAATTTGATCCCTAGGAGTCGGGACTTTTTTTGTGAATATATATACCAGTCGAGATGTACGTCATTGGCAATTGTTCTTCTTCCAATGAAGACTTCGATTGTTATAAACTTCAATTTGGTAGCCATTGTGTCGAAGTTGTGATCGAGAGTAGTAGTTATTTTTCATGAGAAGTATGTTCCGTTGTGCAGTAAATAGATGTTTCAGGACTAGTGCATCGTAGTCTCATTTACATATAATTGGAAACCATTTGAAAACAAAGAAGCAAATAAAAGAATTCTCTGAGAATTCATATCCCCTCAAGGCTTCCATGGTGGCGGCGGCGGCGGATTCGCGGGGTACATCGGCGGCACAGCAGAGAAGATGGTGTTCTTATCGACCCCTTCTCCGCCGCTGCTCGTGAGCGCCACCAGAGCGGCGACCAGGCCCGCATTCCCGGCCATAGTCGGCTCGGTGTAGCTGTAGTTGCCCCGGGCATCCTTGAAGCCGTCGAACCGGTCCGGACCCCCGACCATCGCGCCGGTGACGACGTTGGGGTTGGGCTTGCTGGTGTCGCGCCACTTCATTCCTCCGGTGCACGAGTACTTCGCGCCGTTGTGGGGGATCGATGCCCCGCGGTGGTGCACATGTTTCGGGTAGTTGGCACCGTATCCGACCACGTAGCTCATCTTTCGGGGATTGTTGCCCAAGACGTAGTCCAACTGCACACATCAGCATCCCCTATTATTAAGCATTTTCGAATGTTTTCGAAATACTAGTAGTTTAGTATAGAAGAAACTCTATTGTTGTGTGTATAGTTTTAACCTGAGAGGCAGCAAATTGGCGGAGGGTGGCGATGCCGAAGTAGAAGGGGCCACAGTACCAGCCGGGGACGTTGGCGGCGTACATGTAGTCTGCGTAGAGAGAGGCGAGGAAGGCCGCATTCACCGCGTACTGCAACGGCTGGGGACGGCCGTGGTTCAGCTCGATTAGGCCACCTGCATGTGTCGAAAGCAATTCGATCAACTTCACATTCATTGAGAGTGTGATATCTAGTTAGCATTGTACTATAATTTTATTGTATTATAAGAAAATTTATACTGTAGTGTTTTTTTTTTTTTTTTGAATTTTTGTCACAACTTTCGGAACTTTGTGCACACTGCATTGCATGTCTTTTGACCCACTATCCTCCTACTACCACCAATTATAAATGGAAAGAATAATACGTCTTCGTGGCTCGATCTACTGATCTTCTGCCACCTAGCCAGGATCTTATATCTCTTTTCGATAACCACAAGAGCCACTCGAGTTCGTTAGAATATTTATATTCTAGTTGGCAGAGTTTCTACATAGAAATTTTGGTTCTCAATTTCTATCATATGTGACAGAGAAAAAAAATTAAAGTGAAATCTAATATTTTATAATTTAGTTTGAAAATATGATCCAATATTAATATGAAAAATTTATATAATAATTTTTATACGTAGAAACTTTCATATAAATTTTCATCAAACATCAACCACATCAGAGGTAGAAACAAGAAAGAAATAAAAAATCTTCTAAAAATGATCTGTACTATAGGAAATATGAGAGATAGAAACTCAATTAGGATAGAAACTAAAAAAATTTAAAAAAAATTTCTAAATTTTTTTTTCTACCATAGAAATATATGTGAGATAGAAACTCCATTTGAGATTATATATAAGCTTACTTGGATTGACGCTGCAAAAAGTAAAGGACTAACCTCAGTATCTAGCCAAGAAATTCGAAAAACAAGGGCTTTGTTCTACTTGCCCCTTTCTAGTGCAGCTATAATCTTGGACGCATGGCCACACTACAATATCGTGTCGGACACGTATTGGACAAAACCATGATACTCCAAAATATACTAGAAAACATCAAAATAGGTGTCGTGTCAACTATGCCAATTCTGTGTCGTGTCGTGTCGTATCCGTGTTAAGTAGCAAAATATATATATATATATATATATATATACCGCGAGTCCAGTTGAAGACATCGAACTGCCGGAGATTGGAGCACATGTTCAGGTCAGTAGAGTTGTGATAGCCCCTCAGGGAGTCCTCGTAGGGATACCCCGGGTTGAGGAAGAGCCTGAGCCTCGTCAGCAGCAGCTGCGCCGCGGGCAGCTTGTTGTCCCAGCTGAGCACCCCGAGGTCCGGTATCTGCAGGAACGCCCTCGCGTTCCTCGGAAGCCTAGGGTCCGTGGCGAACGCCGCGTAGCTGCTGTTCCCCGTGGCGTAGTACATCCACGCCGCGCTCCACATGTACTCGTCCCAGTATCCGGTCGAGTTGTAGTAGGGCGCGGCGTCGGTGTTGCCGCGGGAGTACGGGGTGCGCCTCCCCGTGCTGCGCGCGAACTTGAACACCGCCGCGGCCCCCTTGACGAGCTTGCTGGAGTACGCGGTGTCATCGCGGAAGACGATGGACGCTGCCGCCAATGCCGCGGCCATTTCCCCGCCAAGGTCGGGGGCCGAGGCTGAGGTCACCACCGGCCGGGGGTAGTCCATGTCTTCGGGCCTCATCCAGCAGTAGTGGTCGTCGGGAGTGGTAGATCCGTTCCTCGCGGTACCCACCTGAGCATATATGGCAAATGTATCAGGCAGGGATATGGAATCCTTAATTTCCTGATGTACAAAATATGTCTGTATCCGTGTCACTGTAGAACATGTCGTATACAATGACGGAGCCAGTATTTTAGTTTATCTCCAACTAAATCTAAAACGTCCTCAATTTTTTTTTTAACAAAATGAACGCCATATCCATATTTCATCAAGTTCATACAGTACCGTACCGTGTCTTACCAATGTAGAACTGTGTCCAACATACTAAAAAAAATGAAAACCTAACAAAAAAATTAGTTTTTCAGGTAGACTCTTTTAGGCATAAATTCGAACACTAAGAGTCTTTATTAACTTTTAACATCGACAGAGGATCCGCGATGTAGCAATCGTCGAGGGTTCGGGGATTCAGACGGTGGGGAGGCTTCGGGAAAGCAAATTTACGTAGCTTACCGTCTACATCAGCAACACACACCACTGTCCTTTTAGGATGGTCCGCCTGTAGTTATTCTATACCGCATGTGCGGTGCCGTTCGATCGTCGCAGCTAACTTCTCTAGATCCAATACCTCAGATCAATCCATCTCCCAATTCTCCAATTTGATACTTACGATTATCACAATCTTCCAATTTTCTAGTTTGATACTTACGATCATTACTATCTATATTTTTCTAATGATACTTAATGGAGCCCACTTCTCCCTATCTCCAAAAAAAAAATTGGTATTTACGATCATTACCTTCTATATTTTTTTTTTCTGAAGGTACTTACTGGGGCCCACTTCTCCCTATCTCCTAATCTGAACAGATCAACTGTCCTATTAATTCTGTCTCATATTTCTGTTTCCACCCTATTACATGTGGATCCTAGTCGATATTAAAAAAAAAAGAGCCCACATCTAATAGAAAGGAGACAGAAATAGGGAACAACATATCTGCTCTCTCCCAATCCACCAATGACTCCGCCATTGGTCATGTGATATTAGTTTCTGTGCAACATAAGTGTTGCATCTGAACTGATTGTTCCTACAGAATCCGTTGCACTGACACGGAGACACAGACACATGGACATGACAGGGATACGACCGTGCTTCCTGATACAGACTAAACCTATAACCCATCTGCGGATGATTTAGTGCAGTTGTTTGGATTGAACATTTGATATGAACTATACAAAAACTTAGCGCACATCACATTGCAGAAACAGAGAGTAACCTGGCTGTAGACTTTGTCGATGGTGGTAGCCGAAGAATTGAACGTCTTGAGCAAGTAGTCGGTGCCCCACTTGATGACGTCCCTGACATGGTCGTACTCTCCGATCGCCTTGTACTTGTGGCTGTACTCGATGACCGACCAGCTCAGCATCGACATGGAGAAGGCCATCGGGAAATGGAACTTTATGTTGTCGCCCGCGTCGTAGTATCCTCCGACCAGCCCGCCCTTCACGTCCGTCAGGTCGGACCCGTCCTTCAGGCCGGAGTCCCCTCGCCACGGGACGCCATTGTTCTTTGGCAGTCGCCCGGCTGAACACACAATAGAGCAGTAGGACATCCATCAGACACCAAGGGTTACGATACTCACTGTGGGTAACTAAGGGTCGGCTTGGCAATTATAGAACTAGCGGTTATGAAATATTTTTAGAGTACTGGTTATGAACGGTTATGAGAGGTCCGATTTTAAGTGATTTTAAGTAGCGACTTTTAAATCAATCCATTCCATATTTGGTAACGAACGGATTTGAAAGACTTTTACAAGAATAAATGAAATAAAATTAATAAAACCGCTCAAAACTCACCGATTTGGGGTGTTTATAAAGCCACCCAAAATTACATTCACCGGTTTTGGAAGATTTTTGAGCGGACCAAAACCAGAACCTCATAAAAATTACCAAGCAGGGGTTTTCATAAACGGTCGGTTGAAAAATACTCCAAAACCGATAAAAATATCGATACCAAGCAGACCCTAAGAGTATGTTGGACAATTGTTGTATAGTTCGGAGGGATCTGATTTTGGATGATTTTAAGTAGCGATTTTTAAATCAGTCCTTACAGGAATAAAAATAACGCAAGAAGTGGTGGTAGTTTGGAAAAAGTTGTAAAATTACAAGAATAAAATTATCGAACGAAAAAAAATAACGAAACAAAGATGAAAAAGAATATATTAATAGTTGTAATTATATTTTTTTTTCGGTAATGACATAAATGGAAAAAAAATTTAAAAAATTTTAAAAAAATTCAAAATCCATCGATTTGGGGGTATTAATAACACTCAAAATTATACTACACTGATTTTAAGAGATTTTTTGGACCGACCAAAATCAATATCTCAAAAAAATTACCAAGCGTAAATATTTTAAACACATAATAGAAAGTGGGTTCAAAAATGCTCCACAACCGGTGAAAACATCGTTCCAAGCATATCCTAAGTTATTTGTACTAGAAAACCAAGTCGAATAATCACAAGATCCATTACCATTCATCGTTCAGTTCAGTTCACTTCTATCAGAATTATCAATCAATATTCATTTTTACCATTCTACGTCGCACGGTTAGAATAATACATCTATACTATGGTTTCTACCATTATTCGGTCAGTTCTATATCTTATTTCGGTTAAAATCTCTGCATATTATATTTTGTGCCAAACATGTCAAACCACAATAATGGTATGATCCATGCACCAAACGTTTGGAACATGGTAAGGAAATCAAGATTAAGTGCATGATGTTTGCTTACATTTTTGAGCATTGAAGAAGAGGAGGGCCTTGTGCAGCGCCTTGGTGTACTCATCCGGCGGAGGCGGGGGGTCCCTGTGCTTGGGCAGGGTCTTGACGACAGTGACGGGGATGCCGATGACCACGACCGCGGCGACGAAGACCCAGAGCGCCCACCACAGGAGCTTCCTCTTGACGACGAGGCAGCCGAGGTCGGCGTACTTGTCCTTCCTCTTCCTGCCCGCGGCGTCCTGCGGCTCGAGCAGCCAGCTCTGCTGGGTCTCGTCCAGCTCCAGCATGTGCTGCTGCCGCGACACCGCGCCGCGGTCCAGGTCGAGGTTGCGGCTGTGCTCGTCGTAGTCCGTCGCCTGGTCGGCAGCGATTTCCAAGGAGCCGCCCCAGTGGTTCGTCGACATTCTCTTATAATAATTTCAATCAATCTTGTGTTGAATTCTGCGAATTAGCAATTTTATGGAGACCGAAGTGCACATAGGCCGTTTCTTATTCCGTCCGCAGTTGGAGTGTCGTCCTCGTCGCAACCGCAAAAAAATGAGATGGTTGAGGAAGGAGAATGGATCCTTGATAGAAAAGAATACATTGAGGGTTGCAAGCTGGAGATGATGGAGAAGAATTTGACTTGGAATTCTTAATTGGATTAAGCTGATCACAACGTGAATTAAAATTGGATACGACTATTTTGAAACATAATGTCACATAGTTGAAGGGAAGTGGCATATAAATATGCAACTCACTGCTCGTTTTTCTCCTCTCCTCGTAGTTAATTAGTACTTGCTATCAACTTGAGCTTCCACAAGCATCTCATGTTCTGTCACAAAGTCGCAGCCAACCATAATCTAGCTAGGTTAAATATATAGGGGGGTGAATCGGCCAGATGCCAAGTCCGGTCAAATCCGGATTGGACCGGTCCGGGTCCGATCAAGGGTCTAATCCGGCTCGGTCTACTTTCAACCTAGAGTCTGGTATAGGTTTGCCTTCCCCCCAAGGCTGGGTTTCCTATACAAACCCGGTGAACCGGTCCGTCCGATCTGGAGTCCGCTCTAGGCTTGCTCCTCTTATTAAAAATAATGGTTGGAGTTTTTTTTTTTTACCGTTTTACCCCTTACTCATCCTTATTATAACTTTGGAAGTATTTTGGTAAAAAACACCCGAGTACAATATTTTACAGAAAATTTACTGTAGCGAAATAAATTAATATTAAATTCATGTAAACGAAACAAGTTTGGAAATTTTTGAAAAAAAGTCAGGGTCCGCCAACAGTGTTGGCGGAAAACGCAACTAGTGTACACGTAATCAGCCAAAAAAATAAAAAAATAAAAAACGTGGGCCCCACGGCCAATTTTCGCCAACAGAGTTGGCTGAAATTGGGAGGGGGGGCCAATTTCAGCCAACTCAGTTGGCAAAAATTGGCCCCGTAGGGGCCCACGTTTTGTTTTTTGGTTTTGTTTGGTTTGGTTTGATTTTTTTTCTTTTGTTTGGTTTGGTTTTTTTTCTTTGTTTGGTTTGGTTTGATTTGGTTTTTTTTCTTTGGTTTGGTTTGGCTGAAATTATTGGCTAAAAAAACTAAATAAAAAAACTAAACCAAATAATCAAACAAAACCAACTAAAACAAACCAACAAAAAAAATCCAACCAAAACCATCCAAAACAAACCAACCCAAACCACCAAAAAAAAACCGTGGGCCCCACACCCAAATTCCGCCCCACACCCAGGTGTGGGGCGGAATTTGGGTGTGGGGCCCACGGTTTTTTTTTGGTGGTTTGGGTTGGTTGGTTTAGTTGTTTGGTTTGATTATCTATTTTGTTTTATTAGTTTTTTTTCATAATAGACATAAAATAATTAATTAAAATGTTTCTAAATTTTTTTTGGAGATCGAAACATCGTTTTAAATCCGTGGACCCCCACATACAATATAAATTTATTTCACTACAGTAAATTTTAAATATTCAAAAATAATATTACCGAAAGTCAAATTTGGAGGTCGAAACATCGTTTTTTGACGATTCTAAAATTTTTCAAAGTCCGTCAAACAGTGAAACGTTTATCCTGTAGCACTTTTTCATACGATCATTTTGGCACAAACTGGACCTTGTTTTGATATCCCAGTCAAAAGTTATGATACTTTAAAGTTTTAAAATTTATATTTTTGCCTGTAACATATGCGTCTTGTTTCGGATAAATTTTTTTTTCTACATGATTTGTGTTATACTCGTCGAAAACATACAAATCGACTTATTATTTAACGAAAAACGATTTAAAAACAAGTAGTTATGGCCGCTCGAAGTCTGCTCGACGGCAGACGTAATAGTCTTACGGCAGATTTTTAATATTATTATTTTTTAACGTCTGTTAACGACGAAAAATTTACGATAAAAATATAATATTTTTAAATATAAACATCCAATTCATATTGATATTTTTTCGTAATTTTTTAAACTTTTATGCTTTAGATGGAATTTATACAAATTTTGATGCTTTGGAAACAAATTTCCGAAAATAATATTTCTAAATATTTCTTTCCAATTAATTAATTTTAATTTTATTTCGTTAAAATAAATTTACTTAAATCTAATTACAAAACTAAACTAAACTAAATCAATAAAACAAAAATATAACTAATTACAATAAACCAACGAAAAAAACCAAACCAAACAAAGAAAAAAAACCAAACCAAACCAAACAAAACAAAAAAACAAAACGTGGGCCCCACGGGGCCAATTTCCGCCAACTGAGTTGGCTGAAATTGGCCCCCCCCAATTTCAGCTAACTCTGTTGGCAGAAATTGGCCGTGGGGCCCACGTTTTTTATTTTTTTATTTTTTTGGCTGCTTACGTGTTACACTAGTTGTGATTTCCGCCAACACTGTTGGCGGACCCTGATTTTTTTTCAAAAATTTCCAAACTTATTTCGTTTACATGAATTTAATATTAATTTATTTCGCTACAGTAAATTTTCTGAATATTTTAAGGACAATAAGATCTTTTTTTTTGTGGTGGGGGGAGGTATTTTTGTTATCAAAATATTCTCATTATTTAACAAACGTTAATTATTGATATTTTGATAAAAATGGTCAAAATAATCCTATAGAAATTATATTATAAGGATACTTTTGATTATTTTGCCCCAAATTTTTTCTATAAATATGGATTAATCCATCCAAATTTACCACATCAATTTTTTTTTCTTCTCTTCTAATATTTTCAATCAATCATGTGTTGCATTTCCTGAATTAGATACTTTTTAGAGACTGAAGTGCAAAAAAAAAAAAATACAATAGTTCAATAAATCAAATTTTGGAGGCTTCAACTTGATCGACCACCACTAAGTTGCAACACCTTTATATCCAACTTTGGAGAAAATCAAGTTAAGCTTTGAGTTCCTTTTATATAAAACTATATAAGAAGTTAATTTTGATATTATAGATTAATTATTTTTTAATTATTTTTTTAAAAATATAGTATGGATCATAATGTTGGTACCACTACAAAAATATATGTATAACGACGGTTATATCCGTCGGCGGTTTGTCGTTAAAGAACAATAACAATGACCTGGCGACAAAAAATAATCGTCGGGAATCCAGTGTTGCTATCTAGGCGTCATGTTGTCACCTTATCTGATTGATGGTTGACAACTCGATAATAAAAAATAGCGACAACCTGGTATCTGTTGGAGATGCCGCTCTTTAGGCAACGAAATATCAACTAATGAACGATGTGGTTTAAAAACGATCGACAAACTAGCGACAAATATTAGACGTACCTATGGACTTTTGACTCGTAGGCGACAGATTAGCGACAGAAGGACAATGGATGTGTTTTTAGATACCTGAGTTTCATTTCTGATATTCATTTAGCGATAAAAACAAACATCGTCGTTCTTCATCGGTCCATCGTTATGTTGCACAGAATATATATATATATATATATATATATATATATATATATATATATATATAAAATACAGTATAATTTTTTTAATCCAATCGAACCTTTAATGACAAAAAATGCTCGCAGAAAACAAAAAAAATAATCAAATATAATATGTGAGATCCGGTGTAACTCTCCATAAAATATGTCCCATCAGACCTTCAATGGCAGGAAAAGCAATGCTTGCTGGAAATCCAAAAATAGAATTAATAAATTCTAATTATACAACCAACTCGCGCAACCAGCTATAGAATTCTCATACAATACCCAACAAAATTTACAAATACAACAAAGTTCCATCGAAAAATAAATAAGTATCAATACAAATAGCATGTCATTGCTAGGGAGCAGAAGCGGATGGAGGAGGTCTCGAGTACTTCAATCTGTGTAGACAAGGGGCCAATGTCATATGTGCGTCATTTGTTCGCAATTAGTTCTTAAGAAGTTGTGAATAATATTTCGTGGACTAGAGAAGACAAGTTGTAACTTTTGTGAGTTCCAACCACAAGATATGTCATGCCGACTTCTATAAAAAGAAGAAGAAGGAATCTATATAGGAGGAAAGGGCTAGATTTTTTTTTCAATGTACATGCCTTAAGAGACTATGATTTATTAGACTTTCGCTACTGTAAAAATAGGTTAATCACTTTCAGAATCTTTGACAAAATCATGTTTATGTTGTGAGAAGACATATCCTTATGGTTCTCATATAAATTTTTTAACACTTGCATGAGAAGCATAAGGATACGTCATCTTGCAACATATGATTCTTTCATAAACCATGAAAGTGAACACTATGTTGTTGTGGTAGCAAAGACTAATAAATCATAATAACCTAAGCAATGTATATTAGAAAATTCTCCTAGATCTTTCCTCCTATGTCCGTGTCTTATATTTTTTTGTAGAAGTCAATATGTCATATCTTGTCGTTGGAAGTCACTAAAGCTAGGCTTTGTATACAACTAGTCCATAATTTTTTTTTTGGAAGTTCTTGGAGGACTAACTGCAAACAGAATAAAAGATTAAGAGAGAGGTATATGAGAGGTAGATAGGAACAGAGACCAACATTTTTTCAGAGAAACTTGGCAACAACGAACAAAAGAGACAACAAACTGGAGTAGAAGAGAAAAAGATAAGTGTTTGTTAGAATGTTAAATTGATATTGATATGTTTACATGCACTCACTTAATCAACATGTTGGTTTTAGTTGAGTTGGCTAGAGGCCACTCACCAGTACAAGGACCCCACCCCCACTAGATCTTATCAGGGGCGGAGTTCGCTTGAACGTGCTGAGGCTTTGGAGCTCGGTTAACAACTTGCAGCAGATCAGCTGAAGATGATTTTCTTTTGTTTATAGAGGACAATGTATGGAATATCATTGTTTGTATAGTTCTTGAAATGTAAGTCTTGTGGTATGTTTTATTGTATTGAGAGAGAAAGATAGTGATTATAATCGAGTCATTGTAATTCCGTTGAAATATTATCAATATAAAGAATTATTTTTGTATATCTTATGTCTATTCAACTTTTATGCTTATTTTTGCTGCAATGACTTTATTTCAGAAATGATCTATCAAACGTGTTTGTGCTTATTTTGTACAAGTACAATTTAGGCTTATATGATATCATGCCCACTGTCGACCTTCGGTTCTACGGAACCTGGACATGACCTTTAGGCTAGCCAATGGTGAAAAAATATTTTTCAAGGGGCGCATGTTCCGATAGAAGACGGAAGCCGGAGACAAGTATTGGGACTCACTGTGAGAGTGATGGTTAGGGACTTTCGTCTTGTCCAAGTTATTAACCTCCAAAGATCCAAGTTTTTCGGGATATGTTGCATATGATAGTTAGCTTCGACATGGTGATCGAGCAACTGGAGACGACATGAGATGTGGAGCAACCCATGGAATTTGAGGTTAATGGCAACGGAAACCAGAAACTTTGTCGCAAGGCTAGGGACATGGAGTTCAATTGATGAGCCATAGAGCAACACCCTCTTATCAGACTGGAGCAAGAGTTCGTTGAAAATCCAGCCTGATTTTAAGGTGAATGACAACTGGAGCGTTGTTGAGTTGTCGATAAAAGTTATGGCAAAGATGACATGTCGGTTGCAGCAAGGCCGAGACTTAATTGGAGCCAAAATAGAAAATTCTAGTATATCAGCGATATAACATATATTCTTCAATATTTTCAGCACTTTTATAAGCATATCGACGGTATACTGGTTCTTGTTGGTTTGGACATATTTTAACATATTTTGACGAATTTGATGATTATCAAAGGTCAGAATTTGTTGGTGCTAGCTTAGAAGCTAAGCTATGATTTCTTAGCCCTATATATGGACTCTAAGAGGATTGTTCTAGATATTGCTCTGGAAAGGGAGATTCAAAGGTGAATCCACCAAAATTCCACGAGGTGATCTATAGGTCCTGCACTTCAATACAGAAGGAGGTTCTAATCGAAGTTTCGTCAACTATGTCAAGAGATGATCACTGTAGTCGATTCGGTGGATAACTACTACTAAGTACTAAATTCTAGTTAAAGTTAGGAGCTTTATCATCTCCTCGTTTTGGTACTTCTTCTTGTTAAGATTTGTAAGAGATTGTCTCTCGGAACAAAAGAGGTAATGTATATACTTGTAAATAGGGCGATAATGAGATTGCCTGTGTGACTCGATAGGGAGGGGAGCCCACGAGCGCACTACATCAGAGACCTGATGATAGTAGGCATTATCTGAGCTGGCGTGGGACGGGATGGGATGACCGTGCATGAAACTCAACGGCAAGGGAGTCGTGCGGGCGGGATCCCGCACCATTCTACCACGGGTATAAACGACGGCCGACCACGCGGCTCGTCGTTCGTTCGGCGCCGTAAGGGTGTCGTGAAGATGTCGTACGGACGTCGTGCGAAAACGGGTGGCTGGACGGCATCGGCCGTCGTAGTCGTCATTCAGACATCGGGGGTGCCACGTCGGCGCCGTGGGCAAAGCGAGACGTTGAGTTGCGGACGTCGAAAGGCGTCATGGCCGTCTCGTGGAGCTCTGGAGCGTGCGGAGTGCACGAGGTGTGCGTTACGGACGATGATGAAAATGCCAGTGTGCGACGCACACGACGAATCTGATTCCTCAATGACGACCGGCATAGATTGGGGTGGGGACTCCTATCAAACTGAGCCCGTGGCGTGATGGTTAAAAAAAAAAAAAAAAAAAAAAAAAAAAAAAAGTATATACTTGTAAATAATTCTTTGATCATGTAAAGTGTTGGAAATTGTTTTTGTGGCACAACCACCGCTGTGTGATATGTGACATGTCTTGACCTATCAGGCTGCGTTTCATTATCTTCTCTTAATGAAATTTAGGTGGTCGATGCTTTTGTTGAGATTCGCTACTCTCTGAATGTAAGTTGACGAACTATCGGGTTTTGCTAACTCGTTAATTGGACCCCAATTTTCTAATAGGACGAGTAATTGGGTTTTCATATAATACCCGATTTTGTAATAAAAAAATTGCTTCGGATGCTAAAATAGAACCCTACTTGGTATAAATCCAAGTTGTAAAAATTTTAGGTATGGTTCGAGTTTTACACTAATCCTATCCGAACAAGACCGTTTAATGTCCTAATTGTGTAATATATGGTGTGTTGTTGGATGCCTAAGCTAAAAAAAGAAAAAAAAATATACAAGGTTTACAACAGGTCAGGGCATGGTTCAACTTAGATTTTTAGAATTTCTGTTTATTTAATTTTTGACAATTTTGATTCAGTTAAAACCGAACGCTCACTCTTAGAATATATATTCTCTGTAGCCTTTTATCTTTAATATATTTAATTAAAACAAGCTGACTTTTAAGGAAGCCATGAGTAGAAAGAAAAAAGAAATTAACAGTTGGTGGGTCTGTTTCTCAACAACAGGTAGTAGAATTTAGCAATCGATCATTTGACTTTCATTAATTATTACAGGGAACACAAACTGTACCAGAAAGAATATGCACAGGTTGTAAGATGAGAGGAGTATTTTATTCTTGGAATAAATAATTTGTATTATGTTCAACCTTAACTTGGCCTTTAAATAGCCATTTACAACTCTAACAGAATGCATAAAGATAGCACCCTCTAACGATTTTCTAACTAACAAATCAAAACAAATTAACCGCGTAGAACAAACAAAATTCCTAAAGACTAGGAATTTGTTGAAATCCAAATAGCAACCGCTTCAACCTCCTCAACAAGATTAAATCTAACAATTCACCCCCTAAGCCTGTTGCATGAGATTCACCTCTATGACGCCAAGCTTCTGTCTCATCTCAATGAACCTGGCTCGTCCGAGCACCTTGGTAAGAATGTCTATAAGCTGCTCTTCAGTGTTGATGTACTCGACCTCAACCTTCCCTCTCTCGACACACTCCCGAATGAAATGATACCTTGTATTAATATGTTTGCTTCAGTCATGGAAGACGGGATTCTTGCTGAGGGAAATGGCGGACTTGTTGTCTACCTTGACCATGACGCTGCCGGTCTCATTGTTCTTCAAGTCACCAAGGAGTTTTGCAAGCCAAATGCCTTGGCATGCCGCCGTTGTCGCGGCAATGTACTCGGCCTCGCAGGATGACAATGCCACGACCTTCTGCTTCTGAGATTGCCAGCTAATGAGGCTACGACCGAGAAAAAATAACACGCCAGTGGTGCTCTTGCGGGTGTCGATGTCACCTGCCATGTCACTGTCGCTGTAGCCGATCAGCCGTGGTTCCTCCACCTTCTTTGCGTAGAGACAACCAAAGTGACGTGTGCCGGCGACGTAGCGAAGGATGCGCTTGACGGCAGCAAGGTGTTCGGTTGTCAGGTTCTCCATGAACCGACTCACGTAGCCCACCGCGTACGAGATGTCTGGGCGCGTGTGCACCAAGTACCGGAGGCTCCCGACGATGCTCCTGTAGGATGTGGCGTCAGTCGGAGGGGCTGAGCTTACCTTGCTTAGCTTGAACCTCGGTTCCATAGGGATGTGGCACGGGTTGCAATCCACCATGCCACTCTTCTCCAAGATTTTGAACGCATACGCCTCCTGACTAAGGGTGATGAAGCCATTGGACTGCTGCACCTTGATGCCGAGGTAGAAAGTGAGCAATCCCAAGTCACTCATTTTGAACAAGGCCTTCATCTCCTCCTTGAACTTGGCAATATCTTGTGGGTCTGTTCCGGTGATGATGAGATCGTCGACGTACACACCCACAAGTCGGCGAGTTGGACCTTTGCCGCGTGTATACACAGCGTGCTCCTGTGCACTCCGGTGGAAACCAAGTAACAGTAGGCAACTGTCAAGCTTGGTGTTCCAAGCCCTCGGTGCTTGCCGCAGTCCGTACAGTGCCTTGTCAAGTTTCAGTACTTTGTGCTCCTGTCCTTCGATAACAAAGCCAGGAGGTTGGGCGACGTATACCTCCTCCTTGAGGTCGCCGTTGAGGAACGTCGTCTTCACGTCCATGTGGTGCACCGTCCACCCCTCATGCGCGGCGAGTGCGATCAACAAACGGACGGACTCGAGGCGAGCAACCGGCGCGAACACTTCCTCGAAGTCCACTCCTTGCCTTTGCACATAGCCTTTTGCCACGAGCCGCGCCTTGTGCTTGAGGACGGCGCCGTGCTCGTCCTTCTTGATCTTGTAGACCCACCTCAAACCGATCGGACGGTGGCCGGGTGGGAGGTCTACCAGGTGCCATGTACGATTCTCCTCAATGGAGCTCA
Organism: Iris macrosiphon; assembly: GCA_036927795.1. Lineage (NCBI taxonomy): Eukaryota > Viridiplantae > Streptophyta > Magnoliopsida > Asparagales > Iridaceae > Iris > Iris macrosiphon. The sequence continues at coordinate 21,430,879 of JAYESA010000012.1, forward strand.
TCTCCTCGAGCATCGCTTGGCGCCAACATCGGTGTTTCTCGACTTCAAAGAAAGTGGCAGGTTCCTCGTCAACCATGAGGAGCAGCTCGTCGACATCGAGCTCGCGGACGGTGGTTGTGTCAAGCAAGCTCACCAAGGTCCTGTATCTGCGTGGCCCGTCGTCATCGGTGTCAAGATGGCGGAGGCATTGGTGGGTGGCGAGACAAATTCCACTCCATGTTGTACCACCGAGTCAGATGTTTCTGCCCCGGATGCCGGCCTCAACGGCCCTGGACTGGGTGCCACTGGTGTTGATGGATCGCCACCCCCGTGCACCGGCTTGCCTGCGTGTTCAACATGTGGTATAGTATACTCAACAGTAAATGTCTCACCTACGTTGTCTTGCACGCCCCAGTCCCACTTGGCTTCCTCGTCGAAGACAACGTCGTGTGTGAAGTGCACGCGCTTGCTGGCTGGGTCGTATACCCGGTACGCCTTGGTGCCGGGCTCGTAGCCGATGAAGACCATGTGCTTGCTGCGATCTTTTAGCTTCTGTAAGTTCGGCTTGACCACCTTGACGTGTGCTACACAGCCGAAGGTACGGAGGAAGTGCACGCTTGGCTTGTGTCCGTGCCATGCCTCGTACGGCGTCTTGCCGTCGACGCTCCGTGTCGGCGAGCGATTAAGGATGTAGATAGCCGTCGTGACCGCCTCGCCCCAGAACTTCCTGGGCATATCCTTTGCCTTCAGAAGACTACGTGCCATCGCGACGACCGTCTGGTTCCGGCGCTCGACGACGCCGTTTTGCTATGGTGAGTACGGTGCTGAGAGTTGTCGTTTGATGCCGAGGCCCGCGCAATACTCACCAAATGCTACAGATGTGAACTCGCCCCCACGATCAGTACGGAGTGTGCGTAGTTTGCGCCCTGTCTCCACCTTGACATGGGCTTGAAAGTGTTTGATGGCTGTCAGCGCTTCATCCTTCGAACCAAGTAGCGTCAACCACATGTAGCGGCTGAAATCGTCGACGAGGAGCAAGAAGTAGCGCTTACCACCAGGTGTCACCGGTGTGATCGGCCCGCAGATATCACCGTGAACGAGATCTAGCAGGTTGTCAGCACGGTACTTGGTCTCCTGCGGAAATGGCGTGCGGCGCTGCTTTTAGACAAGACAACTATCGCATATTTGATTGACGTGTTCGATCTGTGGTAGCCCGTACACCATGTTGCGGCGAGCTAACTTCCTGAGTGCTTCGAAGTTGAGATGGCCAAACCGTGCATGCCACCGCCATGCATCGTTATTGAGTCGTGCTGCTAAACACACTGGTTGTACAATATCAAGAGATAGAATGTACAGTCGGTTTTGGGCATGTTTTACCTTGGCTAGGAGGCATTGTTGACGATCTCGAATCGATAGCACGCTGCCTTCGATCAAGACTTGGCAGCCGTACTAATCGAGCTGCCCAAGGCTGATGATATTGCTTCGTAGCTTCGGGATGAAATAGACGCCGGTGAGGGTGCGGTGCTCGTCGTTCTGGCACGTAAACATCACCGTGCCACGCCCTCGGATGTCGACGACGAATCCGTCCCCAAACTTAATGGAGCCCGTGACTCTAGTGTCCAGCTCGGCGAAGACCTCCTTGCAGCCAGTCATGTGGTTGCTGGCACCGGTGTCAAGGTACCATGCTTCGCCGTGGTGGTCGTCCTCACGGCCCAGATGCACCTGAGCGTGCACCTTGTCGAGTACGATATTGTTTGTCGTGCCCACGATGGTCTCGGCGAGCGTGTACTCCTGCGCCATCAGCAGTGCGGGCTCATCATCGTCGACTTGCGTCAGATTGGCACGCTCATCGCGCTTCGGCTTGCGGCAGTCCTTCGCCCAGTGGCCGTAGATGCCACAATTGTGGCACTTACCCTTCTTGTCGCGCGTGCCACCGGACGTGTTACCGTTGCCGTAGTTCGTGTTGCCGCGGCCACGACCTCTTGGCTTGCCGCGCCCACGACCATAACTTTTGCCACCGTCGGAGTAGGCGTCGCCTTCCTTCCTCTGCTTCGTGCGAGCGAGCCACTCCTCTTCGGAGAGGAGAAGGCGGCTACTTGTGTCGTCGGAGTTGCTGCCAAGATCGTACCGCTCCTCGACGGCTAGAAGACGATCGGTAAGCTCTTCAATTGATAGCGTCTTGAGATCCGCTAAAGTCTCAATGGCGATGGCGACTTGCGTGTACTTGGATGGAACGACTCGAAGGAATTTTTTAACTACCTTCTCGTCATCCATTTCGTCGCCGAGTAGTTGCATGTCGCTTACGAGTCCCATGAGCCGCATCACGAAGTCCTCGACGGACTCGCCGTCCTTGAACTTCATTGATTCGAAGTCAGCGCGCAATTTCTACGCCTTGGCCTCGCGCACGCGCTCGACCCCCATCCGCATCATCTTCACAGCGTCCCATGCTTCCTTGGTAGTGTCTTTTACTGCCAGTGTCCGCAACATCTCTGGCGGCACGGCACGGAGTATGACGGACAGGGCCATCCTGTCGTCGCGGTAGTCGGCTTTCCCGGGTTCGATCGCCTCCCACAGGCCTTGCGCCTGTATGTTGACTCTCATTAAGAGAGCCCAATCCGCGTAGTTGGTCCGTGTCAGCATGGGGTACTTGAAGGTGAATGACGTCTCCTTCATAGATGTCGACGTCGTGGGGCTTTGGTCGTCGTTGGTTGCCATAGCTCTGATACCAAATGTAAGATGAGAGGAGTATTTTATTCTTGGAATGAATAATCTGTATTATGTTCAACCTCAACTTGGCTTTTAAATAGCCATTTACAACTCTAACAAAATGCATAAAGATAACACCCTCTAACGATTTTCTAACTAACAAATCAAAACAAATTAACCGCGTAGAACAAACAAAATTCCTAAAGACTAGGAATTTGTTGAAATCCAAATAGCAACCGCTTCAACCTCCTCAACAGGATTAAATCTAACACAGGTTAGGCTAATCTGCAACTAAATACCTTGAACTTCACTTCATTGTCCAAGTTTGTTATTCTAAATTAAATTCAAAATTCCATGTTGACTCTTGCCACATTGGCCCTAGTGAAACTGCGGGTCTCCTCCGCCATGAACATAAATTTCCCAAAGGCATTCACCATACGTTTGATAGCCGAGGGGACAAAAGTAATTAAGTTGGAGTTAGGAAAACGAACCCATACCATAGCAATAGGTGACTCCTCCCTGGTGTTGAAGTCAGGAGTCCATTGTAGAATTTTGAACATGAAGGAGTCGATTCTACGGGTGTCTTTTGTCCATACTTTGATGTGATCCACTTGGTCGAAGAGATGTAGAATGAGATGTCTCGGGTCCAGAGGTACCAGAGAATAGGACTTGGTTAGTCCCCAGCCAGCAACTATCTCCCTGACCCTAGCGAGTTTGGGGTAGCCGTTGGAGAACTTGAGGACTAGGGTGTAGTTGAACTGAGCTGTGATTGCTTCCATCTCTGCCTGGGAGAAGGAGACAGTAATCTCATTACTGTCCTCTGGAATTGCTGTGATGGTGTCTTCAAGAGGGACATCCTCGATGAAGAGGGAGGGGGGACGAAGGGTGGAGGCATAGCTCGATTTCAGGGGAAGGGGGGGATGTGTTGATGTGTTTTGGGATTGTGGGTTACGAGAGGGATTAAGAGAAGGATTAAGGGGTGGATGGTTAGTAGGGAGGGCTACTGAAATGACTTCATGGTTCTGCAGGGTGGCAGTAGAGTGTAGGGGGGGGGGGGTTCCCCAGATGGACTGCCGGGGGGGGGGGGGAAGTTATGGACCATTGGTGTATGAGTAGGTTGAGGTTGGGTACTGATGGGACCAGAATGTTCTGAGGTTGGTGAACCGGATAGGAGGTGACTGCCTTGAGCCTCCCAACCTGCAGGCTGTTGTACACTAGATGGGACATGGAGTGAGGGACCTGTGGGTAATGCAGATTCGTTTAGGTGATGGTCCAGGGGGTTGGCCGGAGTACTGGAGATCCGGGAGAGGGTGCGAGGGGGGGTGACTTTGCTGGGGGAGGGTGGACTGAAGTCGGGGAAGCAGGGGGGATGGTGGTTGCAGATCTACCAGGGAGGAGGGTAGGGGAGGGTTGATCAGAGAGACCAGAGGGGAGGGGACGTGCATGGGTGTAGCATGGGAACTGAGTCTCTCTGTAGGAATGGAGTTGGGAAAGGAGTTAGAGCTCCGGGAGGATGGGAACTCCTGAATGTGGTATGGGAAAGGGCCTGATGGGTTCTCCATCAAGAGGAAGGGGGGGTGCTGTTCAGTTTGGGAGGGAAACTGAGGTTGAGATAGAATTTGAATGTTGAAGTCTGCCATGGCTGCTTCAGAGATTTTGTTAGAGCTCAAGGAAGAAGAAGATGGACATTGTATGTGGTGTGGGAGAGCCTCTGAAGAGTTCTTCCTCGAGTTTTGTAGGGACTGATGCTCAGCTTGGAAGAGATGCTGAGTGTGAACTTGCAGGTCTGCGATGGCTGCTTCTGTGACCAGTTTCTCCCTAGGAGGAGGGGAGCCTCATTCCTGAGAGTCCATTCAGCAGTTTAGAGGAACTCATGAGTCTCAATTTGCTACACTGAACTTGAGGGTGTCAATTTGGGCTTGGGCCGTCCGCCAACACCCCGTCTTGGACAGGTTTGAGTCAAACCTGAACCTGAACGTGAACGGGATTTATCTAACCCGTAAATAAATGGGTAAGGTTTGGGTCGAAGCACAAGGACTAGATATCCTACCTTTTCTTCACTCACAACATGACGACTGAGCTCTTAATGTCATCTTGAGGAACCTGGAGCATGAAGTAAACTTTCATCTTCATAGGGGCAGTCTTGGCTTTCCCATCTTCATCACCCACCTAAAAAATTAAAACAGTTTTGTGTTTACTTTTCACATGCATAACTGGTTTCAACCGAGTATTTCCAATCCGAAAGACACAAGAAATTATATACGACACAATTATTTTGCGCCGTGCAAACTGCTAGCAAATGTCATGCAACATAAGCATAAATTAATTATAGTTCAAAGCGAATCTGAGAATGGGTTAGATGCCAATATCTGGCCGTTAATAAGTAATTGTTGTTGCGGGTAAAAGGGGGAAAAGAACATTGAATTAAAAGACATTCATATACTTATTGGGAGGCATAATGCTAAATAATTAGCCTACTCATGATTTACCAACTCAAGTTGTGATATATGTACCATTTCATTCAAGCAATTTGGTTTTTCTTTCCCCTTGGAGGCCACTCATTAGATAGAACACGTTTATATGTTACAAGTATATATACATGTGTTAGTTCCGAGACGGATCAAAGATGGTAGAACGCGGACCATAACAGAACTACTAGCGAGACCAGAATGTCCGCTCTTACTGGAACCCAGTTGTCGTTGAGATCAGAGATTCACACAAGAGTTCATCATCTGATATTTCTCGATTCCAACGAAGAACGAACCAATAATAGGTTACAAACTGACTTCGAGAAAAATGAAGATTACAGCAAACAACAAGTAAAACGTTCTTCTCTTTACGTTGCAACAAGTAAAATGTTATTCTCTTTACGTTCGCAGATGCTACAATGAGAAAAAATGAAGCAAAAAAAATGCTGAAGAAAAGCTCCTTGCTGGGGTGGTCAAAACCACCGTTGCTCAAAGCAAGATTCGTTGTACAGACGATATGCCTCCAGGAACCAACAAGTTCACAAATGAACTTCTGGAACGCTCAATGTCACCTTCGAAACATACTTGGAAAACATCATATGAGAGGGAGACACTCTAGGCCACATATGATATGGTGTTCTCGGTTTTTCCATCTATTTTTTCTCTTCCGTCAAATGAAAGAGGAGATCATCTATATATAGAGGAAAACAGAACCTATACGGCCTGAGAAAACTTTAGGCCGCATATGCGCTGACCGACCAGATCCCCCAAAATTTGGGTGTCAAAGTCGCATGCGCAGCCCGTGCCGCATACGCCGTCTCCGCCGCCTGACACGCTGTACTGCACGAGGCAGACAGTGTCGCCAAATGCAGAAAGCATCCCCTCGCGCCGCATGCGCAACATATTCCGGAAGGCACAGAAAATCATGCGCCGCATACGCCACCTAAAGCAGACCATGTCCCCTCCACATGCGACTCGCTCATCCAAACATGGCCGCATAGCGCCAGGCCACAAAGACACTGGCCGCATAGCGCCAGGCCACAAAGTCAGGCCACAAAGACCCTGGCCGCATAGCGCCTGGCCACAAAGACCCTAGCCGCATAGCGCTTGGCCACATAGCCCATGGCCGCATAACGCCAGGCCGCATAACCCCTGGCCGCATAGCGCCGGAACGGATAGCGCTTTGGCCGCATAGCACCAGGCCGCATGAGCCACGAAGCATGCGCCTGAACTAGAACCCGTGCATGCAACTCGGACATAAAGGAGCGCACGAGCTCCATGCGACGATGCTGACGTGCTAATTGCAAAGTATTCCAACAAAGCGTCACTTTACGCCCTTGAGCCCGTGCCCGAGTCCGAGTCGCTAAGCCCCTTCAGTGCTTAGATCCTAAGGAAAACTTCCAAAAGGTGGTAAAAAAACAAAGATTGTCATAATAGAGTTCACACTTAATCCCTCTAGGAAAGTCAACCCTCATGGGTCACTACCCCATGTGCATATATCAATACTAAGCATAGCTATATATTGAGATATACACATTTGTGATTTTGCAGTGTGGGACTAAAACTCCCAAAGTTAAGTGAAAAACACCAATAATCTCCCATATATATTACAATATATGGTCGAGCGTTCCTTAAGTAACTGCCATCATGCATTAGGATAGATGTCGCCGACGAATTGAATCTTCCCGCATGGGTCAAACAATAGTACGATACAAGAATGGACTAAGCCTTGAATTCTGCACCATAGCTATTATTCTTCCCACTCACACAATGACCTTAGCTGTGCCATCCAGTCGCACGTTAAAGGCTATGTGCTGACCTGGTCTCAGTGTATGTATCTTGGACGTCTACAAGCTTTCCCTCAAGAGACGGCCTATATCTCTATCCATACACTTAGGTGAGTTCTTCCACTATAGAGAGTTTATTATCCGGCATGAAGCCTTGCGCTTCTGTGCGGTGCTACGCCGCATGACATGGCCGCCCAAGGCCGAGGATCCCCCTCTTGTGGTGTCATACTGTAGCATGAGGACACATGCCTCTTAGTAGTGCCGTTACTACACACAACATGGAGCCTTGCGCTCCTGTTGTAAACCCCCTGAATTTTCAAAATTTTAAAAAACTGGATTTTTCACAATTTTCTGGAATTTTTTGGGAATTTTCTGTAATTTAAAAACAGGGTTTTAATTATTCAATGATTTTTAAATAATAATAAATGATATTAAAATATTATGAAAATAATATTTTTGGATGTAAAATGAAAAACTGGACTTAGGGCAATTTTTCTGGAATTTATTGGGCCCCGGACCTATTTTTAAATGCCTAAAAAATATTTACCTATTAATTAATTAATTATTAAATTAATTACTGATTTTATTAAATTATTATTTTTATTATTGTTATTATTATTATTAATTTTATTAGTTAACTCGGCCCGGCCCACTGGGCCCAAATCCAGCCCGGCCCAACCTCGGCCCAGCCCACCCCGGCCTAGCGGGTCGGGCGGGTCGGCCAGACCCGAACCCGACCCGACCCGGCGTATCCCTCACTCCCCACGACCGGCTCCCTCGTCCCGCGTCTCCCGGCGCTCCGGCAGCCCACTCGGCCACGCGCCGCCCAGCCCGCATCCCCCTCCGCCTCGCCCGGGCCACATCTCCCCTCTCTCTGCCTCGCCCGGCGCTAACCGCTCCCCCCCAGCCTATTTAAGCCCCGTTCCCCTGGCCGTCGACTCCCCTCCACCACCTTCCCCCACCGTGCTCGACCGCCCGGCCTCCTCCTCCGTCAGCCCACCCCGATGCGCCGCCCGCCGCAGCTCCCTCCTCCACCTTCCCATCTCCGGCGGCTTCCCCCACCGCAGCCACAGCAACAGCGAGCACAGCAGCAGCCGCAGCAGAGCTCTGCGCCGCCTGCGCCGCTCCGCCGCGAGCCCGGCGCCGCCGTCCCCTCGCCGTCCCCTCGCCGTCCCCGCGCCGCGAACCGCCGCTGCCCCCGGCCCCCTCCGCCTCTGCACGGCCGCCCAAGCCGCCGTGTCCGGCGAGATAGTCCAGCCCTAACCCTAACCCTAATTCTCGAGTCCGTGTCCGACACGAATCGGACACGTGTCGGACACGATTTGGCCCTGGTTTTTGGGTCCCCTTCAGGTGCGTGTATCTTTTCACTCGTAGCTCCGTTTTTGATTCCGCAAATTACGTTGCGAAGCCTGTATGACCCTCTCGGTGTCCGGACAAACCGTTCGGGGCATCGCGTCCTGTGGTGATCGCACACCGCGATCCAAAAACAGGAAAAACTAGACCCTGTTTCACCCCGGAACCGAGTACGCCCCGCCAAACGGGACGACTTGGTCGCGCGCGGTCTTCACAGACACGAGCGCCTCGTCGATACGGACGTGTGGGATTTCGCAGAAGCTGATTCGGGTGTGCGTGCACACCGGAATCAACGCGTATCCGCGGACATCGCCCCGTATCCGACTTTTCTGCAATTCGACCTAACTTTGTGTACACACGTCGGATCGAGACGAAACTTGCGCCATCGGACTCGTAGCGATACGCTGGTCCTGTGGGTCAAGTTTGGTTCGATTCTGAGAACGTTGACGAAATCGCGTGTCGTGGGCCCCACAGGCCCCGCTCGATGGGCGATTTTGTGTTCGGCTCATCGGAATCCAATTCTGGAAGTTCCGTTGGGTTCGTATCATCGTTCCTGACCAGTTGACACTAAGTTTGGGAAATTTGGAGACCTTTGACCCTGACACATTTTTCGGTGCAAAGCGGGCCCGCATGTGGACCCCGTTTTGACCCGAAACTGTCGTTTCTGCCCTTGTCTCCAAATTGGACCCAAGGACAGGCGTTTCTAACTGATTGATATTTTCTGGATCTGATGGTGATGTTTGTTTCAGCAACCGGAGTACCGCCTGCAAATCCATCCGAAGTCAGAACCGCAAACATAGCCGGAACCACAGGCAAGTGTACCTCGCCAAAACTTGCAGTCTTTGCTAAATATTCCTTGGTTTAGTTATATATCAGAGGGCAAGTATACCTTGCCAACTTTACAGTCTTGTTGCATATTTCCTTGTTTTAGTTATAACTTGTTTTAACTGCTTAACCTAGGAAACGTGTGACGTACCGAGTGTCCGATCATAGTCGGGTGCCAACATCGTACGCGGTGTTGGGTACGTCATTTAGAGATGGATATTCGATACCCTTACTCTTGGTACTTGTCCTATCAAGTACAACAAAACCCAGGACACTTGACACTATCATGGACAGAATCTTCTTGAGATATTCACGATGATTCTGCATAGGATACAGGTATGACATGGACAGTTTATTCCTAGACATTATATGACTGCTGCATTAGTTATGATCTTGCGTGTCATGGACATGAGACGTGGATTACATTGGGTGGGGAGAGACACACAGGCTACAGGCTGTTTTCATATATATATATATTATTAGTGTGAGGTCGTAGACTCTCCAGCAGAGCTAGACCCTTTACGTGTTATTACTGCTACCGGCTCCCCGACACAGAGCTTATAGCGATCTCAGCCTGAGTTCTAGTGATGCTCTCAACTTGCATTTATCACTTAGCTGGTTACATAGTTCACCCTGCTGTCTCCTTTATTTTTGCACTGCTTATGTTTTGGCTTGTATTTTCTGTACCTTGTTATGTCCCCTGAGGACCTGGAATGGACTATGTCCCCAGGTATAGCCGAAGAGATCCATCCAGAGATACACCGAACATGAGCACTTCCAGGAGCTGTACCAGGACCTGAGGACGAGCCAGCACCAGAGGACTTCTCCTGAGCATTGGCTGTATATAGTCAGTTATTTCCGTTTCTGTTTCTATTTCCAGTTTATTTATTTCCTGTCTATTTGCATTAAATGTAACAGAATAATTCTCGGATTTGTTTCCCGAGATAACCTTTTTTGATATTGCATATTTATTTCCATTGCATCATTTCTGGCATCTATTCTGTGGTTATCTGTTGTGGATGAGATAGATTAGTCTGTGACCTTTATTATTTGCTCTATAAATTGCTAGACTACAGCTTAAGCATGCCCTGATGGATCCATTAAATTGGGTTGTCCATCGGTGCGTGCTGCTGGCCATTGCCACGTGTCCAGTCCCTCGGCATTTTTGGGACTGGGGCGTGACATGGTTTTTGTGGTGGCCCATGCAGGTCTTCGACTAAATTGTTCGGTTTCAACTTAGGGACCGAACAGGCCTGCAATAAAGAATAGGATAAGTTTTTAGGTTCTCATCCACTTGCTTGAATCGTTCTTGATATCTATTCGAATTAATTTATTGGCTTGCATCCTGCCTTGATTCCTGTGCGCCTCTTATCGTTTGTATTTGATACAGGGAAATGGACCCACAAGCCAGCAACGAGGCTCATGAAGAAACACCACAACCCATTGTGGTTACCCAAGAAGACGATGTGATACCAGTCGGTGAAGGCCAATCATCACAAGGCAGTCAAGCAAGTCAGCCTGCCTCAATAATCCATCAAGATAGCGTTCCACCCTCAACGCAGCCTACTCCACCGATGCCTTTCTTCCCACTGGGACCGCCTATGGACGAACAGCAGATGTTCCGCATGTTCTACATAATGATGCAAGCCTATCAAAGGGTGCAACAAGAAGCTCAACAAAACCAAACGGAGAACTCCATCGATAGAACTAGCTCGGAGTCACGGAGGCCAAACAGTTCAAATACAACCGCCTTCGACGAGGACGTCCTTACTGCGGCAAGACCCGTGGAGTGCACCACAAGGATCGAGTCCAGCCAAAAGCGGTCGTATGCGTCAGCACCGGACCAATCACAACAAGAAAGAGCTGCAAAGCGGCCACAGATACATCTACTACCAAGAACAGCATCAGGAGTCTCATTCCTTCCTACTTGTCACTACTGTGGCAAGGTAGGCCACATCGCTAAAGAATGCCGACGCAGACTGGGACAATGTCTATCTTGTGGATCCCAGAAGCATTCGGTAAGGGATTGCCCAGAACGTCGAGAGAAACCAGTGGTGATTCACCAACCAGCCACATCAACACCAGCCGAAACACCACAGGAAGGAACTCCAAAGAAGTCTCAGCTGTACCAGCCACCCGAAGCATCTCCGCAAGTACTGCCTACCTGTCAACATTGTCACAAACAAGGCCACATTGAGAGCGGGTGCAGACGTAAGTTGGGATTATGCCTTATTTGCGGAACCAATGAACACTTGGCCAAGGATTGTCCTCAGCATCGGGAGAAAGCAGTGACGAATCTTCAACCCGCCTCATCAGCCCCAGCTGTAGTGCCACAGGCAGAAATCGCAAGGAAGTCTCACCTACACCAGCCACCAGAAGCATCTCCATCGGCAATACCTGTCTGTCCATATTGTCGCAAGCGAGGCCACACCGAGGACGAATGCAGAAGAAAGAAGAGATTATGCATAGCTTGCGGATCCAGTCAGCATTCATTCAAAGAATGCCCTGAGCGTAGAGACAGAGTACCAACAGGTAACCAGCAAGTGTTACCAGCACCACGGTCAGCCTCTCCAGCATTGCAAGCTTCACCAATACCGAGGCCACCCTTGGTAACCCAGGCAACACTCTTCTGGCAGACTCAACAGCAGCAGAGAAAGCAACTGCAAGGACACGGACAAGCTCCAGCGACGTCAGTGGAGAACGCGCAGACTCGTGGAGTAGCTGATGCGCGTAAGTGATTTATAGTTTTTCGTTTCTAGTCTTGTTGTAGTTCGTGCCCGTTGGTTCGTGACCTCAGCCCCAACCTAGTAAGTTGCAACTTGTTAATAACAACCTGGTTTTTCATAAAAGTTATAGTTTTCACTAGATTTCCTGGAAAGTGTAAACTTTCAATTTTTGGGAAACGGTATTTCCCTAAGTATCTTGTGATGTGTTTTCAAAACGATGATTGCGACCGCGTCATCTCTGTTGACCGGTTATTCTTTGATTGCGAGGACGCAATCCTCTTAAGGGGGGTAGATTGTAAACCCCCTGAATTTTCAAAATTTTAAAAAACTGGATTTTTCACAATTTTCTGGAATTTTCTAGGAATTTTTTGTAATTTAAAAACAGGGTTTTAATTATTCAATGATTTTTAAATGATAATAAATGATATTAAAATATTATGAAAATAATATTTTTGGATGTAAAATGAAAAACTGGACTTAGGACAATTTTTCTGGAATTTATTGGGCCCCGGACCTATTTTTAAATGCCTAAAAAGTATTTACCTATTAATTAATTAATTATTAAATTAATTACTGATTTTATTAAATTATTATTTTTATTATTGTTATTATTATTATTAATTTTATTAGTTAACTCGGCCCGGCCCACTGGGCCCAAATCCAGCCCGGCCCAACCTCGGCCCAGCCCACCCCGGCCTAGCGGGTCGGGCGGGTCGGCCAGACCCGAACCCGACCCGACCCGGCGTATCCCTCACTCCCCACGACCGGCTCCCTTGTCCCGCGTCTCCCGGCGCTCCGGCAGCCCACTCGGCCATGCGCCGCCCAGCCCGCATCCCCCTCTGCCTCGCCCGGGCCACATCTCCCCTCTCTCCGCCTCGCCCGGCGCTAACCGCTCCCCCCCAGCCTATTTAAGCCCCGTTCCCCTGGCCGTCGACTCCCCTCCACCACCTTCCCCCACCGTGCTCGACCGCCCGGCCTCCTCCTCCGTCAGCCCACCCCGACGCGCCGCTCGCCGCAGCTCCCTCCTCCACCTTCCCATCTCCGGCGGCTTCCCCCACCGCAGCCACAGCAACAGCGAGCACAGCAGCAGCCGCAGCAGAGCTCTGCGCCGCCTGTGCCGCTCCGCCGCGAGCCCGGCGCCGCCGTCCCCTCGCCGTCCCCGCGCCGCGAACCACCGCTGCCCCCGGCCCCCTCCGCCTCTGCACGGCCGCCCAAGCCGCCGTGTCCGGCGAGATAGTCCAGCCCTAACCCTAACCCTAATTCTCGAGTCCGTGTCCGACACGAATCGGACACGTGTCGGACACGATTTGGCCCTGGTTTTTGGGTCCCCTTCAGGTGCGTGTATCTTTTCACTCGTAGCTCCGTTTTTGATTCCGCAAATTACGTTGCGAAGCCTGTATGACCCTCTCGGTGTCCGGACAAACCGTTCGGGGCATCGCGTCCTGTGGTGATCGCACACCGCGATCCAAAAACAGGAAAAACCAGACCCTGTTTCACCCCGGAACCGAGTACGCCCCGCCAAACGGGACGACTTGGTCGCGCGCGGTCTTCACAGACACGAGCGCCTCGTCGATACGGACGTGTGGGATTTCGCAGAAGCTGATTCGGGTGTGCGTGCACACCGGAATCAACGCGTATCCGCGGACATCGCCCCGTATCCGACTTTTCTGCAATTCGACCTAACTTTGTGTACACACGTCGGATCGAGACGAAACTTGCACCATCGGACTCGTAGCGATACGCTGGTCCTGTGGGTCAAGTTTGGTTCGATTCTGAGAACGTTGACGAAATCGCGTGTCGTGGGCCCCACAGGCCCCGCTCGACGGGCGATTTTGTGTTCGGCTCATCGGAATCCAATTCTGGAAGTTCCGTTGGGTTCGTATCATCGTTCCTGACCTGTTGACACTAAGTTTGGGGAATTTGGAGACTTTTGACCCTGACGCATTTTTCGGTGCAAAGCGGGCCCGCATGTGGACCCCGTTTTGACCCGAAACTGTCGTTTCTGCCCTTGTCTCCAAATTGGACCCAAGGACAGGCGTTTCTAGCTGATTGATATTTTCTGGATCTGATGGTGATGTTTGTTTCAGCAACCGGAGTACCGTTTGCAAATCCATCCGAAGTCAGAACCGCAAACATAGCCGGAACCACAGGCAAGTGTACCTCGCCAAAACTTGCAGTCTTTGCTAAATATTCCTTGGTTTAGTTATATATCAGAGGGCAAGTATACCTTGCCAACTTTACAGTCTTGTTGCATATTTCCTTGTTTTAGTTATAACTTGTTTTAACTGCTTAACCTAGGAAACGTGTGACGTACCGAGTGTCCGATCATAGTCGGGTGCCAACATCGTACGCGGTGTTGGGTACGTCATTTAGAGATGGATATTCGATACCCTTACTCTTGGTACTTGTCCTATCAAGTACAACAAAACCCAGGACACTTGACACTATCATGGACAGAATCTTCTTGAGATATTCACGATGATTCTGCATAGGATACAGGTATGACATGGACAGTTTATTCCTAGACATTATATGACTGCTGCATTAGTTATGATCTTGCGTGTCATGGACATGAGATGTGGATTACATTGGGTGGGGAGAGACACACAGGCTACAGGCTGTTTTCATATATATATATATATTATTAGTGTGAGGTCGTAGACTCTCCAGCAGAGCTAGACCCTTTACGTGTTATTACTGCTACCGGCTCCCCGACACAGAGCTTGTAGCGGTCTCAGCCTGAGTTCTAGTGATGCTCTCAACTTGCATTTATCACTTAGCTGGTTACATAGTTCACCCTGCTGTCTCCTTTATTTTTGCACTGCTTATGTTTTGGCTTGTATTTTCTGTACCTTGTTATGTCCCCTGAGGACCTGGAATGGACTATGTCCCCAGGTATAGCCGAAGAGATCCATCCAGAGATACACCGAACATGAGCACTTCCAGGAGCTGTACCAGGACCTGAGGACGAGCCAGCACCAGAGGACTTCTCCTGAGCATTGGCTGTATATAGTCAGTTATTTCCGTTTCTGTTTCTATTTCCAGTTCATTTATTTCCTGTCTATTTGCATTAAATGTAACAGAATAATTCTCGGATTTGTTTTCCGAGATAACCTTATTTGATATTGCATATTTATTTCCATTGTATCATTTTTGGCATCTATTCTGTGGTTATCTGTTGTGGATGAGATAGATTAGTCTGTGACCTTTATTATTTGCTCTATAAATTGCTAGACTACAGCTTAAGCATGCCCTGATGGATCCATTAAATTGGGTTGTCCATCGGTGCGTGCTGCTGGCCATTGCCACGTGTCCAGTCCCTCGGCATTTTTGGGACTGGGGCGTGACACCTGTGCGGTGCTATGTCGATGTGACATGGCTTAAAGTCGAGCTTCACTCCCTTATTTGGTGTCACCCACTGTAGCATGAGGTCACGGGCCTCTTAGTAGTATTGTACTACCTCCCAGCATGATGCCTTGCTCTTCCATGCGGTGCTACGCCGCTGTGACATGGCTCGAAGCCAAGGTTCACTCTCTCATGTGGTGTCACCCACTGTAGCATGAGGTCACAGGCCTCTTTGTAGTGTTGTACTACCATACTCTATTTTTTTCAACATTAGGCTACCTGCCTATGTCCGGTGCTACCGTCGCTGTTACATGGCCCGAAGCCGAGGTTCACTCTCTCGTGTGGTGTCACGCCATTGTAGCATGGGATTCAAGTCCCTTGTAGTGCTGAAACTATTCGTGCTTCCTACAGCGCACGTTGGACATTCACTTTGCCCGAGAACTCATTAAGGCGTCAAAGCCATCCTCCCACAGAAAATGTTCTGATCAAGAACAAATAGTAGACCACAGTGGTTCCGGATATGTATCCCACAATGTCCCTGAGGATTACCCATCGTACCTGATATTTTCCTGTTCAATGGTCTTTTCTTGAACCAATAGCTAGATGCCTGGTAGATTTCTCTTTGAACCAATATCATACAACTAAATGGTAGGATTGCAGAGACGCAATACCAGAGGTCATCCAAGCCCATATCTGTTGTGTCCTTGGGTAAAACCCCTTACCCAAAAATAGGTATTTTGTGTGTATTCTATATTTATTGTGTTTATTTAGATTATTTTAAAATTAATTTAAATCCAATTGTTTAATTATGATACTTCACCGTAGGTAGTTTGAACATTAATAACATAGGACGACCCCAAAATCTACTTCTCCGTAGGATCTTCGCGTGATAGAAAATTCGAATATTTAGTATTAGTATGGCACTACTGTAACAACCGTAGTTTCTTGTGTGTAATATTTAGATATTTGTATATAAATAATTCATTTGTGATTATTTTTCAATCCTACTTTCTTCAATAAGCAAAACCCATAATTCCTCTATGCCTATTTAGGCCACTTCCCTCATTTTATAGGATTTAATTATTTATTTATTAATTTATTATTATCTTATTCCTTTTAGAATCCAATCAAATCTTGGTTATTAATATCTATTAGGATTAGCGATTTACCTTAGATTGTTACCAACCAAATTAGGAAACAATTTAAACTAATAAAAAACCTACCCATAGCCGAACCCCCCCCCCCCTCCATATTCGTGACCCCCTCTCAAACCCGCTGACCCCTCTCCCTATATATATATATATATATATATATACATCATCTCTTCTCATCTTAAATCCTAACCCTAATTCCCTCTCCTCCTCCACCTTCAAGGCCGACCACACCATTCTCAAAGCCGACCCTCCCCCATGTGGACACCTCAAAGCCGACCACCTTTTTTTAAGAACCCTAGTTCTTCATCTTCTCTCTCTCTAGTAAGTTCTTTCTTTAATCCTTCTCTCCACCAACCTCTCTAATGTATTTAATGTAATACCCCATTCCGCTCAAGCGGACTGCCGATTCAAACGACAAAAGTGCAAACGTCCCGGCCTGCTTTGCTCAGCGAGGCAACTTGTTGAGGCAAGGGATTATCCAGACTTGGTCCCTACAGGAGTTCGGCTTGGGCTTTCAGAGGCTCGCTCGCAGTATCACTCGACCGAGGCGGATCATCGCTAAGGTGGGTGGCTACGGTGAACTTGTCTTTGCTTAGCCAGCACACATAAAATACGGAATGATACATGCTAGTCGTTAGGTGAATCACCCCCTGCATGCTAATAAGAATATAACGCACCTAGCTAAGAGAATAATCCCAACTTATATTGCTTATGCTAGAACATGGAAATAAAATATTGCTATATATTCTGACCCTCGCATGTTACCTTTGCCTTGTTCAACTGGACCCGCTATGCCTCGAGTAGAACGACACATATATATATTCAGTTGTGCACTGTTCACTCCCTACACTGCACGACCCTAGACCTTGTCGCTCGGGAAGTCCCTTTACGGTTTTGCTCCTCGGGTTACCTTCGGGCCCGAGAGAACTTGAATGCTTAAGTTATACAAGTGCATGCTTGCCTGCTTTTATATGTTGCCTAGTTTCAATGCTTGCTGCATAACTATGCCCAGACCGTGAAACACTATGCTTGTCATGCATTCATTTAGGTTCACCTCGAAAGACTACCTGATAGTTGTTCCATGCATGAATAAACCTGAATGTATCCGGGACCGTTAGGTTGCTAAGGCAATTCCCGAACCAGGGAACTTGCACCAATTCTGTGATCCAAGAATCCTAGCTCGTGGAGCAATACTGTCCTGTACTGAATAAAATGGCTCGTTGGAGTCGATACTCAATATTGAGAGAAATCCTGATCCTGCCTCAACAAGTTACATATATATATATATCCTGACTTGAACTTGTTCCATGTAACTTGTTCCATATATATATATATATATCCTGCCTCGAACTTGTTCCTATACCTGACCTGAAACCTGATGAGTAGAGACTTGCATGGTCACAGGACAACTTGGGAACAAGGTTTAGTTCCATGGACAGTTGCTGGGGCACTGGCACCGATCTGATCCGGACGGAACTCGTGATAGTCGCCTGCTATAGGACGGAATGGCCTGTGTCGTCCTGCTTATGTGTCGCATGCCATTCCGTACTGAGACTAGACCGTCCATTATGGCACCGTGCCAGTGACCTCATGTTCATATAAATAAGTCATCCTCGCTTAGCGGCTATCCGCGTGCGAGTCATTGCATAGCATCGAGAATAAATTAACACCTGAACGATCATGGTATAACAATACTTGGGCATAAAAGAGCACTTGAACATCTTATGCAAACCACCTGAGAAATCAGAGTAACCCGTGCATCCAAAAACGTGATCTCGCACATGAGTATCCAACTCCATAAGGAGACAAGGATATCATAATATAATATGGAATACTTAATCACATAACTAAGCACGATGAGATATATAATAAAATAAACGAGATACAAGACAAGTCTAAACAATAATAATAGTCTAACCTGCAATCAATAACATCCAGACTCCAAGTGTGCTGAAAATAAGTCCTCTATGTCACAGTCTGGAAAAAAATATCCAGTCAGGATTGGTACGAAGTACAAGCACTAACAGCAGTTCCATGTATATTGACAAAAAAACTATAATACAGTATAAAAAAATACAAGATAGATGTAAATGCTGGTAATAAAAAATCCTGACGAGCATGGATATACTGGAAATAGAAATACTGGAGCACATATGTCATATCAATGGTACAACTAGCAATAAACAAGAATAAAAGTGCATGCTAGAACAATGAACTGGTATATATAAAGGAATGCTAGAACCATGACTAGAACATAAGGAATGCTAGATCAATATACTAGAGATACATGTAGAGACTATATAGCTAAGTGTGTGAAATATCAGCATATCATGTGATCGGCTTGGGACTGATCATGCTTGCTATGTATGACTAGCTATGATTCATATAAGGTCAGGCTAACCATCCGGATAGCTATGATGTAAGCAATAGTTAGGCTAATCATACATAACAGGCTATGAGGCATGTAATGGTCAGGCTGCACCGACATGAGGTATGGTTGAGCTATGATTCATGTAAAGTTGGGTATGATCACATAAGATACTAACATTTCCCCGTTTCCCCCTGCTAGCACGATGGATTCCAAATTATGACTCCTCGTGACAGGTCTCAATGATGCCAACTCGTGTAAGCAACAGTGTCAGAATCATGTACGCTATACAACTAGAATTATAGAGATAATTAACATAATGAAAAATTATCAGAGAATGTACTCGCCTGTGGTCCTGCTGCTGGCAATAACAATGACCTGATTCTGAAGTCTTGTCTGAATAATCCAACAATCCTATAGACATTATTTAATAACATATTGCATCAGACAATTACACTCACACACAATCATAAATATATAGAACTCAGGGCTATGCTAGGTATGACACTGGTCAACTATGGTCAAGTGTGCGTCTAGTTGCACGAGTGTCGGGTATGCAAATGCTGTGCAAAATAGACAGTCAAAATGATACGAGGCTTTCCGGTACGTCAGTGTACATATGGCAGTCTGCTAACAATTACATGGTCACAGGTCAATGTAACTACGGGATATCCGTGGTCACACTCGGGTCACCTAGTACATATATAATTATACCTATTATTATCTAGCATTAATACTTATAATATACATATACACCAAATTAAATACATATACAATACATATATATATGTATATATATACTAATTGAGTTCATACTATATATATATATATATATATATATATATATATATATATATATATATACATATATATACCAATTATATACCAAATGTACGATACACGTATATTAACCCATACTGAAAACTAATACATACACTAAGTGCCTACACCCATGTACCAACATACAATACATGTATACTATCATAGTTAAATATACGCATGCATACAATAAAGAATACACATATGCGCGTACGTGTACATGTACGCAAGAGGGAGAACTTGAACCTGTGCACGTGCACGAGATCGACGATGACGACGAAGACAACGACGATGACGATGGCGATGGTGTTGATGACGACGATGAAGGTAATGGTGATGATCATGGTAAAGAGGATGGTGAAGGTGATAGTGAAGATGAAGGCGAGGCTGCCGAAGGAGAAGAGGAGGAGGGGTGTCACGCCCCAGTCCCAAAATACGTAGGACTAGGAATACGTAACACGCCAGCCGTATGTATACGAACTCCAATATATGGAAACCATATACACACGTACGCTGTACATGAATATCCAATCCACAATGATAAATATATGTCACAACAAGTCACACGCAGTTCTATATCTCATCCACAGCACAAATAATAGAAGAATGGAAATCAATAAATGAATATCAAAGAAGTAGTCTCAAATAGTAATCTCAAAGTGCAATAGTCGGGTGGAAACAAATTCACTGCAAATCGACTATAATAACTACTAAAGAGAGAAGAGAATAAACTCTAATATAAGAATAAATGTCTAGAAAGAATAGCAACTAGAATATCTAAACAACTGCAATGAATCACATATAATCAGAAGATAAGATCGTCTCAGACTGATAGGTAGCGTCAGGTCCAGGTCCATACTCCTGCGGGTACTCCTGCTCACCTATATCTGGAAGGGACCAGGTCCTCAGAGGGACGTAACAAGATACAAAAAACATATGCCAATAAAGTACTGAAAATAAACATCCATTGGGGTCGCCTAACCATCTATGTGAATGCAGTTAAGAACACCTTTCCCCACAAGTGAGCTATCTGGCTGAAAACTGGGATTTGGCATGGTTCTCTTTTGGAGATCCAGGGGCCTAAAAGGCACGTCGTCTTTTGAACGCCGGTGGCCCGCCTGATAGTACATAATATATAGTGGTCATCATGACCCGTATCTCCAGCGGAGAATTCGGGCATACAGGAGAAAAAGTGTAAAGGAGCTCAAATGCGGTACTTGTTGTTCTCCCCACCCAATGCTCTAAGCATGTCATGTCCATGACACGATAAACCTCTAATAACCGCCAGGTCTACTAGCATGCAAAGTTTCTATTGGCAGTTATCCCTATCCGTCGCACGACCTATACGTACCGGAGGCCAGCCGAGTACGCAAGTCCGTGTCCTACATGTGACTCACACTCGTGTAAGAATAGTGTCATGGCCAATGAAACATAAATGCCTCATGAAAATGGGGTAGTCTCATAAAGTAGGTCCAATGCATATACATAAATAAAAATATAGTACGACGACACCGTCGTTGCACCCAAGTTTCCTTGGACGCGCAGTTTATATAGCAGTTAAAATAAATGAACTAAATAAACAGAAAATAAACATGCATGCCTCATATGGAATATAAATACAGTACAATGGCAAGGTATACTTGCCAGGCAAGAAATCTGTAAAGTGTACGCGCCCAAATGTCAAGGACACTGAACCTGGAACTAAGGACTCCGAACAAACGTCTCCGGATGCTGAAATAAACATCACCAACATTTTCGGAATGAGCAAAATAGCTAAAAAGCACATCCCTTTCGTCCAATTTGGACACAGGGGCAAAACGGTAATTTCTGGTAAAAGTGGGGTCCACGTGTGGCCCACTTTGCACCGAAAAGCGTGCTAAGGGTAACAGTCTCTAAATGGGACAAAATATAGGTCAAACAAATCTAGATGTCAATACGAACCCAACGGTATATCCAAATGTGGATTCCGATGAGCCGAACACTAATTTGTCCAAAAAGTCAACTGTGGGGCCCGCCAATTGGCGATTTGGTCAACCGTCTCAGAATCGCGTGAAATTTGGGTCACAGGACCAGCGCGTTACCACGAGTCCAGTGGCATAAGTTTCGTCGCAATCTGACAAGCGTGCATAAAATACGTGCGAGTTCCACAAAAGTGGCGACACGAAATGTGTCCGCGGATACGGTCTGATTCCGGCGCGCTCACGCGTCCAAATCAGTCCCCATGAATTTTCACGTGTCTCGTTATGCTGCGTGCACCATTCGGTACACTTGGCACACGGTGGGGCGGTCCCGTTTGGCGGGACGCGCTCCGATCTCCAACTTTTAGAAAATTGGAAAAAGTGGGTGCGCGCAGTTTTGTGACGAATATAATTCTGTCCACAGCGACTAATAGCACAAAGTTATTATACAGAAAATAAACTAGGTCATGTAATCTACAGGTATCAAAAAGAATCACCGAATTCGGATCTCTGTGGTGGGAGATACGAACTCGGCAATATGGGTGGTCATTTTGGAATTCTGCGATTGCAGAATTCTGTCTGCTCGCGCTGACTTGGGCGCAGTTTTTCACCTAGGGGCACACGTTATCCGAGGTTGATTATAAAACAGGTATTGGAGAGGGTTAAGAGAAGATCATACCTATGAAAACGGAACAGCGTTTGGTCGAGCGAGTCGACAGAAAATCACGCCGGAGTGAAGGTACCTCGAGTGGGAAACTGCAGTTCGCGAGGTCGGCGTCGACGGGATGGTTGGATGGCTTGGGGAGGCTTCTCTGGCTGCGGTGACGGCTCTAGATGGGAAGAGGAAGTCTGGAGTTTTAGGTTAGGGTTTTAGAGAGCTATATTATATATATATATTATATATTAAGAGAGAGGGGGAGTTGCGGATGGGTTTTTTCGCGGTTTGGAGAGTCTGGGAAGTGGGCGGTGAAGGGGTCAATGGGCTCACGCAGGCTAATGCGGGTTTCCCTGGCTGCAAGGAATAGGCGGGTCACAGCACCCAAGTTTCCTGCAGCAAGTTCCTAAGGAACTTAAGAGTAATGAGTAGTAGGCTTATTAATATACATTATTATTGTTATTATTATTAGTATTATTATTATATTCTAATTAGTATTATTTAATTCTATTCTTTTCATTTCCTTTCTTTCTTTATAAAATATATATACATATATATATATATTTGTATATACATTTATATATATATATACTCATAAGAAAATTTATATAATAGTGTATTGCACATCGTTAGGCTAGCAACAGCTCAAGGGGTCTCCTACATGGAATAAATTCCTAAAAATTCCTGAAGGTCCCATAAGTCATCTAAGGGCCCGAACACCTAATATAAAATTATTAAAAAAATCTGTTTCTCCTATTTGGACATAATTACTATAATTTAATTAATAATTAATAAATAAAGGGTTTATACGATTTTCTAGGAAGGGGATTTTATATTCTACCCAACTTGTAAAAATTTCGTCCTCGAAATTAGAATTAAGCCACGATAGAATGCAAGGATGATATAAGATATAATTTAACAATGTAAATTCATACCTTGGTCTGCGAATAGGTTCAGAAAACGCTTGCGCATGTCGTCCTCGTGCTCCCAAGTTGATTCTCCTGGCGCGCCATGCCTCCATGCTACGCGAACCAAGGGAATAGACTGGTTCCTCAATACCTTCTCTCGACGATCAAGGATTCCCACGGGTTGCTCTTGGTATGACAAGCTTGACCCAATGGTGATCTCTGAATGGTCAAAAACATGACTGCTGTCTGCCACATATCGCCTGAGCTGCGATACATGGAATACGTCATGTACTCCCTCCAGTGAAGGTGGTAGCACAAGTCGATATGCCACCTCTCCAATTCTTTCGAGCACGTCAAATGGTCCAATATACCTTGGACTCAACTTGCCGCGCCCTCCGAATCGGATGTTGCCTCTGGTCGGTGATATCCTCAAGAAGACGTGATCGCCCTCTTTGAACTCCAAGGGGCGACGATGAAGGTCTGCCCACTGCTTCTACCTGTCTTGCGCTGCTCGCAAGTGTCCCTGAATCTTCTTGACTGTCTCTACGGTGTTGACCACCAACTCGGGTCCCAAAATCTGATGTTCTCCCACGTCACTCCAACACACAGGAGACCTACATTTTCTTCCATACAATGCTTCAAACGGAGCCATCTGAATACTCGCTTGATAGCTATTGTTGTAAGAAAACTCTACAAGATGTAGGTGGTCCTCCCATGATCCTCCGAAGTCTAACATGCAAGCCCTCAACATGTCCTCCAAGGTCTGAATAGTACGCTCCGACTGCCCATCTGTCTGCGGGTGGTAAGATGTACTGAACTTCAGACGAGTACCAAGACTCTCCTGCATGCTCCTCCAAAAGTGCGATGTGAAGCGCGAATCTCTGTCCGACACAATGCTGACTGGTATGCCGTGCAATCTTACGATCTGCCTCATATATAAGTCAGCTAAAGCTTCTGTAGACTGACCCACTCTAAAAGGTATAAAATGGGCTGACTTGGTGAGTCGGTCCACTATTACCCACACTGCATCTCTTCCACTTGGACTCTTGGGAAAACCCATGACGAAGTCCATAGTGATGTGCTCCCACTTCCACTCTGGAATCGGAAGTGGTTGCAATAATCCTGCTGTCCTCTGGTGCTCCGCCTTCACTTGTTGACATACCAGACATTTAGCTACAAAGCGAGCTATCTCTCTCTTCATTCCATGCCACCAAAAGTGCTGTCGTAAGTCACGATATATTTTGGTGCCTCCAGGATGAATAGAATAGATCGAACTATGAGCCTCTGTCATCAGCTCCTGTCGAATCTCTCCATTTGGAACATAAAGACGATCACCACATAGTAATGTCCCATCCTCATGAATGCGCAATCCGGTCTGCTCCCCGGCCTCTGTCCTTTCCTTTAGTCTCCTGAATCTGGCATCTGTAGGCAAAGCTGCCTTAATCCTCTCTACCAATGATGATTGTACTTGCAAGTTGGCTAGTGTCCCATCTGCTCTGGGTAGTATCACTTCAATGCCAAGCTCTTGCAAGTCCTCCAAAAGTTCCCTCTGTGCTGTCAAGAAGTAAGCTGCTGGCTTCCGGCTTAACGCGTCTGCTAACACGTTAGCCTTGCCTGGATGATAATGTAGCTCTATCTCAAAATCTTTCATCAACTCGAGCCATCGACGTTGCCTCATATTTAACTCCTTCTGCGTGAAGACGTACTTGAGACTTTTGTGGTCTGTATAGATTTCCACTCGTTCCCCATATAAGTAATGTCTCCATAGCTTCAGAGCAAATACAACGGCTGCAAGTTCCAAGTCATGAGTCGGATAATTCTTCTCATGCACTTGTAATTGCCTAGATACATATGCAATCACCTTGCCATGCTGCATCAATACGCATCCCAAGCCTTTCCCTGATGCGTCACTGTAGATCACGTATCCTCCTGATCCTGACGGAATCGCCAATACTGGTGCTGTAGTCAGTCGCTTCTTCAACTCTTCAAAGGCTACTTGACACTCGTCGGTCCATATAAATTCTTGATCTTTACAAGTCAGACGAGTCATAGGTGCCGCTATCCTTGAGAAGTTTTCCATGAACCGTCGGTAATATCCCGCAAGTCCAAGGAAACTCCTCACCTCTGCTGCTGATTTAGGAACATGCCATGTCTCAACTGCTGAGATCTTCTCTGGATCAACAGAAATACCATCTCCTGTAACAACATATCCAAGAAATGAAACTCTGTCCAAGAAGAACTCACATTTGCTGAGTTTAGCATATAACTGCTCTCTCCTCAAAGTCTCTAGAATAATCCGCAGGTGCTCCTCGTGCTCCTCGTAGCTCTTCGAATAGACAAGTATATCATCTATGAAGACGACCATGAACTGGTCCAAGTACTGGTGGAAGACTCGATTCATCAAGTCCATGAAGATCGCTGGAGCATTGGTCAATCCAAATGACATGACCAAAAACTCGTAGTGCCCATATCTTATTCTGAATACGGTCTTCGGAATGTCCTGCTTCCGTACCTTCACTTGGTGATATCCCGATCTCAAATCTATCTTCGAGAATACCTTAGCTCCACTGAGTTGATCAAACAGGTCATCAATGCGTGGCAATGGATATTTGTTCTTCACTGTCACTGCATTCAAGGCCCTGTAGTCAATGCACATACGCACTGACCCATCCTTCTTCGGTACAAACAACACTGGTGCTCCCCAGGGTGATGCACTCGGTCGGATGAAACCTTTCTCCTCTAGCTCTTTTAACTGTGCCTTTAGCTCGTCCATCTCCTTCTTCGCCAGTCTGTAAACATGCGATGCTATAGGTGCTGCTCCGGGTGCTAGTTCAATTGAAAACTCTACGTCTCTGTCTGGGGGTAGTCCTGGTAAATCTTCTGGAAAGACATCTAGAAATTCTGAAATAATACGGTGATAGACAACATCGTCCATTGCGAGCTGCATACCATCAAGGATTTCTGTGGATCCTCGGGCAAACTCAAGTTCAGGCTGGCCTGGTACCTTAAAAAGAATGCTTCTCCCAAAGCAATCGAAGAAAGCGTGGTTCTTGCTCAGCCAGTCCATTCCAAGCACAATATTAAAAGTTGGCATAGGAAGGACTAAGAGTTGGGCATTCATCTCTCTGCCACGTATCACTATAGGGCCCGATCTACAAACTCGACTAACTGGTACAACTCCTCCTCCGGTAAGAATTCTAACACAACTAGATAATGGTGTAGAAGCAATATTGTGTTTGGCAATAAAACTAGATGATATGAATGAGTGGGTGGCTCCCGTATCAAATAATGTTACCGCAGGAAAAGTAAAAGCAAGGGTAATACCTGCTATGACATCCACCTCATGATCCATGTCATCTACCTCCAATGCAAAAGCTCGTCCGTTCCTCTGCGGCTGTCCATGTCCAGTCCTCATATACTGCTCCTCCTGAGTAGGTAGCGGTGGTCCTCTCTGAAATCCTCCTGCTGCTGGGGGTCGAGGTGCTCCCGGTCCATTCATCTGCTGGGTTAGCTTCGGTGCTGGAAGCGCTAGTCTCTGTGCTGGAGGTGGTAGTGTCAATGTCTGCTGTTTTGGACAGTCTCTCGCCATGTGCTGGCCAGAGCCACATCTCATACACTGACCCAAGCGAGTCCGATAATCTCTCGAAATATGTCCGATCTTCCCACAATAATTATATTGGGGTTTTTCCGGAATCTGGTATGGTCCGGCTCTGTGTTGCTGATGCTGCTGTGCCAAGGGACGTCTGATAGGTCCTCCATGTTGTGTCCTGACTGGTCCCTGCTGTATCCTTGCTGATCCTTGTTGTGTCCGCAGCTGACCTCCATTTTCTCTGCTAATGGTTTCCTGAAATCTGGCCTCTGTCAGTAGTTTGGCGTAAGAGACTCGGGACTGCGAGCTTGTATAATGTTGTAGCTCCTGGTTCAGTCCTCGATGAAATCTCTTAGCCTTAGCCAAGTCATTTGGTATCAATGCAGCGCCATATTTGCTGAGTCGACTAAACTCGGCATCATACTCGTCCACGGTTCGGTTCCCCTGCTTTAAGTGAAGAAACTGATCATACAAGGTATCCCTGACAGTGTCCGGGAAGTACTTTCCCTCGAAGCACTCCAAGAACTGCTCCCAAGTCTGGTAAGTATCCAACTGGCGCTCCATGGATTCCCACCAGTGATGAGCATTACCATCTAGAAGCGTCCGTACACCCGTCATCCATAGGTCCGTCGGTAACTGCGATGCCTCCAGTAGCTTCTGCGTGTGAGTGATCCAGTTGGTGGTCTCCTCCGGGCTCTCAGTACCCTTGTACTGCCTTGCTCCCATCTGAACAAAATCCTTTACTGATCTAACCCTAGCTCGAGGTACTGGAGCTAGTGCTTGGGCTGGTACAGTAGCATGTGCAGCCATCCTCTCCAGTGTTGCCATAAATTCTTGTCTCTATTCGGCTGCCTGCTGCCTCTGCTCGGCTGCCTGCTGCCTTTGTTCCTGTATCATCATCTGAAAGAATTGGAACATCTGCGCTTGGCCATCTTGCGGTACTGGGACAGGTGGAGGGTTCCCAATAGGTGAAGCGGGAAGATCAGATGGAACTGGGGTGTGAGTCTGTCCATCTGGCCCCGGAAGCCTAGGAATCGTTGGGGTCCCTCCTTGAGTCTGACCATTGACTCCAGAATTTGCGTCGCCATCGGCGGCATTACATCCATTCTGCAAATCCATCTCTCTGCAGTTGATGTACGAAATGATTAGAAAAAGTACAGGAATCAAACAGGATGCAAGTATTAAATAGGAAGGATGAGTTCCAATCAAGCGTGGATGAGATCCTTATAATCTATTCCTATTACGCAGGCTTGTTCGGTACAGTTACGTAACCGCGACAATATATTCTGGACCTGCATGGGCCACCACAAAAATATGTCACGCCCCAGTCCCAAAATACGTAGGACTAGGAATACGTAACACGCCAGCCGTATGTATACGAACTCCAATATATGGAAACCATATACACACGTACGCTGTACATGAATATCCAATCCACAGTGGTAAATATATGTCACAACAAGTCACACGCAGTTCTATATCTCATCCACAGCACAAATAATAGAAGAATGGAAATCAATAAATGAATATCAAAGAAGTAGTCTCAAATAGTAATCTCAAAGTGCAATAGTCGGGTGGAAACAAATCCACTGCAAATCGACTATAATAACTACTAAAGAGAGAAGAGAATAAACTCTAATATAAGAATAAATGTCTAGAAAGAATAGCAACTAGAATATCTAAACAGCTGCAATGAATCACATATAATCAGAAGATAAGATCGTCTCAGACTGATAGGTAGCGTCAGGTCCAGGTCCATACTCCTGCGGGTACTCCTGCTCACCTATATCTGGAAGGGACCAGGTCCTCAGAGGGACGTAACAAGATACAAAAAACACATGCCAATAAAGTACTGAAAATAAACATCCATTGGGGTCGCCTAACCATCTATGTGAATGCAGTTAAGAACACCTTTCCCCACAAGTGAGCTATCTGGCTGAAAATTGGGATTTGGCATGGTTCTCTTTTGGAGATCCAGGGGCCTAAAAGGCACGTCGTCTTTTGAACGCCGGTGGCCCGCCTGATAGTACATAATATATAGTGGTCATCATGACCCGTATCTCCAGGGAAGAATCCGGGCGTACAGGAGAAAAAGTGTAAAGGAGCTCAAATGCGGTACTTGTTGTTCTCCCCACCCAATGCTCTAAGCATGTCATGTCCATGACACGATAAACCTCTAATAACCGCCAGGTCTACTAGCATGCAAAGTTTCTATTGGCAGTTATCCCTATCCGTCGCACGACCTATACGTACCGGGGGCCAGCCGAGTACGCAAGTCCGTGTCCTACATGTGACTCACACTCGTGTAAGAATAGTGTCATGTCCAATGAAACATAAATGCCTCATGAAAATGGAGTAGTCTCATAAAGTATGTCCAATGCATATACATAAATAAAAACATAGTACGACGACACCGTCGTTGCACCCAAGTTTCCTTGGACGCGCAGTTTATATAGCAGTTAAAATAAATAAACTAAATAAACAGAAAATAAACATGTATGCCTCATATGGAATATAAATACAGTACAATGGCAAGGTATACTTGCCTGGCAAAAAATCTGTAAAGTGTACGTGCCCAAATATCAAGGACACTGAACCTGGAACTAAGGACTCCGAACAAACGTCTCTGGATGCTGAAATAAACATCACCAACGTTTCCGGAATGAGCAAAATAGCTAAAAAGCACATCCCTTTCGTCCAATTTGGACACAGGGGCAAAACGGTAATTTCGGGTAAAAGTGGGGTCCACGTATGGCCCACTTTGCACCGAAAAGCGTGCCAAGGGTAACAGTCTCTAAATGGGACAAACTATAGGTCAAACAAATTTAGATGTTAATACGAACCCAACGGTATGTCCAAATATGGATTTCGATGAGCCGAACACTAATTTGTCCAAAAAGTCAACTGTGGGGCCCGCCAATTGGCGATTTGGTCAACCATCTCAGAATCGCATGAAATTTCGGTCACAGGACCAGCGCGTTACCACGAGTCTAGTGGCGCAAGTTTCGTCGCAATCTGACAAGCGTGCACAAAATACGTGCGAGTTCCACAAAAGTGGCGACACGAAATGTGTCCGCGGATACGGTCTGATTTTGGCGCGCTCACGCGTCCAAATCAGTTACCACGAATTTTCACGTGTCCCGTTATGCTGCGTGCACCATTCGGTACACTTGGCACACGGCGGGGCGGTCCCGTTTGGCGGGGCGCGCTCCGATCTCCAACTTTTGGAAAACCGAAAAAAGTGGGTGCGCACAGTTTTGTGACGAATATAATTCTGTCCACAGCGACTAATAGCACAAAGTTATTATACAGAAAATAAACTAGGTCATGTAATCTACAGGTATCAAAAAGAATCACCGAATTCGGATCTCTGTGGTGGGAGATACGAACTCGGCAATATGGGTGGTCATTTTAGAATTCTGCGATTGCAGAATTCTGTCTGCTTGCGCTGACTTGGGCGCTGTTTTTCACCTAGGGGTACACGTTATCCGAGGTTGATTATAAAACAGGTATTGGAGAGGGTTAAGAGAAGATCATACCTATGGAAACGGAACAGCGTTTGGTCGAGCGAGTCGACGGAAAATCACGCCGGAGCGAAGGTGCCTCGAGTGGGAAACTGCAGTTCGCGAGGTCGGCGTCGACGGGATGGTTGGATGGCTTTGGGAGGCTTCTCTGGCTGCGGTGATGGCTCTAGATGGGAAGAGGAAGTCTGGAGTTTTAGGTTAGGGTTTTAGAGAGCTATATTATATATATATATATTATATATTAAGAGAGAGGGGGAGTTGCGGATGGGTTTTTCCGCGGTTTGGAGAGTCTGGGAAGTGGGCGGTGAAGGGGTCAATGGGCTCACGCAGGCTAATGCGGGTTTCCCTGGCTGCAAGGAATAGGCGGGTCATAGCACCCAAGTTTCCTGCAGCAAGTTCCTAAGGAACTTAAGAGTAATGAGTAGTAGGCTTATTAATATACATTATTATTGTTATTATTATTAGTATTATTATTATATTCTAATTAGTATTATTTAATTCTATTCTTTTCATTTCCTTTCTTTCTTTATAAAATATATATACATATATATATATATTTGTATATACATATATATATATATATATACTAATAAGAAAATTTATATAATAGTGTATTGCACATCGTTAGGTTAGCAACAGCTCAAGGGGTCTCCTACATGGAATAAATTCCTAAAAATTCCTGAAGGTCCCATAAGTCATCTAAGGGCCCGAACACCTAATACAAAATTATTAAAAAAATCTGTTTCTCCTATTTGGACATAATTACTACAATTTAATTAATAATTAATAAATAAAGGATTTATACGATTTTCTAGGAAGGGGGTTTTACAAGGGGTCTGGTGGTTGTCGACGGAGTCGTGATGGTGGTGGTGGTGAACTCGGGTTGACAGGAAGGAGGAGAGGGAGGTCCGGCTGTGGTTCAGTCGAGGGGAGGAGGACGACTGGAGGGAGAGGAGAGTCGACGAGGGAGGAGAGAAGAGGAGGTCAAGTGGGGAGAAGATTCAGGCGAGCTCTCCGGTTTAATGGCAACAGGTCGTGCTGCTGGGACGGCGGTGGCTGACAGATGGAGGTGGTTCAGCGGCTCAGCGGCGTTCAGGCGTGTGCAGGAGGAGGGGAGCTCAGGGGGGCGACTTCAGGCGAGGCTGGGATGTCGTTAGGTTGGACAAGGAACGGTGGTCGATGGAGGACTGAATGGGAGGTCGACTGGGCGAGTGCAGGCGGTCCGACAGGGTCATGGTGGTTCGTTCATGGAGGAGGACGGAGCAGGGAGGTCAGGATGAACGGTGTAGACTGCTCCGGTCGGGTTGGCGTCTCGGGGCAGTCGGCTCAGCGGGAAGTCAACAACTGCAGCGGTCGGGATGGCTTCGTTCTGTCGGGGAGATATCGTGTGGAGGCAGGGAAGTGAGCAACGGGATTCCGGTCGGGGTCGAGGGTGGAGGCGTCAGGGAGAAGGGATCCGGCGGGTCTGGATCGAGGCGAGGTGGGTCTGGTCGAATGCAGGAGGCTGTGGCGGGTTGAGTAGCGGGTTCACGGTGTTGCGACGGTTGCCCCGGCGAGTCTCCAGCCGAGGGGTTAATGGGAAGAAGAAGAGGGGTGAACAGTAATGGGTAAATGGGAGGTCGGCTGATGCTTTGGTTTATAGGAAAAGTAAAAAGAATATTTATATATAGGTATAATATTGGGTTGACCTAGAATTAGGGTTGGTCAAACCCTCTTGGGATTGGGCCTTCTCATGTAGGATTTCAAGGGCCATGATTCAAATGGGTTCAAAATGAATTGCTAGGATTGTATTGGTTCAAGGTTGGAGGGTCATGGTTCAAGGAGGTTGGTGTTGAATTACACACTCCCAAAAATCATGGAAAAATACACATGAAGGAAAAATGGGTTTATTCACGTGTCGTGTCCAATGGGATGGACACCTTAATGCACTTTTGCATAAAAGTGCCAAATAATTGGAAAATTGCACAAAGTTAGATTTATGATTTAATTAAATAAATACAAACGGTGTTCTAAAATTAATTAGAAGTACAAGGGACTAAAATTAAGTGGGACACAAGTATCATGAATCAAGAAGACTCAGAATAGAATATTACCCTAATTTGGGTTGCACAAAATGGATCGAGATTTTGTCTCCAATTTCGATTAGAACGCACAACGATACAAAGTTAGATTTATTAAAATTAAATAATAACGTCTGCGACGAATATTGTGCGACTAAAATGACGCACAAGAAAGCATAATTATGAGTTACACAAGGTCAGAATAAAAGGCGGACATGTCTAGGATAAGGTTGTGGAATTTGTTGGAAGGCAAAAGCTAGGGTAGCGCTCCAAATATCGAAGCAACGGTAAGGCGCAACAATAAAATAAAATCACGGTAATTAATTACAACCTCCATAATTAAATTCCAAAAATACTAATTAAAATCCATGATCCTATAATTTAGTCAGCGCTTCATCTAGTGGGCTTCTAGGTCTAGTCTACTAACTCACACATTAATGAACACTATATGTAATACACACATATATATACACACATATCATGCAATTATTTAAAATAAATACACCCAATACCTATAATATATAAATTAACAAAATATCCCTATTTTCAGGATGTGGTAGTGACAAGTCTACCCTCCTTAAAATAATTTCGTCCTCAAAATTTAAGATCCTCACTAATTGTATTTATTTATTTATTTATTTTATTTTTCCATCAAAATTAAATTCATCAAATCATATAATCATGAAGTAATCCATATTGTTTTTTCACAAAATTTTCTAAATTCTATAAATATCATATTCCTGCAAATCTTCAAAATTAAAAATCAAATTCCATTCTTATCACAATCTCCTCCAAAATTTTAAGTTAATAACTAAATACAAAATTTAATATCCAATCCTCTAATTTAAATCCAATCAATGCATATTTATAAAGTTTTAAATCCTCACCCAAAAATTTTGAATTCAAACACTAATCCATTAATGATCTTATTCCTCGATTTTTTTTACATAATACTCAATGATGTAATACTTATGAAATCTTCAATACAATATTCAAAATATAAGTTCATAACTTGCAGTCCAATAAATATAATGATAACCTTCTTAACTTTCTCAAAATTTAATGACAAATTCAATCATATCATAATCTTCATAAAAATTAATGATTTAACAAAATCGTCAATTCCGTCATATTAAATTCTCAACTCTTTATTTAAATTAATATTTATTCTCAAAATTTAAGGCACATTGTCTTTTTCTGTCCAATCATAACCCCAACAATCATGGTCTAAGAAAATTTTACCTATAGTCATACAACATGCAATCTAAAGAAATATATGTATGGTTATAGTCTCCTTTGTCATGGTATTATAGTCTCTATTAGGGTGTATTACTAACTACATTCTAGCAAGAAGATCATTGATACAAGCTATGGTACTAAGGAATCAAGCAATCAATCAAACAGACAGAAAATGAACGGAAGGAAAGAACAAAACATAGCCTTCTAACACAACCATAGGTTAATGATGCATCCAAAGTTTGATACCTCTATCCTTTGGTACCATTGTTTCTACTACAAGCATACTCACTGCTAGCTCTCTTACCTACTGAAATTATTTATACTAGTTATTCTTATCACTCAAGTGCACACCAAGTGCAACACACCATACTAAGTACTACTCTCTCTAATACAACTCTAGATGGACACCTAAGTCAATTTGCGGTACCATCTCAATCATGCTCAAGCCAACAGATCCTTACACTTGCACATCAACCATTCATATACTAATATATATTTTTTACCCATCATAAAATTTTATTCTCAAAATAAAATCCTCAAAATTTAACTTCTCGAACAATTTAAAATAAAATGCATATACTTTCCTCAAAAGTCAAATACTCAAATATCGAAATAAAATTTTAATCACTTCCAAAAATCTTTATAGCTTTGACTATGTTTATTGAATCGAATTTGAATCCTCAAAAAATTAATAACATGAAATCTCAACTCCTCAAAAATTCTTAAAAATTAAAATTTATTTCCAATTTCAAATTATAAATTTAAATCCACAAGTATACATATAAATACTCACAGTCTCTAATACTCAAGGTGCACACAAATACACCAATTGTCTACAACCCTCAACTGTGTACTGAATATTGCACTGCCTAGATTACTTGTAATATTACTTCCAAATGATCAAGGTTATCATCATACGTATTTTCTTCGATGATTTTCTATCTATATTAATTGATATACCAATCTAATTATCATCACACGAAGTACTTACTGTTATTAGCACCTTGCTCAACTAATCCTCGTTATAGAAACACTAGCACTCTTGATATAGTAACACTAGCTTCCTTATTTAGATCACCTAATCACACTCACCAGAACTCATGATCACTTGCACTTTTTATAATACACATGTTTTACTTCACTCTCAAAGGCAGGCATATGGTTCCATATCTCGATTTAAGTATACGTATCTTCTCTTAAATCTTTTACAGACTGTTACACTAAGCTGTGATACACTTCATAACTTTTATTACCAATCTTGATATTTCTCAACCCATGGCATCTCATTAATACCCTTTTATGCATGTATATTTCTTTACTCTTGACACACCCAAGTAATCAATCATTAAATTGAATATCATGCTCCATTAATTTTTAATATAATTTCTCGATACTTAATTGTTTACATATATCATCCAATTAGATAAATTTATGACTTTTCAGGACTGGCATGCTGATTCTGATACTTACTCTTGGAACCATCACTGATACTCTTTACTCCTCTTTCTACTTATAGTACCAATACTAACTACAATGGCACCTATTATAGAACTATTGTTAGAAGGTACTACGCTATGGGTTAACTCTAAATTGATGCCTACTGCTCACATGTCCAATTAGGAAACACTTACAAACTCATAAGTCACACTCAGTCAACACTGATACAAGACACATACATAATTACAAGTCACCAGTTATCACACTAAGAAGGAATCCCAAATGAATTAAAGCTCAAAAAGAAACTGGGTTAAGGACTGAAGGTATTGCTACTGCTAGCAAAGGAATGATGGAACAAAGTC
Source organism: Iris macrosiphon (assembly GCA_036927795.1). Classification (NCBI taxonomy): domain Eukaryota; kingdom Viridiplantae; phylum Streptophyta; class Magnoliopsida; order Asparagales; family Iridaceae; genus Iris; species Iris macrosiphon. The sequence continues at coordinate 21,466,141 of JAYESA010000012.1, forward strand.
CTAGAATAACATAAGTAGATAAGTATTGAGATGATACTTTAAGAACCAATTTAAGATACGACATGATAATCATACACGTCTGTCCAAAATTATGACACTCAGAATCCTCGCCACGCCAGTAAGCATAGCTGCGATAAACGATAGGTTCCGTAACTAAGGTATGCAACTCTATAATCATATCATCTAGAATCCTTGCCACGCCAACCGGTATGGCTGCGAGAAACTCTAAATTTTATAACTAAGATATGTATATCCAAGGTCAGGTTCTTACGTTTCTGCCACGACAGCTAATATGGCTGCGATAAACTCTTGGCTCCATAACCAAAGTAGACGTTTCACCTTTCTAACTGTCCTCATGAACATATGTCATCAGATAATACCGTAAATTTTTAGTCCATAAAATTCATCTCGATAAGAAATCAACTCAATAACGATACCAAGAATTAAATTTAACAACTGATCAACAAGAATCAATTTCAATAACAACAAGTAAGAACGGACGGGAACTAGGAAAAAAAATTTAAATTGGAGATTATAATAAGATTCTCAAGGGTCGTCCCAGGAATCCCTCAAATAATTTGTGATTGAGTATTCGCTCTCATCCTAGTATCATATGTCCTATATCTTATCGCAGACACGCAGTAGTACAACTAAGACGTTGCACTACCACGACATCTCACAACTTGTAAAGTCTGACCTGCATAGGCCACCACTAAAAATGTGTCACAACCCACACCCGGAATTTGGGGCACGAGTACGTGGGTACGTCCAGCCTACGCCGCAGCATCGGCGGTAGAATGCTTTCTAGGTCACAATGCTATCTAATCAATCTCACATGAGTATCCAACTCCATAAGGAGACACGGATATCATAATATAATATGTAATATACTCAATGACATAACTAAGCATGATGAGATATCGAATAAAATAAACGAGATACAAGACAAGTCTAAACAACAATAATAGTCTAACCTGCAATCAATAACATCCAGTCTCCAAGTGTGCTGGAAACAAGTCCTCTATGTCAGAGTCTGGAAAAAAAATCCAGTCAGGATTGGAACGAAGTACAAGCACTAACAGAAGTTCCATGTATATTGACAAAAAACTATAATACAGTGTAAAGAAATACAAGATAGATGTAACTACTGGTAATAAGAAATACTGACGAGCATGGATACACTGGAAATAGAAATACTGGAGCACATATGTCATATCAATGGTACAACTAGCAATAAACAAGAATAGAAGTGCACGCTAGAACAATGAACTGGTATATGTAAAGGAATGCTAGAACCATGACTAGAACATAAGGAATGCTAGATCAATATACTAGAGATACATATAGTGACTATATAGCTAAGTGTGTGAAACATCATGTAAAACCCCTAATCCTAGAAACCGTAAATTTTCTTTTAGTTAATTATTAATTTAATTGTAGTAATTAGTGGTTAATTAGGAGAAATATATTTTTATTAATTTTTATTTTAGGTGTTTGTGAACTTAGGGGATTTATGGGACCATTAGGAATTTTTTCGAATTTATTCCATATAGGAGACCCCTTGAGCAGTTGCTAGCTTAATGGAATGCATTAGTGTAATCTTAGATTTTTCAATGAGTATATATATATATATATATATATATATATATATATATATATATATATATATATATATATATATATATATATATATTAAAAGAAATATAAAAGACAAAGATTAGAAAAGAAAAAAAAAGAAAAAAGATTTTTTAAACCATTATTGGATCCCTAATGGATCCCTAACCATTCCTACCCGCCCCTTTGTGAGCAAACCAGCAACCCTTAGCAAACCACCCACCCCTTTTTTGTTAGCACCAGCAAATATGAAGCAAGCCCTCCGCCCATGCATGTGAGCACCCGCCCCCCTATTGCAACAGCACCCCCCGCAAGTGAGCGAACGGACCCCCCTCTCTCCTCTCTTATATACCTATATATATATATATATCTTATTTCATCCCTAACCCTAACCCTAGATCAGCCTAACCTCTTCCTCTTCCCATCTAGACCTAGAGAGCGCCACCACCGCAGCCGGAGAACCGCGCCAGGCCACCCAAACCAATCCCGAAGACCGCGACCCCGCGCACTGCAGAATTCAGCAGTGAGGTACCTGTGTTCCAGAGTTGTTTCCCGTTGCCTCGCTCGACCAAATGCTACCCCGTCTTCACCGGTATGCTCAAACCCTCTTCATTATCTATGTGATAGTAGACCTCGAACAACGCATAACCATAGGCGAAAACAGTGCCAAAGTTGGCAGAAAAAGACCAATTTCTGGGATCGCAGAAAACTGCGGTGATCACCTATGTTCTCGGATTCGTATCTCCCACCACAGAGATCCGAATTCGATGATTCTTTTTGGTATGCGGAGACCACTTGACCTAGTTTAATTTCTGTTAAATAACCCTAGATTATTAACTGTTGTAGGTAGAATTAAATTTATCGAAAAATCCCGTAAACACATTTTTTCCAGATTTCCTAAAAGTTGTAAAACGGAGCGCGCCCCGCCAAACGGGACCGTCCCACCGTGTACCAAGTATACCAAACGGTGTGCGCAGTATACCCGGATACGTGAGAGTTCGGGAAAACTAATTCGGACGTGTGTGCGCGCCGGAATCAGTCCGTATCCGCGGACAAACCCCGTGTCGCAACTTTTGTGAAAGTCGCGCACATTTTGTGCACGCTCGTCAGATTATGACGAAACTTGTGCCACTGGACTCGTGGTAACGTGCTGGTCCTGTGACGCAATTTTGAAGCCAATTGGCGGACTTTACGGTTGACTTTTTGCAAAATTGTGTTCGACCCATCTGAATCCACATTTGGACATACCGTTGGGTTCGTATTGACATATAGAGTTTGTTTGGTCTATAATTTATCCGATTTCGAGACTGTTACCCTTGGCACATTTTTCGGTATAAAGTGGGTCATACGTGGACCCCACTTTTATCTAAAATTACCGTTTTGCCCCTATATCCAAATTAGACGAAAGGGAAGTGCTTTCTAGCTATTTTGCTTATTCTGGGAACGTTGGTGATGTTTATTTCAGCATCCGGAGACGTTCATTCTGAGGTCGTAGCTTCTAACTCTTGGTATTGACATCGGGGCATTATATTTTTGCAGCTTTCTTGCCAGGCAAGATACCTTGCCAAATTGCTTATAGTATTTTGTATGCTTAATATATTTCTGTATATTTATTTTATTTTTGTATATTCATTGCATGTGTAGTTTCTTTCAGTTATTACTATATATTAGATATGTTGACACACACTTGACACTTAGTATCATAGAGGACAATCAGTAGGCGTATAGGCTTTAACCACTCTGGTAAACCGTAGTAACTAGCACGTACTATGGTGGTCATGTCCGATGGTCGCTACCCCCGCGGTATATCGATTGATGGAGTCACGAGGGTCGCTACCCCCGCGGTATATCGGCTGATGATGTCCTAGACAGGTATGTGAGTTGTGAGGCTTAGATCGAGTAGCCTACCCTTGCCCATACGTTAAAAAGTTGTCCTCATTGCATTCATATAGATTGTCTTGTCCAGCGTACTTATATATTTTCAAACATTATGCATGTTTACTGTATTCAAATTGGCTTGCTTCTATATATCTTGTTACGTCCCTCTGAGGACCTGGTCCTTTTTCAGGTGTATCTGTTCTTGAGTATTCGCAGGAGCACGAATTCGGATGGTTATATATGTTTCGAGGATGTCTTCACTTCGAGCCCGCGATTGTTAGCTGGTATTCTTTTATTGTGTTTATTGTGTTGTACTTTTTTATTCGAGTTGGTAATGGATTTGTTTACATCCAACTATCATCCTTAGATACTTATATTGAGATCTAGTTATATAGATGCTGGTTATTCATTTATATTGATTTTTTGTGGATGAGATTTAGATTGTACCCTGTGACTTGTGATACATTTTATACCACTTGTGGATTGATATTCATATTACAGCGTACGTATGGGCTATGGTTTCCATATATTGGAGTTGCCATATCCATGCGGCTGGTATGCTTACGTGTCCTAGTCCTACGTATTTTTGGGATTGGGGCATGACATATTTTTGTGGTGGCCCATGCAGGTCGAGAGCATATTGTCTCGGTTACGTCACTGTACCGAGCAAGCCTGCGCATAGGATTAGAATATAGGATCTCATCCACTTATTTAATCACCTCCATTGATTTGTTTCGCATTCTCATTTGATTGCTTGCATTGCATCTTGCGTGATCCCTTCTCAACGTCAATCTTATCTTATCTTTCGTGCTTGATAGGGGTTAGGAAGATGATTTATACTAGGAATATACACTCTAGTATTCAATAACACTATTAGTTAAATTATTGTAAGTTGGATAGTATGTCTCATAACCTAGAAACACATAGTCCTGTTGACTCATTAATAAAGTATAAATGAATGACACCAACTATAGACTTGCATAAAAAGATAGTGTTTACCCAGACTGTAGAATTTAGAGGCCTATACACCCATTTGGTCGACTAGAGACCTTGACAAGGAGTTATTACGAAAACTGTAGAGGCACAATACCGATCTTCTTGGTGAACTTAGATTATTTTGTACCTTCCTCCATCATAATCAAGCGTACTTATATTTTTACTACCTCGACTTATGCTGCTATTATAGCCTAGTTTTGCAAGCTTATTCTTTTATTGAGCTTGTTCATGACATGTATTATTGGGGGCCCACACTAATACATTGTCTAAATCAGAATCGTTATATTATGGTCTGATCAACCGTAGTGCACTTGGTTCGCTCTTTGTATCACTACTGTATGTGGATTTAGATATAGTTGACTCAACTTGTTAGACGGATATACTTGCCCTCTAGACTGGTCAGAGCATATCGTGTCAGGTACATAACTATTCTGATGTGAACATGCGAATATGAATTTACCAAAATAAGGTTTCAATTCACAACTGCCTTGGCAACTCGCTTTCGAATTATCTAATCCCTTTGAATCCCGTACTTGTATTCTATCATCTCCTCCTTGAAATTCTTTATTATTGATTTTCGTCTTCCCCTATTTCGGAAAGACGAATGTTCGTGCTTAGTATAAGTTGATACACATATAGTACCAGATATACTCCATAGGCCAAGTGTCATGCCCCAGTCCCAAAATACGTAGGACAAGGAATACGTGACACGCCAGCTACGCATTCGACCAGACTCTGGTCTGACTCGAATACGTATAAGCTGTATAATATAAAGGGGCACTATCTAGATATCCCATAAATGTAAACCTCTATGTCTCAATCCACAAGGTACAGCAGTATACAAGAAAGAGCTATATGTGCTAAAGTCGGCCACCCAATAACACACAAACTTGAATAGACTCGAGAAGAGATGAGTCTACAAAAACTAGGCTACAACAGAAAATGAATAATCAATATAAATAATGTAACCATAATACCGGTAGAAATGATATGAGTACCTGGTACAGTGCCTGCAAGACATGCCACTCTGTCAGCATCTCCAAGTGCTCCGTAAACGTCTAAGCTGCAAAACTGGCAGGGAACCAGGTCCTCAGAGGGACGTAACAAGGTACAAAAATACAGCATGCCAAGTAAACAGAAAGTACAAGTACAATAATAGGGACTCTATCATAACCAAACAAGTGTGACACAGTTTGAAGACAATGTTCGACGTGTGGGCTATCTAAAATAAAACCGTAGCTCCGAACACAGAGACACGGGGCGTACCGTAGCTCCGAGCACAGAGTCACACGGGTGATACACTACTCTAGGATACAAGATTACTACATATACATATATAAGCGCGTGTAGAGGAGCCCAAACATCTAGTAACTGTCTTCCCCTTCCTAAGTGGTCAACGATGGTGCGCTGAACCTGAACCTCTATCTAACAGTCTCGACACACAGAAATAACTCAACAGACGCGACCATAAGGTCATCCCAGTCTCTGGTAATGATGTCAGTATCAGGATACATGAATCTGGCACGATCACAGTGTATGAATGTGTCCTGGGGTATCGATATACTCAGGTACGTACATCGAGGTGTTACGAACATCTAACAATTATTCTAAGACGTTACGACAAACGTCTGCACCCGGTTGTGATTCGGACGTGAGGTATCGATCGTAAACAAAATACGCGCACAATGTACATAAAGAAACAATAAATATTTGAAATCTGAAATATAGGGTTGCAAGGTACACTTGTCTGCGTCCGGTTGCTGATGACGGGGATCCGGTACCACGTCCAAGTCCTCAGGTCCCGTAGTACCTAGAGATAAGATACAAACCAAAATTAATAATCTATTCCACGTCAAACAGGGATGCGACACACATCTATACCTAAGCTCAGTCTCAATCTCAAATAATTAACTAATATTTCACAGTCCTCAATCTCTGACCCATGATCCGATATAATACCTATTTCAAAATCAATCACCTGCTCCCAATGTCCATCAACCTTTTAATTATCATTTTATTTTCAGTCATAGTTTTAAAACAGCTAAACCACAATAACAAATGCGCATTTAATCATTAGGATAACCGTCTCATATGGCATTAACATCTACCCACATTTTATATCCCAATTTCCATCCTCGCATGCATGTATTTCATATCCTCAATCAATTCCTATTTAAACCATAAATATTTGATTTAGCATTTATTTTTCAACCATGCATAATATTCATAACCTCTAGTTAAAATCAATCCTAAACTCACCATTAATCCCAATCTCAAATCATCATTACATGCTCATCTATACTACACTATGTCATCATAACCATTATTTAAACACAAACCTACACAAATCCATATATATCAAGAACCATAATCCTCAAACACATTATATGTTAAAAACCCTAACTATACACATCTCAACAGATTATATAAACACTAAAAAAAACCTAATAATCAATGACATAATAAAAAACTCAAGAGAGGGGGGGAGGTATACCAAGGCGACGTGGGGGATCGCTGGCCGGAGTGAGGTGGTGGTTGGACTGGATGGATGTAATGGTGGTGTTGGTGGGGGAGACCGGAAGCTCACCGGAGCAATGGCTGCAGTGGCAGAGCAGCTGTCGGATGGGGGAGCTGCACCTAAACAGTGGAGCCGGGGGGGACTGAGGTAGAGGAGGTCGGATGGGGGGATGGGTCGACTCAAAGAGCAGCGGGATTCGGCGGTGATGGAAGTAGGCCGGAACTGCGGGGAGTCGAGGGGAAAACTGACGCCGGACTGATGGTGGAGCGGCTCGACGCGGGTTGAGCACAGTCGGAGCAGTGGTGCGGCGCTGCACTGGCCGAAGTCGGGGTGCGGTGGTGTCGGCAGTAGGCCGGAGCGGGGTACGGTGGTGTCGACAGTAGTCGGGGTCAGTCGGCCGGAGTCGGGGTCAGTCGGCCGGAGGGAGGCTGGGTTTGAAATGGGGTTGAAGAATGAGAAGAGAGGAAGAAGAAGAAGAAGAAGAAGAAGAAGAAGAAGAAGAAAAATATATATATGGAGGAGGCTCGGTTCTCTAGGTGGAGGAAGGAGGAGAGAGGAAGGAGGGAGTGCTTTCCAATGCCTAGGGATTAGGGCCTGCATTGGGGAGAAAGGGGAAAATATACTTTATAGGGGTTGGTGTGGAGGATGGAGGGTTGTGATGCTCCCAATTCAAATGGAGGGTGGAGATTCTACATGAAGGCTTGGGTTTCTTCATGCAAGGGAAGGGGGAGAATGTTGACTACGGTCAAAGATGGGTAGCCTCTCCATTTGACCTTGGCCAATTAGGTGAGGACACCTAAACAATAATTTGTAACTAAGCCCCTTAAATTTGGGTAATTACACGAACACATGAAATGATGCAAAAATTATGGGAAAAATGGTGTTTGGTGATTTGCATGGTGAGGGGATGTCGTGTGTTTGGCATGGGTTTAATTAAATGGGCATTGGGATTAATTGGGGATTAAAATAGGATTAGTCAAAATTGGTATCCCCGATTTAAATAGAATTAAAGTATCCCGCGCTTTTAAATTAAATGGGGGAACTTGGGGTCAAAATTTGGAAATGACGCAGAGGTCAAAAATGGTGGGGGCTTGGAGTCAGTCTTGGACCCTTTAGTTGGTCCGGCTCAACGGGTTAAGTTGGTATCTCAAAATTAAGGGTAACGACACAGGTGTCCAATACGGAATTAAATTATGGGATTTAGGATACGAGAAATTGTGCAATTAATTTAAGGCACTACGGATTTGATTTTTTGTGTGACGGAAAAGTCCAGTGCCTAAATTGGCGAGTCAAGTCAGAAGTACAATAATCCGATAGAATTTATGGGCTGATATTGGGCTCCGAATAAAACAATAATGGTAGGGCGTGCCAAGGGTCTAATTAATAAATAACAGACATATGCAACTCTACTCTAAACCTCAAACATCTGCTGCTAAACCAAAATTTTCCAATCCATACCTGACTATCTATAGAATTAATTGAGGGGGTTTACACCAAGCACTCATAATGATAAACAAGATAGCGCAGGCACAGGAAGCCGTAGATGCAGGTATGACCTTAGTTATATGTGTCATTTCATACCCATGACCCTATTGTGACACGAGATCCTAGGTGCATAATAGCCGTAGAATTATATATAAGAAAGTTTAGCAGTTATGAGGATGTGTTGATATCCTAACTAGATGGCATATCCACAAAGCTAATAGATGACGCTAGTAGCAGTAGTAGTATTCTCCTCCTATCACCATCTCGCCCCTTAGGTGACTCATCTTCTCTTCCATATCCATTCCTTATCTCGTGCTTAACTCTTTCTATCATAGTCGTATCTTTTTGCGCCATTACGAACTGTTTGAATTACTTCAACCTCACCCTTATTTTGTTAGTTAAAAACATAAAAGGTCTATTAAATGATTAATAACTAAAGGATGAGTTCATAACGATAACCCTTATGTATATGCACTATAGCAATACCTGTATTCTTTTATTAATTTAACCCTTAAGTAGAATCATTTAGCCTAATAGAAATTTGTTAGACTGCTTGAAATAGTTCAAATTCTAATAGTTTTATAAAGTTAGTCAAGACCTTAATTGTTACCCTAAAACTTAGACTATGCCTAGGAAAGAATTGAAGGCACTTGTTACGAACTGACAATTATGACAAATCGCTATAAAGTAGCGACAGTTGCAGCTAGACCGTTGTAGTAGAGTAGTCGAAGTAATTGCAGACATACTGGTCAGGTTGCATGGCAGTATTAGACTACGATACTTGACGGTTACAAAGAAAATGTCATAGTTATGAGATTTCAGACAGGTATCCCAAAATTCTCGACCCAATAAATATAATTGTCTTACAACCTAGACAATAGCTTCAAGAGACCTTGACTACTAGTAGAATTCTTATAAGTTGGGTAGTATAGACGAGTTAGAGGATGATAGAATAGAGTATGGACAATAGATGAGGAAGTGTTAGAATGACAGACCACGACATTTAGGAAGTCCTGCTAGATACCAATGTAGTATAATTGCTATAGTGATCATTATGAATATGGGTTAGTGTCAATTTCGAGGACAAAATTTTTATAAGTTGGGTAGAATGTAAAACCCCTAATCCTAGAAAACCGTAAATTCCATTTAAGTTAATTATTAATTTAATTATAGTAATTAGTGGCTAATTAGGAGAAATATATTTTTATTAATTTTTATTTTAGGTGTTTGTGAACTTAGGGGATTTATGTGACCATTAGGAATTTTTCCGAATTTATTCCATGTAGGAGACCCCTTGAGCAGTTGCTTGCTTAATGTAATGCATTAGTGTAATCCTAGATTTTTCTATGAGTATATATATGTATATATATACATATATATTAAAATAAATATAAAAGAAAAAGATTAAAAAAGAAAAGAAAAGAAAATAGATTTTTTAAACCATTATTGGATCCCTAATGGATCCCTAACCATTCCGACCCGCCCCTTTGTGAGCAAACCAGCAGCCCTTAGCAAACCACCCACCCCTTTTTTGTTAGCACCAGCAAATATGCACCAAGCCCCCCGCCCATGCATGTGAGCACCCGCCCCCCTATTGCAACAGCACCCCCCGCGAGTGAGCGAACAGACCCCCCCTCTCTCCTCTCTTATATACATATATATATATATCTTATTTCATCCAAAACCCTAACCCTAGATCACCCTAATCTCTTCCTCTAACCATCTAGACCTAGAGAGCGCCGCCACCGTAGCCGGAGAACCGCGCCAGGCCACCCAAACTAATCCAGACGACCGCGACCCCGCGCACTGCAGAATTCAGCAGTGAGGTACCTGTGTTCTAGAGTTGTTTCCCGTTGTCTCGCTCGACCAAACACTACTCCGTCTTCACCGGTATGCTCACCCCTTAACCCTCTTCATTATCTGTATGATAGTAGACCTCGAACAACGCGTAACCATAGACGAAAACAATGCCAAAGTTGGCAGAAAAAGACCAATTTTTAGGATCGCAGAAAAATATGGTGATCACCTATGTTCCCGGATTCGTATCTCCCACCACAGAGATCCAAATTCGATGATTCTTTTTGGTATGCGAAGACCACTTGACCTAATTTAATTTCTGTTAAATAACCCTAGATTATTAACTGCTATAGGTAGAATTAAGTTCGTCGAAAAACCCCGTAAACATACTTTTTCTAGATTTTCCAAAAGTTGTGAAATGGAGCACGTCCCGCCAAACGGGACCGCCCCGCTGTGTACCAAGTGTACCAAACGGTGCCCGCAGTATACCCGGACACGTGAGAGTTCGCAGAAACTGATTCGGACGTGGGTCCGCGCCAGAATCAGTCTGTATCCGTGGACAAACCCCGTGTCGCAATTTTTGCGTAAGTCGCGCACATTTTGTGCACGCTCGTCAGATTGCGACGAAACTTGTGCCACTGGACTCGTGGTAACGCGCTGGTCCTGTGATCCAATTTTTATGCAATTCTGAGATAGTTGACCAAGTCGCCAATTGGCGGGCCCAGCGGTTGACTTTTGGGCAAAATTGTGTTCGGCCCATCGGAATCCATATTTGGACATACCGTTGGGTTCGTATTGACATCTAGAGTTTGTTTGACCTATAATTTATCCCATTTAGAGACTGTTACCCTTGGCACATTTTTCGGTGCAAAGTGGGCCACACGTGGACCCCACTTTTACCCGAAATTACCGTTTTGTCCCTATGTCCAAATTGGACGAAAGGGAAGTGCTTTCTAGCTATTTTGCTTATTCTGGGAACGTTGGTGATGTTTGTTTCAGCATCCAGAGACGTTCATTCTGAGGCCGTAACTTCTGACTCTTGGTGTTGACATCGGGACATTACATTTTTGTAGCTTTCTTGCCAGGCAAGATACCTTGCCAAATTGCTTACAGTATTTTGCATGCTTAGTATATTTCTGTATATTTATTTTATTTTTGTATATTCATTGCATGTGTAGTTTCTTTCAATCATTACTATATATTAGATATGTTGACACACACTTGACACTTAGTATCATAGAGGACAATTAGTAGGCGTATAGGCTTTAACCACTCTGGTAAACCGTAGTAACTAGCACGCACTATGGTGGTCGTGTCCGATGGTCGCTACCCCTGTGGTATGTCGATTGATGGAGTCACGAGGGTCGCTACCCCCGCGGTATGTCGGTTGATGATATTCTAGACGGGTGTGTGAGTTGTGAGGCTTAGATCGAGTAGCCTACCCTTGCCCATACGTCAAAAAGTTGTCCTCATTGCATTCATATAGATTGTCTTGTACATCGTACTTATATATTTTCAAACATTATGCATGTTTACTGTATTCAAATTGGCTTGCTTCTATGTATCTTGTTACGTCCCTCTGAGGACCTGGTCTCTTTCCAGGTGTACCTATTCTTGAGTATTCGCAGGAGCACGGATTCGGATGGTTATATATGTTTCGAGGATGTCTTCTCTTCGAGCCCGCGATTGTTAGCTGGTATTCTTATATTGTGTTTATTGTGTTATACTTTTCCATTCGAGTTGGTAGTGGATTTGTTTCCATCCAACTATCATCCTTAGATACTTATATTGAGATCTAGTTATATAGATGCTGGTTATTCATTTATATTGATTTTCTGTGGATGAGATTTAGATTGTACCATATGACTTGTGATACATTTTATACCACTTGTTGATTGATATTCATATTACAGCGTACGTATGGGTTATGGTTTCCATATATTGGAGTTGCCATATCCATGCGGCTGGCATGCTTACGTGTCCTAGTCCTACGTATTTTTGGGACTGGGGTGTGACACATCAACATATCATGTGATCGGCTTGGGACTGATCAGGCTTGCTATGTATGACTAGCTATGATTCATGTAAGGTCAGGCTAACCATCCGGATAGTTATGATGCAAGCAATAGTCAGGCTAATCATACATAACAGGCTATGAGGCATGTAATGGTCAGGCTGCACCGACGTGAGGTGTGGGTGAGCTATGATTCATGTAAAGTTGGGTATGATCACATAAGCTACTAACATTTCCCCGTTTCCCCTAGCTAGCACGATGGATTCCAAATCATGACTCCTCGTGACAGGTCTCAATAATGCCAACTCGTGTAAGCAATAGTGTCAGAATTATGTACGCTATACAACTAGAATTATAGAGATAATCAACATAATTAAAACTGTCAGAGAATGTACTCGCCTGTGGTCCTGCTGCTGGCAATAACAATGACCTGATTCTGAAGTCTTGTCTGAACAATCCAACAATCCTATAGACAGTATTTAATACAATATTGCATCACACACTCACACACAATCATAAATATATAGAACTCAGGAATACGCCAGGTATGACACTGGTCAACTAGGGTCAAGTATGCGTTTAGTTGCACGGGTGTCGCGTCTGCAAATACTGTGCAAAACAGACACTCAAATGATACGGGGCTTGCGAGTACGTCAGTGTACGTATGACAGTCTGCTAACAATTACATGGTCATAGGTCAATGTAACTACGGGATATCCGTGGTTACACTCGGGTCACCTAGTATATATATAATTATACCTATTATTATCTAGCATTAATACTTACAATATACATATACACCAAATTAAATACATATACAATACATATACATATGTATATATATAATAATTGAGTTCATACTATATATATATATATATATATATATATATATATATATATATATATATATATATATATATATATATATATATATATACCAATTATATACCAAATATAAGATACACGTATATTAACCCATACTGAAACTAATACATACACTAAGTGCCTACACCCATGTACTAACATACAATACATGTATACTATCATAGCTAAATATACGCATACATACAATGAAGAATACGCGTATGCACGTACGTGTACATGTACGCAATAGGGAGAACTCGAACCTGTGCACGTGCACGAGATCGGCGATGACGACGAAGACGACGACGATGACAATGTCGATGGTGTTGATGACGACGATGAAGGTAATGGTGATGATCATGGTGAAGAGTATGGTGAAGGTGATGGTGAAGATGAAGGCGAGGCTGCCGGAGAAGAAGAGGAGGAGGGGTCTGGTGGTTGTGGACGGAGTCGTGATGGTAGTGGTGGTGAACTCAGGTTGACAAGAAGGAGGAGAGGGAGGTCCGGTTGTGGTTCAGTCGAGGGGAGGAGGACGATTGGAGGGAGAGGAGAGTCGACTAGGGAGGAGAGAAGATAAGGTCGAGTGGGAAGAAGATTCAGGTAAGCTCTCCGGTTTAATGGCAGCGGGTCGTACTGCTGGGACGACGGTGGCTGACAGATGGAAGTGGTTCAGCGGCTAGACGGTATTCAGGTGTGTGCAGGCGGAGGGGAGCTCAGGCGGGCGACTTCAGGCGAGGCTGGGCTGTCGTCGGGTTGGACAGGGAATGGTGGTCAATAGAGGACTGACTGGGAGGTCGACTGGGCGAGCGCAGGCGGTCCGACGGGGTCATGGTGGTTCGTTGATGGAGGAGGACGGAGCAGGGAGGTCGGAATGAACGGTGTAGACTGCTCTGGTCGGGTTGGCGTCTCGGGGCAGTCGGCTCAGTGGGAAGTCGACAAGTGCAGCGGTCGGGATGGCTTCGTTCCGGCAGGGAGATGTCGTGTGGAGGCGGGGAAGTGAGCAGCGAGATTCCGATCGGGGTCGAGGGTGGATGCATCAGGGAGAAGGGATCCGGCGGGTTTGGTCGAGTGCAGGAGGCTGAGGCGGGTTGATTAGCGGGTTCACGGCGTTGCGGCGGTTGCCCCGGCGAGTCTCCGGCTGAGGGGTTGATGGGAAGAAGAAGAAGAGGGGTGATCAGTAAGGGGTAAAGGGGAGGTCGGCTGATATTTTGGTTTATAGGAAAAGAAAAGGAAAAGTAAAAAGAATATTTATATATAGGTATAATATTGGGTTGACCTAGAATTAGGGTTGGTCAAACCCTCTTGGGATTGGGCCTTCTCATGTAGGAATTCAAGGGCCATGATTCAAATGGGTTCAAAATAAATTGCTAGGATTGTATTGGTTCAAGGTTGGAGAGTCATGGTTCAAGGAGGTTGGTGTTGAATTACACACTCCCAAAAATCATAGAAAAATACACACGAAGGAGAAATGGGTTTATTCACGTGTCGTGTCCAACATGATGGACACCTTAATACAATTTTGCATAAAAGTGCCAAATAATTGGAAAATTGCACAAAGTTAGATTTATGATTTAATTAAATAAATACAAATGGTGTTCTAAAATTAATTAGAAGTACAAGGGACTAAAATTAAGTGGGACACAAGTGTCATGAATGAAGAAGACTCAGAATAGAATATTACCCTAATTTGGGTTGCACAAAATGGATCGAGATTGTGTCTCCAATTTTGATTAGAACGCACAACGATACAAAGGTGGATTTATTAAAATTAAATAATAATATCTGCGATGAATATTGTGCGACTAAAATGACGTACAAGAAAGCATAATTATGAGTTACACAAGGTCATAATGAAAGGCGGGCATGTCTAGGACAAGGTTATAAAATTTGATGGAAGTCAAAACCTAGGATAGCGCTCCAAATAGCGAAGCAACGGTAAGGCGCAACAATAAAATAAAATCACGGTAATTAATTACAACCTCCATAATTAAATCCCAAAAATACTAATTAAAATCTATGATCCTATAATTCGGTCAGGGCTTCATCTAGTGGGCTTCTAGGTCTAGTCTACTAACTCACACATTAATGAACACTATATGTAATACACATATATATATACACACACATATCATACAATTATTTAAAATAAATACACACAATACCTATAATATATAAAATAACAAAAATACCCCTATTTTCAGGATGTGGTAGTGACAACCTAACAACTCAATAACCTTAAATACTAATAAATAATTCTAGGTTAACCTAGTTCCTAATCTATTCAACATGTGATACCTTGTGTACTTTTTACTAGGGTTAGTGATCATATCAAAACTTCATATTCAAATATCAACCTATTGTCACACTTTCTAGGTTTAATGCTCAAGTTGCCAATAAAATAACTAACCCTATAAATAATATATGCACTATTCCTAAACTACTCTAACACATAAAAATATGACTTGAGTAGATAGGGTTGACTAGGTTCAATCCTACAACTTGTCAAGATTGGCTACATAAATGATAATGTCTACAACTTGTCAGTTTGGACAATACTAACCCTAAGTGATCATTTCTACATTATTCTAACCAATTAAATATCATGCTAACATGTTACAATATGCTCCCTATGAATCCAAATTAGAATATAAATCTAACATATGGTATAACACACATTCTAAAGGTAAAATTGGCATTTTCTAATACTATCATACAAGCTTAAATTACTTGTCAAAAACACCAATTGTAGAGCATAATGACCATGTTATAAAAATATTTCATAGCATGGATTTGAGTTCTAAAAAAGTAAAAAAGTTTGGGACACATTCGAGAAAAATTCGTACATAAAATAATAGGTTTTATCAGGACATAGCGTTCAATTTCAAATATGGAATTTCAAATTAAAGGTGACAAAAGTATGCTTTGAACCTAATTATTCACAATTCTAACGTGGTTTATACATGTGATAAGGTAGGGGTATACATAGGTACATATTCATGTAGGTTTGTAACATAAGAAAGACGTTTAATACATGAAATAATGAGCACAAACATAACATGTCAGTACTAGAATTCTATGAAAATGAGGGTGTTTAGCATGTTTAAGTTGGTTTTTATATTTTAATTATGGTTTCTACCTAGAGTATCAAAGTAGCTAGTTGGTCCTTAAGTTATAAGTCATAAAATGACGTGGAACATGCGATACATACCTTTTTAAGATGTGTGGACAGCAGTACCTTCCAATGGATTCAGCAACGTACACATGTGCTCCTCAACGTATATGGAAGAAATAGGGAAGGAAAACGTAGAAGAAAATATAAGGAACTATAGTCAAGTATTGTAGATATAAGGGGGAAGTATTTTGAAAGGGTTTTACTACTCAACTTTGTGTACATCTTTGTCTATCCACAAATTTCAGTAGCACTTCAACAGAACCACTCTTGCTTCTAACAACAACTAAAGGTGAAAAACACCAAGAATGATTGATGAATATATAAAGAAAGTAGGGAAAGAGGTTGAGGATGAAGCGGATGAAGTATTTGAGGGTTTTACCTATGAATTTTGATATGCACAGTAGTGTGGAAGTCACCAAGGTTCAACAGCACCTCTGCTGAGTTTCGTCCAAGTGTGGGATTGTTTGAGAGAGGAAAATGGTTAGGAATTAGGGGATAATGAGTGTTAGGCTATAGGTGAATGAGATGAGGAGGTTGAGGGCTTGAAATTAGGAGAGATGGAGTTGTGGGGAGGTAGTTAAGAAACTACAAGAGGTGGGAAGACCCACACCAGGTCGCCTGTCAAACCCCCCTCAACTGTACACACAAGTTTGTGTGCAATATTTGGGCTCCAAAGTGACTTGGTTTGGGTCTTTAACCACTTAAGTACATGTGGTCCAAGTTTGGGTTCATTTGGACTTGGTTTGGATAGGTTTAACTAGCTAATTTAACCACTAGTCTAATCCTATCTAGGCTGAAATTGAACTAGCTCTAGTGCACCTAACATAGTCCAAAGCCTATGTCACACATTGTATTATCTAAGAACATGGAACCTTAAATATAGTACTACATATATTTTTATATATATGCATACCTATCATACACAGAACCATATATACAACATGATTAAATAAGCTAGCTAAATAAATAATAATAAGAATTTTTGGGGGTGTGACTTTACAATACATCTCCTAACGGAATATCATATTCAATATGCAAAGGAAGGTCCTTACGGGCATCAATCTCAATGAACACTCTGGCATAGCCCATCTTTGACCGCGTCGTTGTAGCATCAATTATTTTGATGGGTCTTCCAACCAAACTGGCAAGACTCATCATCAACGGAAAACTCCAGCACATAATAGGCAACTCCAAAAACCCTATCTATATGGGGATAGTGTTCAAGACTTCACGTTCACACTTGGAACTAGGGGTCCACTCCTTCATGATAATAAGCATGTCGTCAAATGTCCATAGGGCGCTCTGCAGAACCCGCTTTACGTCCTCTTGTAACCCAAATCGTATATAATATAATCCATTGTCTCTGGCAAAAAACTCCATACTACCCTTTGGTCACCATAACCGAGCAACATAAGCTCAAATTTCACAATAGAAAGGTTGATTGCCAAACAAACACACCACCATATTCCTCCAGTACTCCAAAGTCTCCGTTAGTTCCTCTGCCAGGAATGAAGCACGCAGCCCTGCCCCCACCTTCTTTGGCTCGACATACCATATCTGCCCATTGGTATTGTTAGTCGTGGAGGGACAAATGACTGTCATGACTTACTATGTGTGTTGTCCCCCATTGTCGCCTTATCCTTCTCTTCATAAGTTGTATGTCAGAGCAACAAACACGGCTGAAGTCCACAGTGCACCATCCCTGTTATGTTCATCTCCACGCTAGATGATTCCTCCCACCCGTCGACTGTCACGATGTCTGAGGGTTACCACTCCTACCCCACTCCATTCAACCCGATGCTAATGGGTATCCTTTCGACCCGGATTGCACCCCGACTGTGCCCGATCTCATACTCGCCGTCGACGGTTGTCTAGGGGGGTTGAGGGTCCCTCCCTCCCCGCCAGCCTAACCTCCCCGTGAGCAGCAGAGGGCCCTTTGGGTCCGGCTGCACTCCGCTCCCTAATTGCACAGCCCTCATAGGGACGCTCCCCCGCATATTATTGGTGATAGTTGTCCACCCACCCCTATTAGATCTTCTCCCCATCGAGAAGTGGGTCGCTCCTGCCGCTGCTACCCCCTTGTCGGGGTCCTGGTAGCACAGAAACCCTAGGTATTTTTCACTCATCGCCACCTCGTGCATGGTTTTTTTTACTACAAAACCCCTTAATTTTTTTAAATTTTTTTTTTAGTTAATTAAATATGAATAACAAAAAAAAGAATGTATTTATACTCATAGTAGTATATAGGAGTATAACTTAAAGATACAATAGAATAAATAAAATCTTGTGCATAAATATATAAATATGATTGTGTATGTGTAAATAAAAAATAATAAATAATAAAAGCTATTGAAAATTTAGACTAAATAAATATATGAGTTTTGAAAATAATGTATAAGAAAATATTTATAATATTGAATAATAAAGGGTAGGATTTAAATTAAATAGACAAATAAAAAAATAAAAATAATAATGATAAAAAAAAATTATAATAGAAATACTAATAAAGTACTAACAATAAATTTATGGTAATAATAATAAAATAGCAATTAAATTAAAAGGAACTATTTGTAAATAAATATATTAAAAGAAATAATAAAATAATAGATTATAAAAAAAAGTATAAGAAAAGGAATTCAAAATAAAGAAAGGGAAAAAGGAAAAGGAAAAGAAAAGAAAATAATAATAATTGTCACGCCCCAGTCCCAAAAATACGTAGGACTAGGACACGTAAGCATGTCAGCCGCATGGATATGGCAACTCCAATATATGGAAACCAAACCCATACGTACGCTGTAATATGAATATCAAATCCACAGTGGTATAACATATGTCACAAGTCACAGGGTATAATCTAAATCTCATCCACGAAAATCAAATATAAATACATAACCAATATCTATGAACTAGATCTAGACACAAAGTATCTGGAGATAATAGTTGGATGGAAATAAATCCACTACCAACTGGAATATAAGGACAAATATAATATGAGGACAACACAACATAAGATTACCAGCTAACAATCACGGGCTAGAAGAGAAGACATCCTCGAACATATGTAGCCATCCGAATCTGTGCTCCTGCGAATACTCAATAACAGATACACTTGGAAGGGGCCAGGTCCTCAGAGGGACGTAACTAGATACATAAAACATATGCCAATAAAGTACTGAAATAAATATCCAATGGGGTCGCCTAACCATCTAAGTGAATGCAGTTAAGAACAACTTTCCCCACAAGTGAGCTATCTGGCTGAAAACTGGGATTTGGCATGGTTTCCTTTTGGGGATCCAGGGGCCTAAAAAGTCACGTCGTCTTTCAAACGCCGGAGGCCCGCATGATAATAATATAATATATATTGGTCATCACCACCCGTATCTCCAGCGGAGAATCCGGGCGCACAATAGAAAAAGTGCAAAGGAGCTCAAATGCGGTACTTGTTGTTCTCCCCACCCCATTCTCTAAGCATGTCACATCCATGACACAATATGGTTCATAGCCTATCCTTAGTACCCTAGCCCAATCCTGCAATCAAACAAGGACAAGGATGGGACCACCGTACTACAATAGGCTATGTCCCTAGACCTCTAATAACTGCTAAGTCTACTAGCATGTAAAGTTTCTAACGACAGTTATTCCTAATGCACGGCCCACACGTACAGGAGGCCAAATCCTGCACGCCAGTCCGTGATCTATATGAGACTCACAACTCGTGTAACAACTGTGTCACGACCAATGAACCTAATGCTGCTACATGATAATAGGGTAGTCTCATAAACAAGGTCAATGCAAATACATAAATAAAAACATACCGCGACGACACCGTCGCGTGTATTTTATATAACAGTTAAAATAAATGAACTAAAGACAGGAAATAAAGATGCATGAAACATATGGAATATAAATAAAAGTACAATGGCAAGGTATACTTGCCTGGCAAGAAGCTACAAAATATAACGTCCAGATGTCCAATACACAGGACTAGAAGCTATAGCCTCAGAATGAATGTCTTTGGATGCTGAAATAGATATCACCAACGTTCCCAGAATAAGAAAAATAGCTAAAAAGTACTTCCCTTTCGTCCAATTTGGACACAGGGGAAAAATCATAATTTTGGGTCAAAGAGGGGTCCACGTGTGGCCCGCTTCGTACCGAAAAATGTGTTAGAACCAATGGTCTCCAAATTCGTCCAACTTAGTGTCAACAAGTCCAGAACGATGATACGAACCCAACAGAACTTTCAGAATTGGATTCCGATGAGCCGATCATAAAATGGCCCGTCAAGTGGAGCCGTGGGGCCCACGATACGCGATTTTGGTCAACGTTCTCAGAATCGAACCAAACTTGGATCACAGAACCAGCGTATTGCTACGAGTCTGATGGCGTAAATTTCGTTTCGATCCGACATGTGTATACAAAGTTACGACGTGTTCCAGAACAGGCAGATACAGGACGTTGTCGGCGGATACGCGTTGATTTCGCTGTGCACGCACATCCAAATCAACTTCTGCGAAAACCTGCACATCCGTATCAACGGCGCGCACCTTTCAGTGAAGACCGCGCGCGACTAAGTCGTCCCGTTTGGCGGGGCGTACTCAGTTCCAGGAAAAAATAGAGTATTATTTTTCCTGTTTTGGATCGCGGTTCGCGATCACCACAGGACGCGATGCACCGAGCGGGTTACACGGGCATCGAGGGGGTCATACAGCCTACGCGTCACAACTGACAGAACAGAAAATGGAGCAACGAGGAGAGAGAACGGGTTACCAGAACGGGGCTACGTAGAACGGGGTTTCTTCGTGTCCGTGAGGCGACACGACACGTACTGCACAGTGCTGTACTGTGTCCGGGTCAGGGTGCTGCTGTGTCCGGGTCAGGTGCTGTTGTGGGAGACTCACCGGAGAAGGACAGCGCCGCCGGAGTTGCTCGTGGAGGAAGGCGGAGGGCGGCGAGGTCGTGGGGTGACAGGTGGTGGTGGCTTGTCGCCGGAGAAGACGGCTGGGTGGCAGCGGGTTACGGTGGCTGGGAGGTCGGGTCAGGGCGGCCGGTGCTAGGGCAGGGGAGACGGTGGGGCTAAGACGAGGAGATGGGGATGACGACGGAGCGGGGCTCAGGGCGGAGGATCATCGAGGGGAGAGGGCTGCGGGTCTCGTCGAGGGCTGTCGAGGGGTCGACGGGGACGACGGTGGCGGGGTCGGGGAGAGAGAGACGGAGGCGAGCGGCGGAGCTAGGCGAATTAGAGTTCATGCGGAGAAGGATCTAGAGGAGGAAGGCGGAGGGGGAGACTAGGGCGGCCGAGGGTGACCGGAGCGGGGCGCTGTGGGTTGGGCGGAGGAGATTAGGTTTCCGGCGTCGAGGCGGGGGTTTCGAGGGGGTTATAAAGGGCGCCGGAACAGTAAAGTCGGTAGGATTAGGATTTAGGGTTTCGGCCGGGTTACGGGTCCGGGTCGGGTTCAATTCGGATCTGACCCGACCCGTTAAGAGCTGGGTTTGGTTTGGTTCGATTTGACTGCGGTTTGGTTTGGTTTATTTAAAACAAACTGGGTTCAATTTCAGGGTTTATTTTAGTTTAAATATAAATTAGTTTTTAGGGCTTTAAAAATATTTTCGGGGTCCAATAAATTCCCAAAAAATTATCCTATGTCTAGTTTTTCATTTTACACCAGAAAATATTATTTTCATAATATTAATTAATATCATTAAAAAATCATTTAATTATAAATACCTTAGTTTTAATCCCAGAAAATTACAGAAAATTGTGTAAAATTATTTTAAAAATTTTGAAAAATCAGGGGGTTTACAATTTACCCAACTTATAAAAATTGTCCTCGAAATTAAAATTAAGTCACAGTAGAAAGTCAAGGATGGTATAAGATTTGCATTGTTTAAAATGCAAGGCCAGGTGTAAAGGAGTGGGCTATGTTGCGCGTTGCACTTCCCAAAAAATCATGGGAAAATTTGCATGAGCGAAAAATAGGTTTTTTCATGTGTCATGTCCAATAGTATGGACACCTAAATGCTCTTTTGCATAAAAGCGTCCAGCAATTGGAAAATTGCACAAAGATGAGAATGGATGATGGGCACATCTACGATAAGGGTCTGGGATTTGTAGGAAGGCACTGACTAGTGAGGTCTCCAATTATCGAAGCAATGGTAAGGTGCGCTAAGTGATACCATATTGTAAAACTAAATAAAAATATCGTGTTCTATTTCTAAGTGGATTCGAGCTAGCCTCTATCTCACTATCTAAGCCAAGTAGGTCTAATTCTTGGGTGAGGGGGTTTCACAATCCTGCCAACTTAGAAAAATCTCGTCCTCAAAATTAAAATAGGCATAATTTGTTAATCCTTCATGTACATAAGGCTAGTCAATCGCAATCTCCTTGCGATAATTAAAATCCTAATCATATCCATCACAATCACTTCAAGGTTAAGATGATCACTGTTCCAATCAAAATTCAACCTATGGTTATCTCTTCTCACTTTCTCAAATTACCCACAGGCAAATTTAAATTAAATCCATATAACATCTTTAAGATTTAAATACGCATATAAATTTGCCTCACGATCTCCAACTATTATCATTTCCTCTAGAAGTAATTCGAGTCCAATATTATTCTTTATTTTTACTTATAAATTTTTGTATTCTTCAACTTTTTAAATTCCATTCACATCCTCAATATTTCAAATAGGTAGTCCAACCATCAAATTTTAATTCTTAATTTAAATCATCAAATTGAAAAATAATTTAAATGCAGTCCACCAATGTTCAAGTCTGAAATTCTATATTTATCCTCCAAATTCAAGTTGATGCTTTTACCTTCAATACTCAAAAATTTAAATTATGTACTTAAGGTATAAATATTGGGTCATCAGTATCAAGATTTTAAAATTCATTAATCCTCATCATCTTAGTCATTCTTCTAAAATTCTCAAAATTAAAATGACTTGAACCTCTCCCAATCTAATCTTACTCGATCACAATCTACAAGAAATTCCTCTTTAGTTGACAATGCACTGCTACCCAACTTAAAATTTACCCATCTATCACATAAGGCTATACTTCAAGAAAAAAATATTTCTTAATTTATTTACTCATGTCATTCAATCCTCGAAACTTCAACGCCGATTATATCACATATGATATGTCCTTAATTATGAAAGAATAATCCTCAAGTATGTGATCGGCCTATGGGGTATATCTAGTACTCTTTGTGTATCAAACTTATACCAAGCATGAGGTTTCATCTTTCCGAAATAACGGAAGACGAAGATCAATAATAAAGAGTTCAAGGGAGAGGTAATAGAATAGAAGTATCGGGATCAAGGCGTTTAAAGAATTCAAATAAGAATTTTCAAAGCAGTTATGGATTGAAATCCTATTTTGGTAATCTTTTGTTCGCATGCTCGTATTAGTACAGTTATGTAACCGATATGATATCTCAGACATGTCTAGGGCAAGTATATTCGTCTACTAATCACTACATATCTCAATCCATGTAAAGTAGTATTATGAAGGGCAAATCAAGCGCACTAAGGTTAGCTAGACCTTAATACACTGATTCTGAAATGTATTAGTGTACGCGTCCAATAATACATATGTCGTGAACAAGCTTGATAAAAGAATGAGCTTGCAAAACTAGGCTGTAACAGCAGCATAAGTCAAGGTAGTACAATAATATAAGTATGCTAGATGATGATGAAAGGAGGTACAAATTAATTTAAGTTCATAAAAACAAAAACAAAAACAAAAACAAAATAAGCAACAATAATAAAAACTCTACAATCTCTACAGTTATCATACAACCTCCTTGTCTAAGTCAGTAGTCGACCAAATATGGCATGGACCTCTAAATTCTATCGTTTGGATAAACACTGTCGTCTTATGCTAGCATACAATTAATGTCATTCAGTTACACTTCAATAATGGGTCAGAAGACTATGTGATACTAGGGTGTGAGGTATACTACATAACTTATAACAATTGAACTACTATTGTAATTGTCTTAAGGATACCATAGAAGCTCCTCTTAAGGTCTACGAAAAGGGGTCTTAGTACCTATTGTCACGCCCTGATCTCCCGCGAGCAAATCGGCCGTTCCCTCTAGGCGGGAATCACCCTCGCCAGCGCTCCCGCGGAACGATCGCTTAACCCATCCGGGCATGATGTCGCACGAGCGTGAACCGCGCCCTTGCAAGGCCGTGATTCATTGGCTGGCGGTAAGAGTTCTAAGCCACAGAGTCGCACAGATTGTCCGAGTGCAGCGGAGTCATGAACGCATAGCGATTCGGTAACTAGTTCTCTGAGTTGACAAATATAGCGGAAGCATTGAAACACAAGTTAAAGTAAAGCAAGCTCTTTTATTGATATGAACAAGTGTTACAGGCGGCGTATAGCCGAGATTACAAGTCGCTCAAGCCTCTCTCTCTGAAACAGTAAAAGCGTGCCAAGTGGCTACAACTATGGAATGATTGTACAGGCGATGTTCAGGCGAGTTCGGGCTATGTTCCAATATTATGTCTTGTATATGTGCTTCTGTTCCGGACGCACCGTTGCTTCGGAGTGATCTCCATGCCTTAGCACGCACGTTGGAGGCATCCGCACCGAACGAGGTTCTCCCGCACCCTGCATACAAACTGGTGGATTATCAGTACATTGAATGCACTGGTGGAGAAGCTACTCGCCTGCTCGACAAATCCAAACACGTAATATAAGTTCCGTGCACAACTATTAAGTTGTCTTTCTAGTTGCCTTAGGATCAGTTTCATGCAAACATTGAATAGCCTAACGTGTCGGGCAGTGCGCCGTGCAACATGAGAGGAAACACGGCAAGACTTACCAACTTACCATCTCCTTCCCTGTCCAAGGCAAACATTGTTAATTCCAGCATGGGCAAGTATAAACATTCAGGAGCATAGCATATGAAAACACGAGTATTTATTTCAGATCCTTCAGGTGTTAAGTTTATTTGTTTCATGCGACACAGTATCTCGTACGCGGATAGCCGCTAAGCGAGGATGATTTGTTTATCTTTCGTTTACAAGCAAGCATGCAACAAGTTAAATACAAGGCGATCACTGGCGTATGCCATAATGGACGGTATAGTCTTTGACAAGAATGGTATGCAACAAAGTACAAGAGGCGCTGCAAACCACTCCGCCGAACAAGAGACTATTTAGTCTTGACGAGAATGGTGTGCAACAAAATACAAGGGGCGCTGCAAGCCATTACGCTGAACAAGAGACTAAGAATAATTGGTCTCGCCCGGACCGGGTCGATGCCAGTGCCCCAGCATCGCCCGCGAGACCGTTACCCTGTGCACTGGTTGTCCATGATCGAACGGGGCCTTGGTTGGGGCAACAAGAGTACAAGACAAGAGTACAAGACAAGAGTCATTACTGTTGAGACAACAATAGTACAAGATAAGAGCATTGCCTGTTTTCCATTCTCTTAGTCGTTCTGAATAATATCCTGTATAACAGGGTGTTGGCCTGGCTTATGATACAAGTATTGAGTCGAGGCAACGTAAAAGCAGACAAGCATGCATTTCTAAGGAAACATAAGTAAACACGATTGCTCGGGCCTGAAGGTAAGCCGAGAGATGAAACCGTTAGGGGACTTAGCATGCGAGGGTCTGAATACAAGCAGTATTTCATTTTCTATGTTCTAGCATAGCAATATGAGTTGGGATTATTCCCTTAGCTAGGTGCGTTGGATTTATTAGCATGCAGGGGGTGAATCACCTAGCGACTAGCATGAATATTCCAGATTTTATGTGTGCTGGCTAAGCAAAGACAAGTTCACCGTAGTCATCCACCTTAGCGATGATTCACCTCGGTAGAACGATACGTCAAGCGAGCCTCTGAAAGCCTTAGCCGGATTCCTATAGGGACAAGTCTGGATATCTTTTGCTTCTTCTTTGAGGCAAAGTGGGTCGGGACAGTTGTACTATCGCCGTTTGAGACGACAGTCCGCTTGAGCGGAACGGGGTGTTACACCGATTAGAGTATCCTCCTATATTACATAGGTCATGGTCGTCTTAAGCCTTAGTCTTAGTGCTTATAGAACAAGTGTCAATAGTAAGAATAGAAGAGTTACTGGCCGTTAAGGGGAAAGGGATCTAACTTGTATCGAGGTGGGGTACAAATTACGTGGTCTACAACTAGGGGATAATCATCGGGTCACAGTCTGCAAGAACAAATCAATCTCTAACTACCAAGCACAAAATTTTCAAATTCAAGACTACAACTATAATCCTAGCAAACTATGAGTCCTTAACAAAGAATGAAATTATTTGGCCTACTATCAGAAGTGTCAGGTGGCATGAGTTGAAATATGAAGAAAGAAGAACATAATTTAGTCGTCGCGCAATTAGCGAATGCTAAGGTCGCAGAGGAATAAGGTATGAAATTAAAATATGGGCTCTAGATAGCATCATGGTTCTCTAAGGGGGTGGTATGCTAGTTGCTATGTTCGAGGTATGATCAAGGAAAAAGTGTTGATTACATTCCTCTAGGCTTCCTAAGGTTCTGTCTGCTTATCTCAAGACAAGAATCTAAATTTATAGTTCTCCAATACTTATCTAACTGCGAAGGTTAGGTTCAGTCCTAATATTTAACCTTGGATTTCTATTGGTTCCTCAGTACTAGGGTCAAACACTATGGTCAAATTTCAAACTAATCCTAGTAGTGTTTATACTACTCTCAAGTCTTCATAAATACATCAAGCGGTAATGGTAAACCAATCTATAGATAAGGGACACTAGGGTCACTAGATATTCTAAACTTGGTTGTGTGTCTATATTCTCGTTGTATTCTTAATAGGTGTGCTACTATAATTATCATCCTAATAACAGGGGTTCCTATATTCGAGTAGAAGGCTATACTCAAGGAACTATTAGGGAAGCACATGAATCAAGCAGAATACAATTGTTCAAATATAACATATAGGAGGAAGATGAATCATAGTCAATTGTGGATGAGATCCTATACCCTAGTCCTAGGTGCAGGCATGTCCGGTACAGTAACGTAACCGGGACAATATGCTCTCGACGTGCATGGGCCACCACAAAAATATGTCACGTCCCAGTCCCAAAAATACGTAGGACTAGGACACGTAAGCATGCCAGCCGCATGGATATGGTAACTCCAATATATGGAAACTAAACCCATACGTACGCTCTAATATGAATATCAAATCCACAGTGGTATAACATATGTCACAAGTCACAGGGTATAATCTAAATCTCATCCACAAAAATCAAATATAAATAAATAACCAATATCTATGAACTAGATCTAGACATAAAGTATCTGGAGATAATAGTTGGATGGAAACAAATCCACTACCAACTGGAATATAAGGACAAATACAATATGAGGACAACACAATATAAGATTACCAGCTAACAATCACGGACTCGAAGAGAAGACATCCTCGAACATATGTAGCCATCCGAATCTGTGCTCCTGCGAATACTCAATAACAGATACACTTGGAAGGGGCCAGGTCCTCAGAGGGACATAACAAGATACATAAAACACATGCCAATAAAGTACTGAAATAAATATCCAATGGAGTCGCCTAACCATCTAAGTGAATGCAGTTAAGAACAACTTTCTCCACAAGTGAGCTATCTGGCTGAAAACTGGGATTTGGCATGGTTTCCTTTTGGGGATCCAGGGGCCTAAAAAGGCACGTCGTCTTTCGAACGCCGGAGGCCCGCCTGATAATAATATAATATATAGTGGTCATCACCACCCGTATCTCCAGCGGAGAATCCGGGCACACAATAGAAAAAGTGCAAAGGAGCTCAAATGCGGTACTTGTTGTTCTCCCCACCCCATGCTCTAAGCATGTCACATCCATGACACAATATTGTTCATAGCCTATCCTTAGTACCCTAGCCCAATCCTGCAACCAAACAAGGACAAGGATGGGACCACCGTACTACAATAGGCTATGTCCCTAGACCTCTAATAACTGCTAAGTCTACTAGCATGCAAAGTTTCTAACAACAGTTATTCCTAACGCACGGCCCACACATACAGGAGGCCAAACCCTGCACGCCAGTCCATGATCTATATGAGACTCACAACTCGTGTAACAACTGTGTCACGACCAATGAACCTAATGATGCTACATGATAATAGGGTAGTCTCATAAACAAGATCAATGCAAATACATAAATAAAAATATACCGCGATGACACCGTCGTGCGTATTTTATATAACTGTTAAAATAAATAAACTAAAGACAGGAAATAAAGATGCATGAAACATATGGAATATAAATAAAAGTACAATGGCAAGGTATACTTGCCTGGTAAGAAGCTACAAAATATAACGTCCAGATGTCCAATACACAGGACCAGAAGCTATGGCCTCAGAATGAATGTCTCCGGATGCTGAAATAGATATCACCAATGTTCCCTAAATAAGCAAAATAGCTAAAAAACACTTCCCTTTCGTCCAATTTGGACACAGGGGCAAAATCATAATTTTGAGTCAAAGTGGGGTCCACGTGTGGCCCGCTTCGTACCAAAAAATGTGTTAGAATCAATGGTCTCCAAATTCATCCAACTTAGTGTCAACAAGTCCAGAACGATAATACGAACCCAATGGAACTTCCAAAATTGGATTCCGATGAGCCGATCACAAAATCGCCCGTCAAGTAGAGCCGTGGGGCCCACGATACGCGATTTTGGTCAACGTTCTCAGAATCGAACCAAACTTGGGTCATAGGACCAGCGTATTGCTACGAGTCCGATGGCACAAGTTTCGTTTCGATCCAACGTGTGTACACAAAGTTACGATGTGTTTCAGAACAGGCGGATACAGGGCGTTGTCGGCGGATACGCGTTGATTCCGGTGTGCACGCACATCAAAATTAACTTCTGCGAAATCTCGTACGTCCGTATCAATGGCGCGCACCTTTCGGTGAAGACCGTGCGCGACTAAGTCGTCCCGTTTGGCGGGGCGTACTCAGTTTCGAGAAAAAATAGGGTATTATTTTTCCTGTTTTGGATCTTGGTTCGCGATCACCACAGGACGCGACGCACCGAGCTGGTTGCACGGGCATCGAGGGGGTCATACAGCCTACGCGTCACGAGGAGAGAGAACGGGTTACCTGAACGGGGCTACACAGAATGGGGTTTCTTCGTGTCCGTGAGGTGACACGACACGAACTGCACAGTGCTGTGCCGTATCCGGGTCAGGGTGCAGCTGTGTCCGGGTCAGGTGATACTGTGGGAGACTCGCCGGAGGAGGACAACGTCGCCGGAGTTGCTCGTGGAGGAAGACGGAGGGCGACGAGGTCGTGGGGTGACAGGTGGTGGTGGCTTGTCGTCGGAGAAGACGACTGGGTGGCAGCGGGTTACGGTGGCTGGGAGGTCGGGTTAGGGTGGCCGGTGCTAGGGCAGGGGAGACGGCGGGGCTGAGACGAGGAGATGGGGACAATGACGGAGCGGGGCTCAGGGCAGAGGATCGTCGAGGGGAGAGGGCTGCGGGTCTCGTCGAGGGCTGTCGAGGGGTCGACGGGGACGACGGTGGCGGGGTCGGGGAGAGAGAGACGGAGGTGAGCGGCGGAGCTAGGCGAATTAGAGTTCAGGCGGAGAAGGATCTGGAGGAGGAAGGCGGAGGGGGAGACTAGGGTGGCCGAGGGTGACCGGAGCGGGGCGCTGCGGGTTGGGCGGAGGAGATTAGGTTTCCGGCGTCGAGGCGGGGGTTTCGAGGGGGTTATAAAGGGCGCCAGAACAGTAAAGTCGGTAGGATTAGG
The DNA here is from genome assembly GCA_036927795.1 of Iris macrosiphon. Classification (NCBI taxonomy): domain Eukaryota; kingdom Viridiplantae; phylum Streptophyta; class Magnoliopsida; order Asparagales; family Iridaceae; genus Iris; species Iris macrosiphon. The sequence goes on from JAYESA010000012.1 coordinate 21,496,258, forward strand.
ATTTAGGGTTTCGGCCGGGTTACGGGTCCGGGTCGGGTTCAATTCGGATCCGACCCGACCCGTTAAGAGCTGGGTTTGGTTTGGTTCGGTTTGACTGCGGTTCGGTTTGGTTTATTTAAATAAACCGGGTTCAATTTCAGGGTTTATTTTAGTTTAAATATAAATTAGTTTTTAGGGCTTTAAAAATGTTTTTGGGGTCCAATAAATTCCCGAAAAATTATCCTATGTCTAGTTTTTCATTTTACATCAAAAAATATTATTTTCATAATATTTTAATATTAATTAACATTATTAAAAAATCATTTAATTATAAATACCTTAGTTTTAATCCCTGAAAATTACAGAAAATTGTGTAAAATTATTTTAAAATTTTTGAAAAATCAGGGGGTTTACAATAATAATAATAATAATAATAATAATATAAATATAAATTAAAAAAAATCCTAAACTAGTACTACTAGCTAACCTACCCACATGTAGACTACCCGACCCGCGACCCCATCAGGGCGCTCCCCCTCTCTTTCACTTAATATATATATATACCAATACTTCAAACCCTAACTCTACCCCAACCCCCGCTCCAACGACCGCCATGGCGCCACCACGATCGCCGCCACCCGCTTCGGCAATCGCGCGGAGCCGACGCGCGTGTGATAGCACAACTGCGTGTGCACATGCAGTATGTCAACCCGACTTTGAGGTAATATAACTTCCTCCTTGTGGGTTTATTTTATGAACGGTTCTTCGTACATGCTCACAACATGACCCTTTAGGCTTTCCTTCAAGCGGAATAAGATTTTGTGCCCCGGATTAATTGAAAAATTGACCAAAAGTTGGTCGAAAAACTGTTCGAAAATAGTTTCTAGTGATGCAGTTCGGCTTGACGAATATTCCAGCATCTTTCATGGATCTGATGAACCGTGTCTTCTGGCTGTTCGTGGATTAGTTTGTAGTCATGTTCATCGATGACATTCTAATATATTCAAAGGACAAGGTAGAACACAAGGAACATTTAAGGATCGTGCTTGCAGGAGCATCGATTGATCGTAAAGCTGAGCAAGTGCGAGTTCTGGATGGGTAGTGTATAGTTCCTAGGGCATGTTGTCTCGGAAGAAGGAGTCGTGTTCGACCGAAAAAAGATTGAAGCGGGGGTAGATTGAAGGCAGCCTACGTCAGTCAGTGAAGTTTAAAGCTCTCTGGGCCTTGCGGGTTACTACCATAGGTTCATAAATAATTTTTTTAAATTTTTCTCGCCTTTGACTCACCTTAATCAGAAAGGGATTGCATTTAAGTGGAGCAACTACTGTGAAGCTAGCTTCCAGAAGCTAAAGCAACGCCTCGTTTTAGCTCCAATACTTGTAATTCTGGATGAAGTTGAAGAGTTTCAGATATACAACGATACTTTGGGACTCGGCTTAGGGTGTGTTTACATGCAGAGGGACTAGGTAATATCGTATGTCTCAAGACAATTGAAGCAACAAGAGAACTACCCAAAGCATGATTTAGAATTGGCGACAATTGTATTAGCGCTGAAGTTGTGATGACATTATCTATATGGTGTTGCTTGCAGAATCTATATTTAATCCAACCACCCCTGTTCATGTCTACTTTTCTACTAACTTGTTAACTATTTTCAAAATCTAATTGAAAGGACTTCTTTGCAATATGACCAAGATTAATTATGTTCTTTTAGTTTTTATTAGTTTATAATATGTATTAAATTATTCTTCTTCCAAAACAACCAAAAACTTACTTTTAAAATACTAAACCTTGCGATACGGAGTGCGCCATACTAAACCAGGCTACCTCATCGTGTACCAATTGTACCGAAAGGCGCGTATAGTATATCTGGATGTGTGAAATTCGCAGAAGCTGATTTGGACTTGTGTGTGCGTCGGAATCAACTCGTATCCGTAAAAAGTTGCGGTATCACAAATTTTGTAAATAATTACCCTATTAATTTATGATGCAAAGTAGCCCACATGTGGATCCACTTTGACCCAAAATTATTATTTTGTCCCTGTGTCCAAATTGGACGAAAGGGTAGAGTTTTTTTTTACTATTATGCTGATTTTGGAGACGTTGGTGATGTTTATTTCCTCATTCGGAGACGTTCCTTCAGAGCCCCTACTTTTCGGTTCCTTATGCTTGACGTCTGGACGCTTACATTACACAGATTGCTTGCCAGGCAAGTATACCTTGCCATAGTACTGTTTAGTTATATTTTTTTATTGCATGTTCATTTTTTGTTATTTATTATCATTTATTTTTCTATATAAAACTACGCATCCGAGAATAACTTGGGTGCAATGACGGTTGCGTCATCTTTTGTCTTTATTTATATTATGCATATTAACCTAGAGTTAAGAGACCACCCCATGATTTTGAGACATCTTATGTTCAATTGGCTGTGACACATTTATTATACGAGTGTGAGTCTCATGTAGGACATGGACTTGCGTGATGGGTTGTCCACCTGTACGTATAGGACGTACGATAGGGAATAACTACTAATAAATTTATATGCTAGAAGACTTAGCAGTTATTATAGGTAATATCGTATCATGGATGTGACATGAATAGAGCACGGGGTGGGGAGAACAACATTAAGATGTTTGGGCTCCTTTACACTTTTCTTTTTGTAACCCGTACGCTCCGTCAGAGATGCGTGGTCAGATGACCCCTATATTATTTACAGGCGGCCTCTGACGTCCGAGAGACCTTACATTTTTTAGGCCCCTGATTCTCCGAGATAGTCACACAAATCCTATTTTTAGCCAGATAGCCCACGTGTTGGAAAGTTGTTCTCAAAAGTGCATTCAAATAGATGGTTAGGTGACCCTTTGGATGTTTAATTTTAGTACTTTATTGGCATACTTCTATGTATCTTGTTGCATTCCTCTGAGGACCTGGTCCCTTTCCAGGTATAGAGGAGTATCCGCAGGAATACGGACCCGAGCCTGACGCATCATTCACTATTGAGGAGGTATTACCTTCTGAGTACCAGTTTACTTCATTGTTGATGGATATCTTAGTTGCAGTTTCTTTTATTTAAGATTTATTTTATATTGGAGTTTCGTCCTCCCTATCATTTTAGTTGATATAGTCGATTTGTATTGATTTGTCTCCACCCGACTATTATTCTTTTGATACTTTGTACTTGAGACTTCTTTAGATATTTATTTTGATATTCTTTATTTGTGTTTATGGATGATATATACATGCCTGTGACTTCTGTTGACAATATATATACCACTTATGAATTATTTATTCATATACAACGTACTTGTGTATTATGATTTTTCTAACATATTGGAGTGTCATAAACATACGGCTGGAATGCTTACATATTCCTAGTCCTACGTATTTTAGGACTGGGGCGTGATATATTTTATGGTGGCCCATGCAGGTCAAGAGTATATTGACTCGGGTATGTTACTGTACCGAGCAAGCCTACAAATAGGATTAGAGTATAGGTCTCATCCACATACTTGACTTTCCTTCTTGATTTGATTCTAAATTCTTTGAACTCATCTACCTTCCTTGACCTTTGAAATTGTACTCACTTAATTCTCTTGACATTGGTTTCCTTGTTTTCTCACCTCTTCCTATTTAATGTACTTCCTAATATTTCCTTGAGTATAGCTTTCTGCTAGAATATATGAATCCTTGTTAGAAGATAATTATGATAGCATACTTACTAAGAAAAATAAATTAGAATATTGGCAGCTCCTAAAGTTTAGCATACCTAATAAACTCTAGCATCCAACACATATAAATTGATTGACCATTATCCCTTGATATATTTAGGAATAACTTGAGAGTAGCATAGACACTACTAGGGTTAGTTAGAAATTTGACCATACTGTTTGACCCTAGTATTGAGGAACCAATAAAAATCTAAGGTTGAATATTAGGACTAAACCTAACTTTCATAGTGAGATAATATCAGAGGACTATAAATTTGGATTCTTGTCTTAATATTAGAAGAGTAGTACCTTAAGAAACCAAGAAGAATAAACAAATACCATAGTAGAGCAAGGGTACCCTACCTTCAGCTTAGTTATAGTACCCCGCTCCATGTTGGCACTATGTACAAGAGATATCGGTTTGCTGACTTGAGTGGAAGTCTTCTCGGAGAGTTTTTGATCGAAATACAAGACGATTGATCTCGGTGAGTGAGCAAGACTTTATTCTCTAATTCTTGCATGCCTTAATGAATCTGAGTTTTTGTAATGCATGTTTGCTTAATAAGATAACGATGGCATAAGAATGATAGAACAAGAACCTACTTGCTTAACTAGAGAACTTGTATGCTTGTCTAAAAAGATAGAAACATTGCCATACAAAGTATAGAATTGAATATTGCATGCTTAGTTACATGAACACCACTATCGAACGAATTGCTGCTATGCTAATAAATAAGAGTAAAAAGAATATTCATATGTTTTTATCGTATGCTAAACAAGAGTAGAACTGCATGCTTAGCTAAAAGAGATAGAAGAATTATGCCATGTTTTGCTTGTCTTTGATGCTTGAAAGATTGAACCATTTGAATAACTTGTATAGTATGCTATTGAACCTATCGATTGAATGAAAGAAAGAAGATTAAACCTATCGAATGATCGAACATATCGTATTGATTGAACGTATCGAACCTATCGACTTGATTGAAAGAAGAGAATTGAGAGCTTTGGCTCTATCGCTTGATATCATGTTTGCTTGCCACGGACATATGCATCATATAGTTTTTATCTGATTGAATTGCATTCATCACATCAGTCTTTAGGCAACTTGTGCACAAGGTACTGCCTCTCGAGCATTTCCTGGGGCATTGGGAATTGCTCGTCCTAGGGGAGATAATCGAAATATCCTAAGGCTTGTAGTCATCGTGATTAGGGGGTATCCTGTCTAATAGTTAGTCTAGGCTTGTAGTTCCAGCTGATATTCATGGGTTTTCCGTGGACCATCATGTAGTTAGGACGCATGCTAGGCTAGCCTTCTTCCATACCTAAATATTTGATGCAGAGACTGACAGGAAAGGAAAACCTAGTTTATATATGCATATGTTGCTAACTTGTCTGTCTGCTGCAGGAATAACCATTCGACAATGGGGTAAGAATCACTATATAAGTAATATATTATTTTGCATATTGTCCTGCATCGCACCTAGACTTGCATGATTGCTTCAATATGAAGATAGCCTTGAATAGAATCGAAGATAGTCCACTAGATGAGTGCTAGAGTCTTGAAAGTAATGAATATGACTCACGAGACACGCTGCACACTTGGGATAGTAAATAAACTTGCATATCGTATATGAACTACTTTCCTTCCCGCTTGCTTATATATTGAATATGAACTCTGTTTTAAAAGAAGTTTCTAAAAAGAAGTAATATAACTCCATTCTTGTACTGCATGTAACGAACCTAGGTAAAACTAGAAAGATCACTAGTAATGTAATATTTTATAACATAATTACTTAATATTAGTTTTAGTGAATGTTGCTTCTGTTCGTTGATTTTAGACTCACCAGTACTTTCTCTAAAGTGCTGACCCACCAACAGTTTGCTTATTCGTAGGTGCTAGATCATCCGAGGAAGCGATAGCCGTACCTCATCCCCATGACCCAAAAATTTGGTTTCGATGCCTTGAGCTGTATCGATCGTTTGAGCTACTTTTGTATAGAGGGACATAATATATAGAATGATGCCATTGTATTCAGAGAACCTCGTGCCTTACGATTTTCCCCGTATACTCAAATGGATTATTATTTGCAATACTATCCCTCCGTTGCGTACTCGATCGATTCGATGATAGCCACAACTTTAACGATATTGCCTTGTGCGGGCGCAACCCCAGGCTCTCAATATATCACGTCCCGATGGAAATGATCGTACCGCGAAAGTGCTGGCATAGTGGTTCATGCCCAGCGGGGACGACCAATTCCTGCGGAAGATCGGGGCATGACAAAATGATATCAAAGCAACTCGATCTTCTGGCCTTACGCCCATTTTTCTGCAAGTTCCTAGATGACGATTCCTCGTACATTGATATCATTATTAAGTAGAGTATTCCATACAATAAGTCCATAGATATTCTCAAAGATGTGCACAAAAGTTTTTTGGATTTAATTTATTGCTTGAGAGTTATGGCTTCTGATTTCTATTTGCTAGAGTGATTGTTATTGATTGCTAGAGTTTTTGATTGAGGATGGTAAGGGATAAGGACTATCGGTGCTCTGGATATCAAAAGTTTCTCCTTGAAGTTTTGAGGACAAAACTTTTTCTTGGTGGGTAAGTATGTAGTATCCTGCTCGACGTTGGCACTATGTACAAGAGATATCGGTTTGCTGACTCGAGTGGAAGTCTTCTCCGAGAGTTTTTGATCGAAACACAAGACGATTGATCTCGGTGAGTGGGCATAACTTCATTCTCTGATTCTTGCACGCCTTAATGAATCTGAGTTTTTACAATGCTTGTTTGCTTAATAATATAACAATCATATGAGAATGATAGAACAAGAACCTACTTGCTTAACTAGAGAACTTGTATGCTTGTCTAAAGAGATAGAACCATTGTCATGCTAAGTATAGAATTGAATATTGCATGCTTAGTTACACGGACACCGCTATCGAACGAACCGCTGCTATGATAATAAACAAGAGTAAAAAGAATGTTCATATGTTTTTATCGTATGCTAAACAAGAGTATAACTGCATTCTTAGCTAAAAGAGATAGAAAAATCATGCCATATTTTGCTTGTCTTTGATGCTTGAAAGATAGAACCATTTGAATAACATGTATAGTATGCTATTGAACCAATCGATTCAATGAAAGAAAGAAGATTGAACATATTGAATGATCGAACATATCGTATTAATTGAATGTATTAAAAATATCGACATGATTGAAAGAAGAGAATTGAGAGCTCTGGCTCTATCGCTTGATATCATATTTTCTTGCCACGGACATGTGCATCATATAGTTTTTATTTGATTAAATCGTATTTCTCGTATCGGTCTTTGGACAACTTGTGCACAAGGTACTATCTCTCGAGCATTTTCTAGGGTACTGGGAATCACTCGTCCTGGGGAGATAATCGAAACACCCTGATGCTTGTAGACCTCGCGATTATGGGGGTATCATGTCTAATAGTTAGTCTGGGGTTGTAGTTCCAGCTGTTATTCAAGGGTTTTTCGTGGACCATCATGTAGTTAGGGCGCATGCTAGGCTAGCCTTCTTGCATACCTAACTGTTTAATGTAGAGACGGACAGGAAAGGAGAACCTAGTTTATATATGCATATGTTGCTAACTTGTATGTCTGATGCATGGATAACCGTTCGACAAAGGGGTAAGAATCACTATATAAGTGATATATTATTTTTATATTGTCTTGCATTGCACCAAGACTTGCATGATTGCTTGAATATGAAGATTGCCTTGAATAGAATGAAAGATAGTCCACTAGATGCATGCTAGAGTCTTGAAAGTAATGGATATGACTCACGAGACACACTGCGCACCTGAGATAGTAAATGAACTTGCATATCATATATGAACTGCTTGCCTTGCCTTCTTGCTTGTATATCGAACATGAACTCTGTTTTAAAAGATGTTTCTAAAAAGAAGTAATATGACTCTATTTCTGTACTGCATGTAACGAACTTAGCTAAAACTAGAAAGATCACTAGTAATATAATAGTTTATAACATAATTACTTAGTGTTGGTTTTAGTGAATGTTGCTTCTGTTCGTTGATTTTAGACTCACTAGTACTTTCTCTAAAGTGCTAACAAACGAACAGTTTACTTGTTCGCAGGTGCTGGATCGTCTGAGGAATGGATAGCCGTGCTTCATCCCCACGACCCAGAAATTTGGTTTCGATGCCTTGAGTCATATCGATCGTTGGAGCTACTTTTGTATAGAGGGATATAATATATGGAATAATGCCATTATATTCAGAGAACCTCGTGCCTTGTGATTTGCCCCGTATACTCAGATGGATTATTGTTTGCAACACTGTTCCTTCGCTGTGTACTCGATCTATTCAATGATAGCCACAACTTTAACAATGTTGCCGTGTGTGGGCGCAACCCCAGACTCGTACGACATCACGTCCTAATAGAAACGATCGTCCCGCTGAAGCGATGACATGGTGATTCGTGCCCAGTAGGAACAACCATTTTCTGTGGGAGATCGGGGTATGACACTAGTAGATCTTCTAGAATCTATGATCATCGTTGAGTCATACTTGAGTCTCCATGAGTCACCGACCCTGCCATCTCATCCAACTATCTATATAATTTCCCATCTTGAGTTAATCTCTCCCTCCATCATAGATCAATTGTCATAGATATTTATCCAATTAAAACCTATTGAATGATTAGAATATTTCTCTTAATCATACCTCGAACATAGAGACTAGCATACCACTTTTCCTTAAAAAACCATGATATTATCAAGAGTCTCTCTATTTACTTTTATATCTTATTTCTCTGAAACCATAACGCTCGCTATTTGTGCAACAACTAAAATTTTCTTTCACCTTTCAATTTGTGCCACATAACCCTTCTGATTGTAGGCCGAGTGATTCCTTTAATGTTAGGATATATAGGTTGGTAGGATTGTAGTTTGTTAATCTTAAATTTTTGTGCTTAGTAGTTAGAACTTGACAGGTTGGGTTGTTCATTTAGTTTAGAATATGATTTTGTAATTATCCCTAGTTCCAAATCATATAACCTTTATTAGTATATCTCAATACAGGTTATATCATCGTTCACTTGAGAGCCAGTAACTTCTCCATTCTTAATATTAACACTTTGTTCTATAAGCACTATGATTAAGACTTAAGATGACCATTTCCTAGGAAGTTTTATAATATAATAGGATACCCCAATAAGTACCAAGATCTTTCCCTCATAGATCCCAACAAGAGTTTCTACTTTATTTACAAGAACAAGGTAATTTTGTAAAATCCCCACACTACTAGAATAAGCGGGATTAGCGACATTTTTTTGCGACATCAAAGAAAAATATCGCTAATATAATATAAATTAGCGACTACATATAAAAATGTCGCTAGACGTCGCTAATTGGTGATATTTAGCGATGTTTAGCGACTTTTATTCAGTTTTTAAAAGAATAGTCGCTATAAGTTCAATTAAGGTCGCTAAACGTCGCTAATATGTTTCATTTAGCGATGTTTAGCGACGTATTTAGCGATGTTTAGCGACGTATTTAGCGACGTATCTCTTTTAGACATTTAGCGACGTCATTAGCGACGTTAACGACGTCGCTAACTTAGCGACGTCATTATTGGCATCGCTAAAATGTCGCTAAATTTGTTTTATTTAGGACTGCTTCCCCTCATTTCCTTCGATCTCTCCCTCTCCCTCTCCCAAATTTGAAACTCGCTCCTCCTTCCTCCCTCCGGCGACCCCCATTCGGCTCCTCCTTCCTCCCTCCGGCAACCCCCCTCCGGCCGCGTCCTTCCCCCTCCGCCGTCAACTCCTCATTAACAACTGTAAGTCTTTCTCATTCTCTCCCTCTATATATAATAGTTGCACGGACACGTGGACACGGGTATGGTTTGGCATGTCTAGTGATATTTCAGAGTATAAGTGCCATGTCCGACACGTTTGCGTCAAGTCAGGGACACAAAATCTTTTCCCCTTTTCTGGTGTCCAATGGGGGTTGATTTTGATGTTCTTTCGTCGATCATGTTTGGATTTAGGGTTTAAGAACTGGGGCTCTTTTATTTTATTTTATTTTATTTTTCTTGGTCTTCTTTCTTCTTTGAGGGTTTAGGGTTTTAGTATATTGATGGTTTTGGGTTCTGAATTTCTTCGAATATAGGAGTTCTTGCAATTTTAGTTAGGATTTTCAATGTAGATCCCTTCGGTCATAGTGAAATGAATCGAGTATGTGATAGCTTCAGATATTCTTGATGGTGTAATGGAGTTTGCAAGCTAGAGACATTCATAACTGGAAAGAGGGGTTTTGATAGCACAGGGCTTAGGTATTTCATATAGTTTAGACATGCCAACATGGACATGGCATTACTTATTTTGGAGTGTCTGTCTCGTGTCTAATATGTGTGCGACATGATGTGTCTCGGTTCGATATTTAGACAAATCTGCCAATTGGTTACTGGTTTAGTCTGGCTAAATTTTTTGCTCTGGAAATCAACTTGTTGTAGAGATTTAGAGGCAACATGTATGCACGCGCCTAAAGTATGTCTAAGATGTTTTTCTTTGTTCAATATTTTTGTATCAACTCATGCCTCTGTGTGTGTATCTATGTGTTAGGGTATCTATGAGTGAATTGGTTAACTAAAGTATGGGTATGGAAATAGATATATGGTTGTTAGTGTGTGTGATTAAGTGAGTTGTCTAGGTGAGTGTTAGAATTAGAGTATGTATTAGCAAGGTGTTATCGTGAGATGAGGTAAGGGTGGGTATCATGGATGGGTGTTTGATAATAAACGAAAGAAATTGAAACTAGATTTATACGAAACCCTTTCTTTGGTTTACAAACAAGAAAAAGAAGTACAGTTAATCCTATAAGAGGATGTTAAGTACAAAAATTTAATTCTGACAAAATATTGCTATAGGAGTCTGATCTGCGGTCGATCACTTTGTCCCTTAGACCACACGATGACGAAGAAGTGCTGTAGAAGACGAAAAAGAAGCTTCAAAGACTGCAGGAGGAATTGAACTATTGTTACCAAAGTAGTCAATCAACACTCTCTGGATATACTCTCTTTCCTTGACAAATCTTCGATCCTTTCGACCCTTTTCTTCGACCTTGAACCTCCGTGGCCGGAGGTCTCTATTTATAGAGTTCACCTACAGTCGGCGTAGAAACCGAACAACGGAGAGAGCTGCACCTTTTACACAGCGATTATAATAACTGCTACCCACGTATGAATGATCTCCTGAATTGGCGTATCACTCGTGTCCCATTATGAGGTAATGTGTATAATCGCTCATCGAAGATCATGGCATGTAAGCCACGTAGATAACTGCCCCTTGCATAGAGATGGTTGGCATAAAAGCCAAATAACTGTCTCGTTGACGTAAAATCCAAATAGCTGTTCTGATGGCGTAAAGGCCAAGTAGGCGTAGAAGCCGAATAGCTGTCAAGTTGGCGTAGAAGTCAAGTAGCTGTCATGTTGGCATAGAAGCCAAGTAGCTGTCATGTTGGCGTAGAAGCTAAGTTCTGCGTAAAGCTTGATGCTTTGTAAATATAGCCCGAGTTGGCGTATTTTGAGAAGATAGCATACGGCGTACTCCTATAGTTGAAAATAGCCTGGTCGGCGTAATGTGCGAGGATGGTAATGTGGACGTATTAGCCCTAATTATAGCTCACCCAGTCATTAAAAGTAGAAACAAATCTCGTGCATTAAATGCAGAGATCTGCCCCCATCTCGCACATTAACTGCAGAGACGTGCCTCGAGTTCTGTAAGAAGAACAGCTTTTGACATGGCGGTTAGTTTTGTCTCTTCCTGAGCATAAAAGCTCGTCTTTGCCTGTGTAAAATATGCAACGTATTCCTTGAATGCGTAAACGACGTCTTATATCAAGGATTATGTCACTAAACGACAGTCTGGGGCTCTATGTAGAATCATCATTATAGTCGTCCTCTCGATCGTCATGCAGTACTCTTTGTCAGGAGTCAGGTTCACTGCTTCCACTGACAGGTTCATTCGAGGAATACGAAGAGTTTCCCGTATAACTTTCTGCTGCATTAAAAGCAGACGGGTTTTACGCCGAAGTGGTGATGTAGTAACCTTTTTACGCCGAAGCAGTCTGGAAATACTGTATTACGTGGGCTGTTCTGGAGCTATGTTTTACGCTGAATAGCGTTGAAGCTCTGCTGTACGCTAATGGCTCTGGAGTCAAGTTTCATGCCACCCAGTGCTGGAGCTCTGTTTTACGCGGGCTTTCTGCATGTCGAGGGTTTTACGCGTATGATTTCTGAGCATATTTTTCATGCTTCTACAAGACCCCCTTCAAAGTTTTCAAATTTCTCGTAATTTGAAACACTTTGAATGAAGCATGAAACGGTCAAGTTTGACTCGTTCCGCGAGGCTAATTTCTCGACAAATTTTAAGGAGTTTATTGGGATTCGGTGTATTCTCCTTTGCCTATATAATGGCGAATGGGTTAACCAGTTTTTCCCACACTTCCTTTACCACAAAGAGATGGTTGCCGAGCTTCGTCGGTTTGACTTGAGGAAGAAGAAGATCATGTTCTTCCAGCATGTAAGGAGCCATAAAAAGAGGCATCTTCGAGCAAATATCCTCTGCAATGATGGATCACGGAAGGATATCATAGCTTCCTTTGCTCAGGATGATGAGCAATTTTATATGGCGATTTGTCCAGGAGAGAGGAAGGGTCGCATTTGGCCACACAGCTTGCAAGCTGTATTTTCTCCCATTATGGTGCTGGACGATGGTAGGCAGTCTGGCCCTGTCTTCCAGTATTGAGTTGGGTCTGAACCCCCAACACAATTTCTAGGGCATGCCTGCCATGGCGTATAGAGGGTGGGCTTGCGAAATTGATACATGCCCAATTCTGTATCCTCCTGCCATTAATTATTTTCTTGTTAATCGGCTGCGAAAGCCGATTAACTACTGTAGAAGACGGGAAAAAGATTTACAACAATATGAGAACCTGGCATAGCAGATTCTTGGTGTGAAGATGAAAATGAGAAACCCTTTGTAGAAAAAGGATTTCTATCATATGTAATCATGAAGATGGAAAACCCTTTGTAGACTGGATTTTCATCATATGTAATCATGATTAATAGAATTGTCTTTTTTTACGCATATGATGATTTGCCATATTTGCTGTGAGGAAGTCTGAATAGTGTGTAGCTTTGGCACGTCTGAATAATTTTACTCTGACATTGAGAAAAGAATATCTGATCTCGTCCCATCTTTTACGCGTAGCAGAAGACGCGTAGAAAACTCCTTAGCATTTAAGTTGAAGATCTAAACTATCATACTGTTTTGGATGAGGAGTCGTGTAGAATTCTGAACTGTCACTTCTCTGATATAAAGAATTCTTGTTCAGATCATCACCTTCAATAATAGTTTCCCGAAAAATCCTTTGAAAAAGGGCGAGAAATGTCTGTCGACCAAGCCATACTTGAACTTTTGTAAAGTATTCTGACTGGACTTTGGATGAACTTCCAAATGGCCCAAGAAGAATAGTCGTCTTCAATGCTGAACTCTGTGTATTTCAGGCACTTGGAATGTTTTATAGCCAAAAAGGAGCATCTTCTGCGTAAACCCTTGTAATTGGCCGTCTGTAGCTTTCGAGCATAGAATCGTAGATTTGTAGCCTCTGAGCGTAAAAAGCTTCCGAGCGTGAAATCATAGATTTGTAGCCTTTGAGCGTAAAATCGTAGGTTTGTAGCCTCTCAAGCGTAAAAGCTCCTGAGCATAAAAGCATTTGAGCATATAACCATAGACTTATAGCCTCTGAGCGTAAAATCGTATATTTGTAGCTTCTGTGCGTAAAAAGCTCCTTAGCATAAAATCATAGATCTGCTCTGCGCATAAATTCTGGATCCACTGATTGTCCGTCTTCCCTAAATGATAGGCTGACGTGGTCCCAAATCATAACAGAATATTAAATATCAGATTTGGTTAGGGATTCGAAGAGTTATCCGAACTCTATAAATAGCCCAAGGTCTGGAGAGAGAAAACTTTTATCTGTCTTCACAAAACCCTTGCTTTCCAAGAACCCTTCTTCTTCGTCTCTTTCTTGAGAACTCAGAATCGCCATGGCACCTAAACAGACTTCCACTACTAAGGGAAAGAAGGTCACTTCCTCTTCTCGCTCCACTGCTCAAGCACGAGCAACTCCTATTAGGCTGAACGAGCCTCGATCGGAACGCAGTGCTCCACCGTCGAGCTGTGCTCCGGACATTGCAGGTAGAGACTTCGGGAGAAAACAAAATCCTTCGCACACGTTGTACGTGCATGCGCAAGGTCATCTTTTGTGCTGAGAGCCTCTTCGAGGAGGACGATGTACGGAGATATTTTATTATTACGCGCATATTCCTAATATGTCAGCGTAAAAACTCCAAATTTTTTGCAGTCTGAAATAAAAATGCAAACTGTCGAGATTTGGCGTATACTACAAACTTTGAGTTTTACGCGCTGGATATGAATATCGGCGTAAAAATTCAAATTTTGTCAATTTAGCGTAAAAGCTCAGACTGTTAGATACTGCCAACCTTGAGTTTTACGCAATGGAAAATAGTTTCCAGCGTAAGACTCAAATTTTTGCAATCTTGGCATAAAAGCTCAGACTGATAATCTTTGGCGTAAAAGGCAAGAGTGTAGCGTCTTGTGTAGAAACTGACTTGTTCTCTTGCTTTTTGTAGTGGACTTGCAGATTTCTCCTTTAGCTGAAGTTATGGGCTCTGCTGCCGGGATGTTGAGCTCAAACTATTTGGAGGACTTGTCCCATGTGACATTCCTCATTTCTGGAGCCAATTATCCTGAAGAAAGGGGAACCCTGATCGCGTCGCAGGGAGAACGCATGCTGCTGAGTATGATCAGTGGGGAGCCCCTGACATACATAGACAGGACGGAGTATAAGAAACCTGGTTTCTTATTCGGGGATATTATCGACAAACAATCCCAGACCAAGCCTAAGAAGGAGGATTGGGTGTCTACTGCTGAGGGCACGGTGAAGTATCTGCCCAGGATGCCCAGGGATTACCCTATCTCTGCGTTCTTCCATGCCACACATCCTAGGAAGATGTCGTGGATCCAGACTCCCGACCTTCATGGCCGACCGGGGAAAATCTTATACAACAAGGAATACAACGGAGGGGTGGGAGGCTATATGAGCCGTCCCTCGGGACCTGTTATGCCCTTTAGGGGAATACTGCCGGGTAGTGTCTCGAGCGAGGATACGTCGCTGATCCAGCCGGTTCAGATATCGACCTTCTGCAATGACATTATGGGGCAGGGAGGAATGTACCCCAGGGTCAACCCTCGAACCAGCGGATGGCTTAGCCCGGGGAATCTTCGATGGGCCAGTTTGACTGCCTGGGCCCTGAAGCACTTCCAGACGGTACTAGAAAGTATTGGCTTGTTCGCGGCTGTGAACGCCATAAGTGTTGGGCTGCCTGTCGACCCTAACTTGTTTTTAGCCTTGATAGAGCGATACAACTCGCTCACTGGGACTTTTGCTACTCCGCTAGGTGAGTTGGGCTTAGCCCTTCATGAAATGGCAGAGATTTCAAGGCTGCCAATGGGGGACGCTCCTTATGAAAAGTACGTCCCTACAAACAGGGAATTGAGGGATACAAACCCTCGGGCAGTGGCAGTATACCAGGAGTTGATGTGCCACTATCTTATCTGTACCACTTTCTACAAGGAGCCCTCTGATTTGGCTCACATTAACAAGTGGGCAACCTATCTTTTCTTCCACTAGGCCAGAAATATTAAGCCGGACAAGGTGGTAGATAGCCGAGATAGGCCTTTGAACCTCCTGAACATGCTCAATGCTAACACGGTCGATGACCTTATTGAAGACGCAAGGACTTCAGATCATATTTTTGACGAGGAGATAGGGGGTTAACCTGGAGGCACAAAAGCCTTCAGTTATATGAGGCATTGTTGTAAGCCTCTGTCAAGGGAAGCTCAATTGGCTGGCTTCCTTTCTGTCTGGCTTTGCCGCTGGGTAGTGCCTGGCATCGCGTCTGCAGATCGCATCCATCGCAACACCTTATAGCCTGCAGTGCGTTTGGTGTTCGGAGCAAGACTGGGCCTGCTTTCTGCTATGGTATGTAGAATACAAGCAGGCCTTAGGGCCCTTACTGATGGACTTCTCGCGGATGAGACGCAGCGTAAAGGATTTCCCCGAGTGGAATTACCATTCCTATACTTGATGAGATGGTTAATTCTTCACAACACCCAGTTGATGTCTCCCGGTCCTGCCAGCGGTTCAGGAAATAACTTCTTGTTGAATTACAAGAATTTCTCTTGGAACGTGACGACCGTCATAGATTGCCGGCGGGCGTTAAATGTTGTCCACAGCTGGAAGCTCTTCTGTATCGTCCCCCCTGTACATATCAATCAACAGGGGAAGAAACTTAAAGACGGGGGCCATGGGAGGACCATTCTTTCTCCTGAAGCCTTCTACTGGTTGGTCTGTATTAGACCTTCCCATTTGCTGTACAGAAGCGACGACCACTGCTACCTGGAGCCTTATTTGCCCAGTCGGTTCGCCAGGCAGTTTGGGTACGACCAGTTGCATGTGGGGAATGCCATTACCAGCTTCAAGTCCAAAGGTGGACTTATTGATGGAGCCAACGGATGGCGGTACTTCATCACGGGCTGTACTGGTGCAACTTTTATTGTGCCCGCGACTTCTCTCTCTATGGAGTAGCGCATCCTTCACACATATGCACAGTTCTATGCGTCCATAAATACCTTCCATCATGATTTTGATGTGCATGAAAGTTTTAGGATGCCCTCCTATAGGTCTACTGCAAGGAAGGAGGTTCCGTCTATTTCCTCGGATGAGAATGAGGACACCGCCGGGCCAGACGAGTTCTTGACGACAATATCGAGGGACGTAATAGCTCCGACAGCAGAGCCTCTCGTTATCCCCTAGAAACGAAAGGCTTCCACTCCGAAAGAGCCTTCCCCTCACAAGAAGAAGATTGCCAGAGGTCCGAAAAGGGCTTCCACCAGGGGGGCTCCTAGGAGCGATCCTGTCGTCACCCTTGTTGGGGATGATTCTTTGATTAGAGGTCCTTTGCCTTTTAAAGAGGGGACCTCCATGGTTCCGGCTGGCAGTGCCGGAGATTCTTTGCTCGAGATCGCTGCTACTACTGCTTCTGGTAGTGCTACGAGATCGCCTCCGAGGCCGAGCATAGTAAGATTCCATATACTTTTATCTAGACCAATAATGGGAGTAACCCCTACTTCATCTGTAAGTATTTCCAGCGAGATTCCACCCGATGAGCCTCGAGTGGATCTTGGTAAAGACTGGGAAGACTATCCGCCAGTGTCAGTTGGTGCACCCTCTTCTCCAGGTATGACAGCTCGTTTAGCATCATTAAGAAATGATTTAGATGTACTGGCTGCGGATGTGACATATATACCATCGGCCATGGATAAATATTGTCTTTACGCCTCTTTTAGGAAAATTAACATCAGGTTGATATTAACTTTCTCTTGTCTTCTTTTTAGGTGAAGACATCTCAGGGGAGGGCAGAGTTGACGCAACCTTTGACTTTGTTGCAGATACTGCCGATGAAACGGCAGTGTTTGATATCGAAGAGGCATGCTTTGAAGCTGCCGATCCTTCGTCTGCAATGTTATCGAGTGTCGTCTCGCCAACGGCAGTCCAGATATCTTCAGAGGAGGATGAGCCCATCATTGCGACTGTGCCTCCTTCGTCGAGTATGCCAGCAACTTCAACCGTTGCTGGTGTTCATTCTTTTGTTGCGCCATCTGTAGAGGCAACGACCGTGGCAACATCCTCCGCGGTCATTCCTGGAAGGAGATTTCCCGGTATTGCAGCCACTCCTAGCGTGCATCCGGTCTTCGATATGCTGATTGAACAATATACCAGCATATTCTATCTCAGTTTGAAGGAGTTGATTTCCATGGTGCTAGAGAAGAACATGAGCTTTGATAATCTGCTGACGTCCTCCCAGCTTGCGATAGCGCCGATCAAAAATTTCAACGACGCTGGACGAGCTGATGTGCTAGAACAAATAGTTAATGGTTTGGAATAACCTATTAACGAGTATTTGCAACTATCTCGAGGCAACGTCGATGAGATAATTCAGGCCGAGTATGACTCCTTGACTGCGAAGCTTGCTGAACAGATGGAATGCTTAAGCAAATCTATCCAGGCACAATAGCAGGAGATGGATAAAGAGCAGGCCGTCTTGGAGGAGGTTATTCCTCAGCTAACCCAGTGCGAGGCCGAACATGAGGGAAATAAAGCGAGGGTCCGTAAATTGGAAGCTAAACTCGCTCAGGCAAAGGAGTGGGCTCTCCAGTCATTGGCATCTCGAGATAAGTTAAAGGGCCGAATGGATACAGCTCAGCGGAACTTGGCACATGTGGGTGTCATTCGTGCCGATTATGTACATGCTCGGTCCAAACTATCCCTCCTGAGTGATGACGAGGCACAACTAGAACGGCTTTGTGCTAACATCTTGGACTCTATGAATGAGAGGATGACCGCTTTGGCGCAGCAGATTCGTAATTTGACTGCTCTTCCCCAATGATGTACTTTTTGCTTTTCTATGTAATTCGCTCTTCCCGGAGATAATAAAGAGATATTATCTGACTTTATAGATCCATCATTTTTTAATATAAATGATAGGCTAGGGTGAAAGTGATATCAGAGGTAATATGGACGTGATATACTTTCGGTAAGCTTCAGCTGGATATATCTATTCAGAGGTTATATGGACATGATAGAATATGATCCAACTAAATTTGTATACAAAACACTATCAGAGGTAATATGGACGTGATAGGTTTTGAAGTTCCAAATTAGTTAAACATATCTATTCAGAGGTTATATGGACATGATAGAATATGATCCAACCAATCTTTATATGTAATATTGTCAGAATGAGATCTTCACCATACTCCTTTGAGCAAAGGAGATTAAGCGTAGTACCTCTTTAGGAATTTGCCATTGATAGGAGCCATTATCAGATCTCCGTTAGGCTTGGCTAATCTGTAGGCGCCATTTAAAAACGTCGTTTTAATCACATAAGGGCCCTTCCATTTGGGCTGGAATTTATCCTTACTTTTGTGTGTAATGATCATTGGCCTCTTCACAGCTAGAACTAGCTCGCCAACTTTGAACACTCTCTCCTTCACTTTTCGATTAAAAGCTCTGGAAATGCGTGCCTGGTAGAACGCAATATGCTGCTGAGCTTGAAGGCGTTTCTCGTCTAATCCTTCTAGCTCTTGAAGACGTAGTCGATCATTATTTTTTCTTGAGTCAACTCATTAGCCACTGCTATTCTGAGTAATGGAATTTGGATTTTGATGTGGAGAACTGCTTCACACCCGTAGACTAATGAGAATGGGGTACAACCCGTCGGTGTTCGTACCGTTGTGCGATATGCCTAGAGACATTCCTCCACCTTCTTATTCCAATCTATTTTGTTCAAAGAAACGAACTTTTTTAAGAGTTTGATGATGGTTTTGTTGAACGCTTCCGCCAAACCATTAGCAGCCGAATTGTATGCCGTAGAGGCCATATTTTGTATTCGATTCTTATCGCAAAATCGGTGAAACGCTTGACTGATGAATTGAGGCCCGTTATCATGAATTATCCTTCGGGGTATCCCAAAGCGATAAATTATATGGTGCTTGATAAAGCTGATCACGTTGGATGTCTTCACCTCAGCAAGAGGGATCGCCTCTGCCCATTTGGAGAAATAATCTGCGATGGCCAATATGAACCGATGTCCTCTAGAAGAAGATGGGTGAATAGGACCAATGATATCCATACCCCATGCTTCAAAAGGCCATGATGCAATCGTAGGATATAAATGCTCAGAAGGCTGATGTACATGAACTTGATAGGCCTTGCATTGTCTTGCATATTTCACGGCATCTGCAATCATGGTAGGCCAGTAGTAGCCCATCCTCCTGATATGATCCTGTAACTTAGGACCGGGTTGATGTGCTCCACATACACCGTCATGAGCTTCTCGGATAACCCTTTTTGCATTATCGTCGGAGAGACATCGTAATAGTAGTCCATCGTATGTTCGGCGATATAGACATTGTGAAGATGCATCAAAATAGAAGCGTAATGATCGTCTTCTGATGGATACTGCTTCTTTAGGATCCTCTGGTAAGATTCCGTATGACACGAAGTCTATAAAGGGACTTCTCCAGTCTCTCTTAGGAGGAGCCGTGTTTACAGTGTAGCTGCGTTCTATGTGAAAGTTATCTTTCACCCAGAATAAATCTCTATTAAGAAGGATCACCGAATTCTGCCTTCTTATAGGAATAACTAGATCTGCAGCTAGGCTGGCCAGGGCATCAACTTCCAAATTTTGAGATCGAGGCACGTGCTCTAGGAAGAATCCTCTGAAAGACATGGCAATCTCGATCGTTGCTTGGTGATAAGGAATGAGATCTGGATTGCGGACTTCATATATTTCTCTGACCTGATTGACGATCAGCAGAGAATCACCAAAAGCTTCCACGTATTCAACATCCAATTCTTTAGCGACTTGGAGCCCGATTAATAGAGCGTTATACTATGCCACATTATTAGAGCAGGGTTCGCTAAGAGAATATGCTCGATAGATGACAAGTTTATCAGGAGTGACCAGGACAATTCCTACTCCTGAAACCACGTTTCCCCTGGGACCAGTCCTAGAGGCACCATCGAAAAATAGCTGCCATGTATCACTTTCCATTACGGAATTATATTCTGCAACTTCGTTGGGAATATCCTCGTATAGTTTAGAGGTTTCCGGAATTGAATGAGCAGCTAAGAAATCAGCCAAGGCTTGACCTTTGATGGACTTCTGAGGGACATACACCATATCATACGGTGTTAATAACATCGCCCAAGTCGCTAGTCAGGAATTAAGAATGCTCGGCTTGTTCATCAATACCCGAAGAGGATTGATTCTGGAGATGATATGAATAGTTTGGCCCGTGACGTAATGTCGCATCTTCTGAATGGCGAACATTAGGGCCAAGCATTCTTTTTCTACTGGATTGTACCGGTGTTCAGCTCCGACCATCATCCTGCTTAGATAGTATATAGCCTGTTCATGGCCCTCATTGTTCTTCTGTGCGAGAAGAGCCCCTAAATAATGATCCATTGCTCGAACATACAGCAAAAATGGTCTTCCTATGACGGGAGGCACCAGAACTGGAGGATTGGTGAGGTAGCATTTGATATCATTAAACGCTTGCTGACAGGCTTTGTCCCATACGAATGACACACCTTTCTTCATCAGGCAAGAAAAAGGATGACATCTTCCAGAGAGGTTGGATATGAATCTCCTGATATAAGCCAGACGACCTTGAAATCCCCTGAGTTCCCTCAGATTACGGGGTGGTCGCATTTCTTAGATAGCCTTCACTTTATCAGGGTCCACTTGAATGCCTTTAGCGGTAATGACAAATCCCAGGAATTTGCCACTGGATACACCAAGAAAGGACTTTGTAGGATTCATTTTGAGTTGATGTTGGTGCATCAACTCGAATACAGTCTTCAAGTCTGTGATTATCCTTGAGGCGGCTTTTGACAGCAATATCATCTACGTAATATTCCACTATTTTGCGTAAGTGCTCATGGAATATGTTACTCATAGCTCGTTGATACGTTGCCCCGGCATTCTTTAGTCCGAAAGGCATAACTGTATAGCAATATACCCCCAATGGTGTCCGGAAGGCAGTATGCTTCTCATCTTCAGGATTCATCTTAATATAATTATATCCTGAGAATCCGTCCATGAAAGACTTGTGCTCAAAACCGTACGTATTATCGATCATGACATCTGTAATGGGAAGAGGGAACTCATCTTTAGGGCAGGCTGCATTCAGATCTCGAAAATCGATGCAAACATGCACTTTCCCACTTTTCTTCATGATAGGGACAACATTGGCGACCCAGTCAGGATGTTGTTCTTTCCGGATGAACCCACAGACTATTAGCTTCTTGATTTCAGCTTCAATGGCATCCATCATATCCGGACGGAACCGGCGTTGGTGTTGCTTCACAGGCTTCGAATTGGGCCGTATGTTGAGTTTATGGGTAGCCATTTTTGGATCAAGACCTGGCATATCCTCATAATTCTATGCAAAGACATCGATATATTCTTTTATCAGCTAGATTATTTCTTCCCTTTCTTCTTCGGAAAGATTATTACTGATAAATATCGGCTTTGGTGAAAGTTCATCCCCAACATCGATTTGGATAACTTTATCTTCAGTGGGCGGTTCTCTCTGCTCGAACTGGAGTTCCCATTGTGTACCCATTTGCTGTGCTCAGGAGTCATTTTCAAATGGTTCAGATTCTTGTTCGTCTGCTTTGAGAGAATTTGTCAATACCGTATTTACTGATAATACCCGTTCCAGTTCAGCATATGAGCCGGAAGCCGACGAGCCATCTTGAGAAGAGGAAAAGGTATCCTCACTTGACTCAGAAGTTACAAGAGAAGTGGTATACCCTAACCCAAAACGAGTTCGTTGACAGTAGGGATCACCCTGCAACGGCATTCGCCTGCCTTTCCCATAGTTGAGGCCTGGTTCTGACTTCAGATCATAACCCATACTTTGTATAATCTTCAAAGCTTGTGGGCTATATCTGTGAACTTGCATTTTCCCAGCATCGAACTCGTGAGAGTCTTCTTGTACAATCGGTCTGTTGTGCATGCGACCGAAGACTATTGGATGCTGATTGCTGCGAGTAGGTGGGAAAATAAAGATAGAATCTTCATGTGGTCCATATGTCATGATGACATTAGATGTCGACGCCACTTCCCACACATACGGATGATAGGAGTCTATAGCTTCCAAGAATTATTGTGCTACAGGTTCTATATCGTTATGGGGAGAGGGTTCCTGATTTGGAAATTGAGCATCAGTATACTGGAAAAGAGAATCTTTATTATCGTCAGAAACCACGTTCCCGGTTGCATTTACATCAATCGGCTGCTTGTTACGACTGAGGTTGATGACCAAAGGTGGAGGCTTCTGGTTCAAAGTGATCACTAGGGGATCACTCTCTCCTCCTGATTTGGTTTTGTTCAAGTGGATAGCCATGGGTTCCATGACTTTCGGACGGGTAGTCTGCCCTTTCACCTGGATCGACAGGGGTTGCTCAGCAGATGGTTCTCCCGGCTCCCGGTGGGATTCCTCCTCCATCTTACCTGACACCTCCTTCATATAGTCTTGGGTGTACAACATGGCATCAGAATAGTAGGACTCTACTCCTTTGAACGGGTTAAGGTCAGCAAACTCTATTTTTACTGTTCCTTGGGCATCTACATATTTGAAGCATTGATGTAGAGTCGAAAGAATAATATTGTGATCGTGGATCCATGGTTTGCCCAGCAGAATATTGTAGGACACCTCCGAATCGATGACGTAGCATGTAGCCACTGATCTAAGGTCCCCAATCTGGATCCTCAGACGAATCTTCCCTAACGGCTTACTTTTCCTGGTGTTGAAGCCCACAATTGTAGTGGTGGTGTAAGCCAGTTTGCTTGTAGGAATCCTCAGCGGTCTGAGCAGACTATGAGGGATGATGCTGATCGACGATCCCAGATCTATATGAATCCGATCTACCTCCATGGAACCGATATATCCGGTGTAATAGAGGGGCCTGTCATGCTTGTTATGTTTCAACAGCATGTCCTCTTGAGTGAAAGTGATATTAGGGACCACTTCCATCACACTATGGCATTGAGGGCATGCCACATGTTCTTTATCGGGGGACTTGAGCTGAGTCAAGCATACATCCGCCTGCATTAACGCTTCACTCAAGGCTTGACGAGTGTCTTTGGAAAGCCTGAGTAGCTCAAAAATGGACAGTCTGGCTGGAGTATGGGCCAGGATGTCGAAGTTATATGGTTTTTCTAAACCTTTGTTTTGAATATTCTTCAAAGGTTTATCAAAACGCACTTCTTTTTGCTTGCCCTTGTCCGCCGAATCGGTCTAGAAGGACCTGCCTCTGGTATGACAGGTTCAGGCTCTGGAAGTTTGGCAGCTGAAGTGTCTGCCGTTGCATCTTCCTGATTTCCTCCATAGTCCTTGAGGTAGGCTTTCCCTGAGCAGGTTCCGGTAGCCAAAGCCTCTTCTTCTGATGTCGGGGATATTGCAACCATATGGCATGGTTTACATCTTGAGTTCTTTTTAGACTTAGCCTTAGCAGCTTGAGTCTCTTCCTCAATCTCTGACACCAGATCAGGATGAACCCACATAATCTTACCACACTGGGTAGTTAGGGGTACCAGGTCATAATTTTGACCCCTGGTCGGAGGGAGATTAACAATGTTCATCATCGTTCGGGGAGTAGGTACAACACCATCTGGAACTTCTTGAGGAGGCAGATTGCCAACTTGGAGAGAGATCATATTGGCAGTGACCGTCTTCTTGCTATTACGGAGAGTGATGGCCTTGGGGTCGATCAACTCCTAGATTTTCCTCTTTAGTACGTAACACGCCTTTGTGGGATGATGTATGTACCTATAAAAAATGTAGTACTTAGGGTTATTGGTACTGCCGACTTTATTAGGCCGCTTTACCTCGGGGAGGGTAAGCTTGCCACTTTTGACTAGACAGTCGAATATACTCGGAATGTCGTCATCGTCAAAAGAATATTCTTCAATGGGCCTGGAAGTCCCAGGTTTTGTCTGTGTGGTTGCCAGAGTATTTTGCCTGGACGTATTGATCGCCAGAGCTTCTTTTCCTTTGGAACCACGAGGATAGTCGCTATTGGAGGATGACCTCTTCCCTCTATCAGAGGTAGAGATCATGATTCCATTGTCATGCGTCTTCCGACTGTTGTCTTCAGCGGCTACCGCTGAGATAATAAACGAGGGCCAATCATGGAACTGATATGGTCCTGTGAACACCGAGATCAGTGGAAGAAGGTTCTTCCTGCAAATGTCTACCAAGGCATAATCCGGAACTCCGGGAGGCATCTACAAAGTAGCCTGACGAAAACGTTCGATGAAAGTACGAATGTTCTCTTTCTCCACTTCGATGAGCGAGGAAATAGACATGTCCATCCCTCCTTTGTAGAATCGAGCGAAGAACAGAGTCTTAAAATCTTCAAAGGAAGTAATGCAGTTGTCCGCAAGACTACGGTACCACTGATAGGCCACTCCAGACAGACAGCCCGTAAATACTCTAGTGAGAAGGGCGTCATTCCCTTGCAGCAACACCGTCATCATGCTGAAGTAGTTTATGTACTGGCTTGGTGACGTCTTTCCCTCAAACAAAATCATAGCCTGTGGTTTATATTTAGGTGGGAAAGGGATCTCATCCCAGATAGCTGGGTATGGTTGGTTGATTCCAAATTTCTTGAGCTGATCCTTATGCTTCAAGGCATCAAATTGGGATTTCAATTCCTGCACTACCTACATCGGATCTTCAGCTGGTAGAGGGACCGCAGAGTGGTGAGAGATCGGTTGTATTGTAACTCCAACAGGAGGCAATACATTCTCCGAGTTAAGAAGTTGAGGAGCCGATGACTCTTGATTTAGAACAGGCTCCTGGTTCGCATTGGATGGTGGTAGGTCTACCCCCACACGTATTTGAGTCAGAAGAACGATGCTTGAGCTGTTACCGCTGCATGTTGAGTCACCATCATCTGACGCATACTCTCCATCATGGAATGCATCTCTTTGAGAGATGCTTCCAATACTGTGATGCATTGGTCAGTACTTCCTGATGGGGAAGCCTCTTCGTGTTCATCTCCAATGGCATAGACTCCTATTTCTCTGGATGTTATTGAAGGGTTAGTATAGATCTCTGTAGAGATTGAGTCTACACTTTTAACATCCGATTTGGGAAACTGGCGATCCCCAGTGTCGGAATCAGAAAAATATGAAGTTGGTTGTCGTGACCTCGAACGGGTGTTTTGAAACACACCAGCTTCAATATTCTCAAGGAATCTGTTGAATCTCCTTTGGCTTGGAGTTCTAGAGGGATGACGTCTTGAATTTGACCTTCCTCTAGGAATGTGTGAAGCCATATTCACTGATGCGAATGTAGGCTCTTCTTCCTGTAAACACAAAGAGTAGTTCAACTGGTCGAAAACTGGCCGTTTTGCCTAGAACAGCAGTAGTTAACTACAACTTTATGACTATTACAACAATGCTCCCTAGGGGGTGTAATAGACATGTTAGAACATCCCCTGTCTTTATGCTTCTGGATCAGGAAATTACGCAAGTCAGGAGGGTTAACAAGAGAAGAAGGAGAAGGCTTATTTGGCCTTTTTACCTCAGTTGGGGTATGGAGATTGGAAATCATAACTCTCTCCCTGCCATAAGAATACAGCAGTTCAGCCATGTGAGTAGCGTACGATCTGTCATCCGTCTGAGGAACGTATGTTCCTATGAACCGGGTCTTCTTTACGCCGAGAGGCTTATTCTGGCGTAAACTGGCACTTTGCACAGGTTGGCGTAAAACTGAGGAAGTTCTCAAACGGCCGTCAGCATTCCGCGTAATATGAAGAGCGGGCAGATTCTTCTCTTGATGGCGTAAAAGCCGAGAGGTCGGGAAATCTGCCACTTGTTTTTCCTTGCGGCGATTGCAAGGACCATCTGCCTCATTGTAGAAGGGAGATGTATTTTTACGCACGGGGCACTTTTGGAATTTCTGAATTGGGGCTGAGGCCTTGTCAGAAATTTTGTCTGCTACGTCACAGAAGGGAGACTGAATTTTACGTGTGGGGTGCGGTATAGACTTCTGTATTGGCCCTAAGGCATTGCCAGAAGCTTTGTCTGCTACGTCACAGACGGGAGACAGAGTTTTATGCACAAGGCACAGAGTAGACTTCTGGATTGGCACTAAGGCATTGCCAGAAGTTTTGTCTGCCACGTCACAGATGGGAGACAAAGTTTTACGCTCAAGGCGCGGAGTAGACTTCTAGATTGGCACTAAGGCATTGCCTGAAGCTTTGTCTGCCACGTCACAAACGGGAGACAAAATTTTACGCGAGGGGCGCGCAGGTTGCGATGCTACAACCTTGTTGGTCGGAGAGAGAGAGAGAGTCCGCAGGAAGGGTAGAGGATGTCCGGGGCATCCATACTTTACGCAATTTTCTGTTGTCTTGGACAGAGAGGGAATGAGAGCTACCCCCTGCGAGAAGCATGTTTTTGTAAGCTGATTGGTCGAATTGGACGACCAAGGTCTTCTTCATTGATCCTACGGATACAGCATCGTGTTGAGCAATGGATTTCTCGTCAGATGAGAAAGTAGTCCCCAGCAGAGTCGCCATCTTGTGTTTGATAATAAACGAAAGAAATTAAAACTAGGTTTATACGAAACCCTTTTTTTGGTTTACAAACAAGAAAAAGAAGTACCATTAATCCTATACGAGGATGTTAAGTACAAAAAATTGATTCTGGTGAAATATTATTATAGGAGTCTGATCTGCGGTCGATCACTTTGTTCCTTGGACCACACGATGACGAAGAAGTGCTGTAAAAGACGAAAAGAAGCTTCAAAGACTGCAGGAGGGATTGAACTCTTGTTACCAAAGTAGTCAATCAACACTCTCTAGATATACTCTCTTTCCTTGACAAATCTTCGATCCTTTCGACCCTTTTCTTCGACCTTGGACCTCCGTGGCCGAAGGTCTCTATTTATAGAGTTCAGCTACATTCAGCGTAGAAACTGAACAACGGAGAGAGCTGCACCTTTTACACAGCGGTTATAATAACTGCTACCCACGTATGAATGATCTCCTGAATCGGCGTATGACGCGTGTCCCATTATGAGGTAATGCGTATAATCGCTCATCGAAGATCATGGCATGCAAGACACGTAGATAACTGCCCCTTGCGCAGAGATGGTTGGCATAAAAGCCAAATAACTGTCTCGTTGGCTTAAAAGCCAAATAGCTGTTCTGATGGCGTAAAGGCCAAGTAGACGTAGAAGCCGAATAGCTATCAAGTTGGCGTAGAAGCCAAGTAGCAGTCATGTTGGCGTAGAAGCCAAGTAGCTGTCATATTGGCGTAGAAGCCAAGTTCTGCGTAAAGCTTGATGCTTTGCAAATATAGTCCGAGTTGGCGTATTTCGAGGAGATAGCATACGGCGTACTCCTATAGTTGAAAATAGCCTGGTCGGCGTAATGTGCGGGGATGGTGATATGGACATATTAGCCCTAATTATAGCTCACCCAGTCGTTAAAAGTAGAACCAAATCTCGTACATTAAATGCAGAGATCTGCCCCCATCTCGCGCATTAACTGCAGAGACGTGCCTCGAGTTATGTACGAAGAACAGCTTTTGACGTGGCGGTTAGTTTTGTCTCTTCCTGAGCGTAAAAGCTCGTCTTTGCCTGTGTAAAATAGGCAGCGTATTCCTTGAATGCGTAAACGACGTCTTATATCAAGGATTATGTCACTAAACGACAGTCTGGGGCTCTGTATAGAATCATCATTACAGCCGTCCTCTCGATCGTCATGCAGTACTCTTTGTCAGGAGTCAGGTTCACTGTTTCCAGTGACAGGTTCATTCGAGGAATACGAAGAGTTCCTCGTACAACTTCCCGCTGCATTAAAAGCAGATGGGTTTTACGCCAAAGTGGCGATGTAGTAACCTTTTACGCCGAAGCAGTCTGGAAATACTGTATTACGCGGGCTGTTCTGGAGCTATGTTTTACGCTGAATAGCGTTGAAGCTCTGCTGTACGCCAATGGCTCTGGAGTCATATTTTATGCCACCCAGTGCTGGAGCTCTATTTTACGCGGGCTTCCTGCATGTCGAGGGTTTTACGCGTATGATTTCCCAGCATATTTTTTATGCTTCTACAATGGGTACCAAAATACTTGGGTAGTGTGATGAGTATTGCCATCCCAGTGGTACCAAGTGTTATTAGGTTTGTATAAGGTATCATGATACCCAATTGTGTAAGGGTAAGATATTAAGTAGAATCTTAGACTGTAGATACAGACAACAGGGAAAGACCACTCTAACCTTGCTGCATCAAACACAGGGATTTCTAATACTCTCAGATGTCTCTAATACATTATACTGCAATACTCACTCGGGTACCAGTCCAGTACTTCATGTGGACACAAACATAGCCAACTACTATAATCAGTAGTGGTACACAAGATCGGTAGATACCTCTAAACCAGAACTGAAATACTCATTAGATGAAACCCAATCCATGCATATTTATCTTCCACATATCAGTATATACGGGTACCTAGCAGTAACATACTGGTATCCAATACTGAACAAACACTAGCACTTGGCTCATACACATAATTTTATATCCATTGAACTATTAATTGAAACACTAAGAACTCCCTATACACCATCACTTCTCACCAAATCACATACACACAAATGTAAACACTACTAGAATAAGCTGGATTAGCAATATTTTTTAGCGAATCCTACACTCTATGACTGCTACTTTCTGAAACTCTCTTCCCCTCCAGTCATTTTTGCAGAAATGGATATGAATTACTATCTGTGTCATCGTTCGTGGATGTACAACCGTCATCCTGATGACATGTGCGGTGTGCGGGATAAATTCATTGAGGGTGTACAGCAGTTCCTGCAATTCGCCAAGGCGTTCCCTCAGTACATGGACGGTACCAAAATTAAGTGTCCGTGTGTGAGATATCGCAACTTGAAATATTATCCAGAAGTGGAAGTCACATATCATTTGTACTCGAAGGACTTCACGCCAAATTACTATCAGTGGACCGCACACGGAGAACTTGTGTCTCTAGCATTGGAGTCAGAGCCTTATGTGGAGCCATATATGGATGTCCACGACCACGCTGCTTACGACGACGGGTGGGTGAACATGGTTTTTGATGCGGCGGGGCCTAGTTTCAATCTAGAAAATTATGATGCAGCTGAGGAGGCACCAAATACCGATGCTGCAAAATTTATAGAGTTGCTGGAGAATGCAAGGACTCCACTATATCTTGGTTGTGTGGATCATTCACCGTTGGAGGTGGTTACAAGATTATTGAGCATCAAGTCCAATTTTAACATGTCACAAAAATGCTATAATCGACTGATCAATTTGATTATAGAGATCTTGCCCGAGGGTGCAAAGTTGTCTAAAGACTTCTATCGATCTAAGAGGATGGTGAGATCGTTCTGGATGGGATACGAGAAAATCGATGCATGTCGCAATGGGTGCATGTTGTACTACAAAGACGACAAAGATGGAGATACGTGCAGATTCTGTGATGTTGATCGCTACAAGGCCACTGCTAGAGAAAAGTCTATCGGTGCAAGAAAGCCTACCGATTCGATGTACTACTTGCCTTTGACGCCGCGGTTGCAGCGGTTGTTTATGGTTAAGGAGACTGCAGAAAATATGAGTTGGCACAGGCGAAAACAGATCGAAGGAGTACTAGATCATCCATTCAATGGAGAAGCATGGAAGCACTTTGATCGAGAGTATCCAGATTTTATTTTGGATTCGCGTAATGTTAGATTGGGGCTCTCCTCTGACGGTTTTACCCCATTCGGACTTTCGGGCTCCCAGTATTCATGTTGGCCTGTGATCGTCACTCCGTATAATCTATCGCCTTGGATATGCATGAAGACTTCGTATATATTCCTAACCGTTATTATCCTGGGTCTGAACAATCCGAAGAGAAACATCGATGTATATTTACAGCATTTGATAGATGAGTTGAATCAGCTGTGGGAAGTAGGTGCCAACACGTACGATGTTTCTAGAAAACAGAATTTTCAGATGAGGGCAGCACTTATGTGGACCATCAACGACTTTTTGGCCTATGAAATATTATCGGGATGGAGCACCCATGGTCGTCTCTCATATCCGTATTGCATGGACCATACTAAGGCTTTTTATTTGAAACACGGAGGCAAACCGTGCTTCTTCGATTTTCATCGACAATTTCTGCTGAAGGATCATCCGTACTGGAGGAATAGGAATGTTTTTCGTGCGGGTATTGTAGAGAAGGCCAATCCACCACCAAGATGGCCCGGATACACGATATGGGAAGAGGTAAAAGATTTACCAAGTGCTATCGAAGAGCCTGCTAAGGGGTACAAGTGTGACGGATTTGGTCGCACCCATAACTGGACGAAGAGGAGTATATTCTGGGATCCGCCATATTGGAGCACCAATCTGATCATACATAACATTGATGTCATGCATATCGAGAAGAATGTGTTTGATAACATAATTAATATTATAATGGAGGTAAAGGGGAAGACGAAAGATAATCCGAAGTACAGGTTGGACTTAGAAGAAATATATAGACGTCCTGCATTGCGTTTGATAGAGGAGGGGAATGGAAAGTTAAAATAACCTAAGTCAGTTTTCTCACTGGAGAAAGAGGATAAAGGGAGACTTTGTAGGTGGATTCAGGGTCTAAAGTTTTCAGACGAGTACGTATCGAACTTGAGAAGATGCGTCGACCTCAAGGAGAACAAACTGGCGGGTATGAAGAACCACGATTGTCACGTATTCATGGAGAGGTTAATTCCAATTGTATTTCGAGAATTCTTACCTTAGGTTGTTTGGGATCCATTGACAGAGCTCAGCATATTCTTCAGAGATCTTTGTTTTACTAAGTTGTTCATCGATCGTCTAGAAAAACAAGAGAAGGACATTGCGGTAACACAATGTAAGCTCGAGAAGGTATTTTCTCCTGGATTCTTTGACTCTATGGAGCATTTGCCAATTCATCTTTCCTATGAGACACGTGTTGGTGCTCTATTTGTGAAGCTTACGTTCTCGAAGAGATTATAAACTTTTGCTCGACGTATTTCAAACCTTATGTTGCTACTAATAGAACGAAAGCTCCGAGAAACGACGACGGATATCAGGAATCTAATGATGCAATACTCAAAGTATTCAATGCGTCCGGAAAGCCTTCGAAGAAAATAAAGAAGAAATATTTGAATGACGATGAGCTAAGGGCTTTTCAGTTATATATATTACTCAATTGTGATGAGGATGAAGTGGAGAAGCTAGAGGGGTAAGTAATTAATACGTCCACATTTACATCATCTCAATGTAATAGTATAAGCTACTATTATGCTACTAATCAGCAGTTGCTTCATTATTTTTTAGCACATATAATGATGAGTTGAGGTCGGTTAGACACTACATAACAGACGAAGAAGTAGAACAAGAAATGAGATGCCATTTTCCTTCTTGGTTGAGCGCATATGTAAGGTGCTTAGTAATTACTTTTTATTTCTGCACTTGCAAAACAAATAACTTACTATCGCTACTTTGGTATTTAGGTCGATCGTCTAATAACACCCGAGACTGAATTTATTAGAATCTAGCCAAGGGATCAATTATTGCCGTTAAAATATGGCCAAGTTTTTGTGTGAATTGGTTTAGGTTCAAGTCAACAAATGCTCCTATCAAAGACATCTTTATGGATCTTGATTCCACGAAAAACAGTTATTTGTGTATCAAATATTCGAACTACAAAGACGTCGATCCAGGCAATGATTTCTTTAGCATCTTATGAGAGATTGTGGAGTTGACATATAATTATGGCACAGAATCTGCTAATATCGTGCTATTCAAGTATGAATGGTTCAATCCGATTCAAGATCAAGGTTGGAAAATTGACAAGCATGGCCTTGTGGATATAAACTACAAGTGTAGATATCAAGGCTACGAACCATTTGTCCTATCAAGTTAGGCTCAGCTCGTGTACTTCACAACTTATCCTAGACGGGGGACAACGAGGTCGGATTGGTGGGCAGTATACAAGACTAAAGCTAGAAATACCTTTGACATTGACGAAATAGCTTATCAGGAGGACGAGCTACCTCTTATAACAAATATTATAGATGTGGTCTCAACGGAAGTTACTCATTACACGAGTAATAATGTAGAAGATGTAGAATTATTCAAAGAGGAAGACTAAGACGAAGACGAAGTAGATGAAAGTGAAGACGAGGAGGAGGAAGAGGAAGAGGAGGACGAGGAAGGCGAACAAGATGAATTTTCTGAAGATGATTGAAAATAAAATATTTTGCCTGTAGAATGTAACTATATTTTGACTGTAGAATGTACTATTTTGATGAATACATGTATTATATTTTGATTGTAGAATGCTGTGAGATATGCATAATATTTTGACTGTAGAATGTACTATATATTTGTGTATTTCTTTATTCATCATATGTTGTTATCAGGTATGACAGGACGACGCGGAGGACCCGGCCGGTCCCGAGGTAGACAGAGTGCTCCTCCGGTACTGTCTACTGTTGGTTCCGGATCGTCGTCGTAACCCTTGGTACCCATTTCTTTAAGGGTCCAAGTTTGTTAGTTTTTGGTACCCAAGCATAAACATTCATATCTACTAGCTTTCTAGTTCTACAAAATCTAGATATATCTTATTTCTTACCACAATAGTGACATATAGATGTATTATTGGTGCTTGGTGCATCATGATAGATATGAGTGTGTGAAGCAGTTCTTTGTGGTTTACGTGGATATCTATAATAAAGTGCATGATTATGTGAGGCATATTGAGTTCTATGTGCATGATAGCGTGCAGTGTTATGATGTTTTCTGCATGGAGCATTATGCTTGTAGGTAGGAACATAGTTGTGAGTGCTCATATATTTTGCTTGGAGCATTATGCTTGTAGGTAGGAACATAGTTGTGAGTGCTCATATATTTTGCTACGTGTCTCGTGTTAGGTTGGGTAGGAGGTTGTTCAACCTGTTTATCCAATCTAATCTCTAATCTTTTAGAGGTAGCATATACTTTATCATATTTAGTAGTGAGAGCATATATTCTACGAGCAGCAATGGAATACTTCTTCTTTTCGGATTCGAGTTCTTCCTTAAGTTTAGTATTTTTTGAGAGCTCTTGTCAATGCTGGCAAATGTCTCGTGGAGATTAAGCATAAGTCTAGATTCTTTTCTGAATCGTTAGAAGTATCATTTACTTCACTTACTAAAGATGTAAGTCTCTCTATCTCAGTTTAATAATCTTAAATATCTTTTCTAGCATGCTTGTATTTATTTCTAAGTTTTCTAAAATTATCAAGCAAATCACTAAAGGCATTACCTAACTCATCAAATGTAAAATAATCATAAGAATTTTTGTCTATTACCTTATCAGTTAGTGCCATGAAGCATAGGTTCGCCACTTCTCGAGGATTCTCCTCTTCAGATTCACTATCTTCGCTTTCATGCCAAAAGTTAGTATTTGCATACTTACTTGATGTTCTTCTGGATGAGTGATCATGGCGATTCTCTTTCTTTAAGGTTGGACAGTCTTTCTTTTTATGCCATATTTTTTTGCAGTTGTAACATATAGGCTCTTCATCACTGTTGTCATTGAGCTCCTTCTTCTTTGATCTCTCAAGCTTTAAATTTTTTTTGAAGTTTCTGGTGATTAGGGCAACTTCTTCATCTTGAGATTCATCGTCGTCGGAGTCATAGTTGGTGACCTTCTTGTGATGCGCCTTGAAAGCAATCGCATTTTTCTTTGGAGTAGGATCTTCTAATTCCTTGAGATCCAGCTCGTGAGTCATCAGCTTGCCCATGAGCGTCTCGAGGGTCATCATGGTGAGATCATTCCCTTCTATGATTGCAGTGGCCTTGGAATTTCAGTTCTTGGTTAGTCCTTTGAGTACTTTGCGAATTTTCTCGTGATTGATATACTCCTTGCCAAGAGAGGATAGAGGGTTGACGATGTCTAGGAATTTTGTGAATATTTGAGTGATCGTTTTATTTTGCTTCATCTTGAATGCTTCATATTCCTGTGTCAGTCGACTTATTTTTGATACTTCACTTGTGAGGTTCCTTCATGAGTGACCCCAAAAAATTTCCATACTTCGTGCGAAGTGTCACAAGTGGAGACCTTATTGAATTCAGTTCTGTCTACAGCACAGAATAGAGAGTTAATAGCTTTAGCATCAAAACTAGCCTATTTTTTTCAGTGTTCGTGTACTTATCATGAGATTTCTCTACAAGGTTGCCATCTATGACTATTCTATGTGACTTTTTATATCCTTCTACTACAACAGTCTAAAGGTCAAAATCAAGTGACTTTAAGTAAAGGCTTATATGTATCTTCCAGTACATGTAGTTAGTACCATCAAACATGGGTGACATGTTTTTAGACTGGCCTTCACCATTGTTGGTGTGGATAGATCTAACAGTTGTCATAAGTCTCTTAGTATGTTAAGCCAATATCAAGAGAACTAGCTCGGATACCAATTGAAGGACCGTAGGACAATTCTAGAGGAGGGTCAATAGAGTGCAGCGGAATAATCTACCTAATTAAAAATTAAGTAGATTTAAGGCAGCTAGCAACTAATAGTGTATATGTAAGACAGTAATATAAAGTAGTAAGAGTAAGAAAAAGCAAATGCAAACATCGTGATGTATACTAGTTTTCCTCTTAAAGGAATAGTCCAGTCCCGAGAACTTTTGCTCAGAGTTTATCCACTATAATCATCAATAGTGAATCACAAGCTTTGATCCGAAGGCTTGCCAGTTCTTTACAACCACGTGATTTGATCTGAAGTCTCGCAACTTCACAGCAAGAGAGATAGAGAGATAGAGGAAACTGGTTGAGCCAAGCTCTTTACAACTCTTATAGACTTCTAGACCGAGACCGCACTTGTCACTTAGAAAGCTAGGGAGTTGCTCTTGGAGATGGGAAAGTTGAGGCTCAGTGGTATTGCTTCACTAGAGGATTGAAAGATGAAAGTTGAGTGAGTTTTTGAGAGTGTGAAATTCAATCATATTTGTAGGGTATTGGCAAACAGAATTCGGCCAGAGTTCGGGTAGATTTTAATTCAAATTTTCTAACGTTGGACAAAGAAATCAGGGGTGTAATAACTGGGTTGATTTCATACTATATAGGTGACCGAGTTCGGTCCGAGTTCGGCACGAATTCGGGCCGAGTTCGGTTGCCTATTCTAGTAAGGTTTAGGTTTGAATTTAGGCTGATTTTGTGGATAGATTCAAGGGTTTATTTGAGTAAACTTTGGGTCATGCCAGTGCGACTCGATGTACACAAGTTCTATACTGAAATAAAGTAAATATTACATTAGAATGATGCAGTACAATCAACATGTAGCAGCAGTGTTAAGTCTTCAGATTGCGACATATCGATACATGGTTTATGTAACTATCAAAATCAAGTTGACTGAGACCGGATGGACTAACACTCATTTTCTCTCTCAGTGCTCTCTTTCTCTTCCATCCTTTCCTATAGCCCTATCATCCTGCCACCACTATTCATCTGTTAGTTGCACAAGAAATGTTTCTGAATGTTATTGACATGGACACTCCAACATATTGGGCTCCATCACCCAACAAATCCACAACTATTGCCATCAGCTGCAATGACAACACAAATTATCATCCTTTTTCAATAAGCTTACCAGACAAACACACCCACTTTCTCTAAAAAAAATTCTTGTATCATCTCCTAGACTGATAGAACCCTTTCCTAATTGTTTGGGATTAAGAAAGGATTGAGCATAATTGGCCATGAATGCTCGAGAAGAACACAAATTGATAGCATATTGTTGAAATTAGTTGATAATTTTATTGATTGTCTCATTGGCATTATATAGCCTTACAGTCATTAATACAATGATCTCAATCATTATGACAATAATCTCATAATGGAATATCCTGTGACATATTCTGGCATCCCAAATATGTCCTCAGGATATTCCCATGTGCTTATACTATACTTAAATATGACACCCAACATACCATATCAACACTCCCCCTCAAGATGGGTGAAAGATATTCACTAAGCCCATCTTGTCACATCCTCTAATCATGCTCACTGAGGCGAGTCCCTTGGTTAGTCCATCTGCTACTTGATCCCTGGTTGGAACATGGCCAAGCTCCAGTAATCCACTATCCAACTTCTCTTTGATGAAGAATCTATCAATCTCGATGTGTTTGGTCCTGTCATGCTGTACTGGATTGTTGGCGATACTAATAGCTGACTGATTGTCACACCACAGCTTCATCTTGGCTTCTTGATCCAGCTTCAGCTCCACCAGCATATTCTTCAACCATAGCAGCTCTGCAACTCCCAAGGCCATAGCTCTGTACTCTGCTTCAGCTGTCGATCTGGCCACCACAGACTGCTTCTTACTCCTCCAGGAGACCAAGTTACCTCCTACAAATATGCAATATCCTGAGGTAGACCTCCTGTCATCAGCACAACTAGCCCAGTCAGAATCACAGTAGCCCTCGATGCTCACGTGATTGTTCTTCCTGAATATTAGTCCCTTCCCGGGAGCACCTTTCAGGTACTTCAGAATCTGGTACACTGCATCCATATGACCCTTCCGTGGGTCATGCATGTAGCGGCTCACCACACTTACTGCAAAGCAGATATCAGGACGTGTGTGGCTCAAATAGATCAACTTGCCAACCAGTCTCTGGTATCTGTCCCGATCAACTGGTTCTCCAGCCTCAGCATCAATCTTGAACCTCTGATCTATTGGTGTCGCTGCAGGTTTGCACCCCAACATCCCAGTTTCTGTGAGAAGGTCCAGTGCATACTTCCTTTGAGAGAGAACAATCCCCTCTGCTTCTCGAGCAATCTCAATCCCAAGGAAGTACCGAAGAAGGCCGAGATCCTTCACCTCGAATTCCTTGCCAAGCTTTCCTTTGAGATGGGCGATCTCCTGCTCATCATCTCCTGTGATAATCATATCGTCCACATACACCGCAAGCATGGTGATGTGGCCTCCACTCCGACGGAAGAACACAGTATGATCCGCATTGATCTGCTGATATCCCATCCCTATCATCGCTCTTTTGAATCTGTCAAACCACGCTCGAGGAGACTGCTTCAGTCCATAGATGGACTTCTTCAACCTGCAGACCTTGCCTACTGTCTGATTGGTGCCAAATCCTGGTGGTATCTCCATGTACACCTCCTCCACTAGATCTCCGTGAAGAAACGCATTCTTCACATCCAGTTGGTGTAGCTTCCATCCACCATTCGCTGCCAGAGAAATCAGAGTCCTGACAGTGCTCATCTTTGCAACTGGTGCAAAGGTCTCGTCATAGTCGATGCCGTACGTCTGACTGTATCCTTTGGCTACTAGTCGAGCTTTGTAGCGCTCAACCTGTCCATCTGGGTTCTGCTTCACGGTAAAGACCCACTTGCATCCAACTGCTCTCTTCCCCTCTGGCAATCTCACAAGCTCCCAAGTGTGGTTCTTCTCCAGAGCTCCCAACTCCTCGTGCATTGCCGCTTTCCACTTTGGATCGTTCTTGGCAACCTGCCAATTGTTAGGTACAGTAATACTATCCAAAGATGCTATAAATGCTCCATGAGAAGAAGAGATATGGTCATAAGAAACAAACTGAGCAATATCCCAACCATATCTGTTTGGAGGATTTCCTGCATTGCTGCGAGTGGTCCTCCGTACAGATAGTGGTGTGGGAGGAGTAGAAGTAGGAGGAATGATATTTTGTGAAGGAGGGGGTATCACCTGAAGGGGGGTTGGTGTCGGTGCCTCAGGAGTTGGGACGAACGCAGGCAAAGGACTTGGCACTGGCACTGTCGGTACTGGTCCTGCAGTTTGCTTCTCTCTCCTGCTGTAGGTAAGTAACTCTCCCTGAGCCGTAGGCCTAACACCTTCACCTTCTTGTCCCTTCTCCGTGCCTCCATGCCAAACTTCTAAATCGGTTACCACAAAGTTCTCCATCTCCCCCTCTCGCCTAATACTGGCAGTATTAGGCGTGTTGTGTGAAGTTCCGTCCTGGTGGTAGTATGGCTCATGCTCCCGAAAGTGGACATCCATACTGACAAACTTCTTCTTCTCTACTGGACTCCAGCACACATACCCCTTCTGGGTCGCCGAGTAGCCTACGAAGATGCATTTGACCGCTCTAGGGTCAAGTTTCCCAACTGATGGCCTGTTGTCCTTCACAAAACACACACACCCAAACACCTTCAGTGGGAGTATCCCACTATTATTGCCTTGCAATACCTCACATGGGGACTTCCATCCGAGGACCTTCGAGGGCATCCTGTTGATGAGTTGAGCTGCTGTCAACACTGCATGCCCCCACAGACTCTGTGGGACATTCATGTCGATCATCATACTTCTTGCGACCTCCAGAAGGTGTCTGTTTTTCCTTTCTGCAACTTCATTTTGTGCTGGTGTGTATGCACAGGTGGTCTGATGCTGTATTCCGTGTGCTGACAAGTATTCTGCAAGCGTCCTGTTGGTATACTCCGTTCCATTGTCAGACCTCAGTACCTTCACAACTGCTTTGTACTGAGTCTGGACATGCTTATGGAAATTCCGAAAACAAGCAGGTACATCATTCTTATTTTTCATCAAATATAACCAGGTAACACGAGAGGCACACTCAATGAAAGAAACAAAGTACTTATAACCATTCATAGTGTTAGTAGCACATGGACCCCAGACATCAGAATGTACTACCTCAAAAGCAAAAGTGCTCCTATGACCCGTGCCAACATATGAGCTCCTAGTAAGTTTTCCTAACTCGCACGCATCACATACTAATTTCTCTTTTTTTGTTTTTGCATAAATCTCTGGATATAACTTACTTAGAGTATCAAAGGAAGAATGTCCCATCCTCCGATGATGGAGCATCAAGGTATCCTCAGTCCTCTGCTGCAGTCCTTCCATGCCAGCCTTCTCTGCCATAGATACCAATGCTGAGTCCAGTCCTTCTCGATCTAGGTACCACAGTCCCTCATGCCAAGTGCCAGTCCCAAGTCTTCGTCCTGTCCCTTTCTCCTGGAAGGTCACCTTAGGAATATCAAAAGAAACAATGCATTTAAGTTGGAGGATTATAGAACTAATGGACAAGAGACTGACTGGAAAGGATGGAGCATGTAAAACATTGGATAATCTTACTGAACCTGTACAATTAACAGTACCCTTACCGACCACTGGCTGGAAAGTGCCATCAGCTGTCTGAATGCTGTCTGCTGATGCTAGGTGAGTGTAGGAAGA
Source organism: Iris macrosiphon (assembly GCA_036927795.1). NCBI lineage: Eukaryota > Viridiplantae > Streptophyta > Magnoliopsida > Asparagales > Iridaceae > Iris > Iris macrosiphon. Next base: position 21,535,958 of record JAYESA010000012.1, read on the forward strand.
AAACTCACTAGCATTCCCAGTCACATGTCGAGATGCTCCCGAGTCGATAATCCAGTCTGATGATTTAAGGGAAGAGATAGATGCAAGGGCAAGTGATTCGTCAGTACCTTTTGATAGATGGGCATATATGGCAGCGTTGCCCCTAACAAAGAATGAGGTGGACGCCTCCTCTGTTCTATTCCTCATGTCTCCCAGTGCCTGGTCCTCCACAGTAATGGTGCCATCAGCTTCTCCGTTCCCTTCTGATATCAGGAGGTTTGCTCGATAACCTCCTCGGCCGCCTCGTCTACCCCCTCGACCACGACCACGTCCTCCATTATATCCTCGTCCGCCGAACGGTCCTCGTGCACCACCTGAGTCTCCCTCCCTAGGTGGTTTGGTACAAGCATATCGATGATGACCCATCTCCCCACAGTTGTAGCACTGCCGGTTATCCTGCCAGGGTTCTCCCTTAGATCGTGTGTTACCTGAGCTGGTGATCGCTAGTGCTGACTTTGCTTCGGGGGGACCACATGTCCCTGCTTGCAGCCTGATGCGTGTCTCCTCCTGGATCATGGCTGAGATAGCCTCCTCAAGGCTAGGGATCTTTGGTTGGGCTAGAAGTAGGGCCGTCCTCTGTGCGAAAGCTGCAGTCAGCCCTTTGAGAAACTTCATCGTCCTCTCCTGCAGACACACCTGTCTCTCCTTACACTTAGGGTCCCCGCAGCTCGCCCGATCTGAGGAGTGATCATAATCCAACCACAGACGCTCCAACTCCGTGGCATACTCCTGCACCGTCTTCTCTCCCTGTACGGTGTCATCAATCTCCCCCTTTATCTGGAAGACCCGTAAGTTGTTCCCCACACCATCATAGGTCCTTCTCAACTTCTCCCACACATCTTTCACCATCTCAATACCGTCTACTGTGGCGGCAATAGACTGGACTAAGGAGTTGAGAAGCCAGATGTAGATCACCATATGAGTGGACTTCCACTCATCGCGTCCTGTCAAGCCCTCGTCCGGCTCTGTCGTCTCGCCCGTCAGGAACCCCTCCATATTTTTTCCTGCGAGGGTTCTTCTCACCCGCCGTGACCAACTCAGATAGGTGGCTGGTCCATCTAATTTCAGATCGATGGAGGGAAGCTTCAACTCCGGCGATGTTCGTGTCGTGTTCTCACCAGCCGACATCGTCAACAACTTCATCAACGTCGCCACCTCTGCAGAATCTAGCTTCTTGATGATCTCCTCCATCGATGCTTCGTCTATCCAATCACGTCACGTCCGCTCCACGACTCACGCTCGTCCTCGTCGTCCGCTCCTAGATCCGAACATGTCCCCCCTTTTTCCAGATCTAGGCATCCCTATTAGGCGATGTCTAGTGCTGGTGTGGAGGAGGCGGCAGCACGCATGTCACAGCCGCCGTCGCAGCAGCAGCAGCAGTCGCAGCAGCCGTGAAGATTTTTTTTTTTTTTTTTTTTTTTTTTTTTTTTTTTTTTTGAAGGGAGGGGGGTAGACGAGGCGGGAAGGGAGGGGGGCGTGGAAGAGTTCGGTGGAGGAGATCTAGAAAATCCTCCTGTGGGTTTGTGGAAGCTTGGTGACGGCTAGGGTTTGTGGAAACTTGGCTCTGATACCATGTTGAAATTAGTTGATAATTTTATTGATTGTCTCATTGGCATTATATAGCCTTACAGTCATTAATACAATGATCTAAATCATTATGACAATAATCTCATAATGGAATATCCTGTGACATATTCTGGCATCCCAAATATGTCCTCAGGATATTCCCATGTGCTTATACTATACTTAAATATGACACCCAACATACCATATCAACACATATATTGAGGAAGAAAGAACTAGGGTTTATTCATTGATTCAAGAACTGAAAAAATGTTCACAAAAAAAAAGTATATAAGTATAAAAAAATAAGATTACAATCCACCCCCCTCCTTAGTGGCCTGTTTAGTTATAGCCAAGGCCTAACTGCCTAGCCTAACTACCTACCTAACCTATAGTTAACTGCTAACAGTGATGGCTAACTGTCACTGATCTTGATAACTTTTCCTCCACTTTACCGAGTCTGGTAGTGCTAGTATTCTCTTGGTAATTCCTCGAGATATAGAGTGACTGAGGGATTGACAAAGCTGATCTTCTGATACTCTGATACTCCAAGGATAAGCTTTCAGACAAAGCTTCCACTGAGCCTATGCTTTCCTTGAGCTTGACTAATGTGTGATACTCTTCAATGAAAGCTTCCTTTGAGCGTGTTTAACTAATGTATGATACTCATTAGTAACTAGTGGACATGCATCAATACCCTCCCCTTATTTTTACCTTGTCTCAAGGTGAAAGTAGGGATAATTTCTCATAGGCCTCCCAAGTTGCATCCAGAGGATCACCATCCTTCCATTGAACTAACAAGTCTATTACAGCCTTGCCCTTCCTCTGGACTAACCTTCTTTCTAAATTCCAATCTGGCTCGTATAAAATCTCCTCTATGTAACTAGGAGTACCCTTCCTTGAATGGTAACTCTCGTGCCCACGATCGTTTTTGGTTGGGACACATGGAAGACAAGATGTATCTGGACAGCATCATGTAAATTCATTCTATATGCCACTGAACCTATCCTTGCTGAGATTGCACAAGGACCATAATATTTTGTGGCCAACTTCTGGGGTCTCCTTTTTGCTACAGACACCTATTTATTAGGTTGAATTTTCAAGTAAACCCAATCTCCCACACTGAATTCTCTCAGTTATGTGAGTGTTTGTAATTTTTTTCATACTGTCTTGAGCCAATAACAAATTATCTCTTAGTAACTAAAGTGAATTATCCCCTGGCACCAATGACACATCAACCCTAGTATGCTGAATAATATTAGTTGCATAAGGATATATAGAGGGGTTCTTCCATACAATGATTCAAATGGAGTTAGTTTAGTAGCAAAATGCCAATTGGTATTAAACCAATATTCTATCCATGACAATTTTTTTACTCCATTTCTTTGGTCTGCGGCTGCAGAAGCCCCTCAAATAGCCCTCAATGCATCTATCAGTTACCTCTTTGATAATAACCAGATCCTTGCATTTGATCCTGGAATTAAGAAAGCCATGTGATTGCTGCTAACTCAGTTTCTCCTCTTCTTGATAAACTATTAGCTGTTTGTTGTCTCTTCCCTTCTTGTATTCCACTATAATTGTAACCATGCAATTTAACTACCCATTCGTATTGAGCATCAATATATACTTTTTGTTCCAACAGGTACGTCAATGACTTATGATCAGGCCTTATGGCAAAATTGGGTTCCCCACAAGAACTGGCTCCATTTTTTTACTACAAGGAGAATGTCTAACATTTCCTTTTCATAGGTAGAAAGGGTCCTAGCTCTACCATCAAGTCCTTAAATCAGAAAGCAATGGGCCTGCCATGCTGCATAAGCACTGCTCCTATTCCTTTACCTGATGTATCACTTTCCAGGATGAACTCTTTCTTAAAATCATGCATTCTAAGCATTGGTGGATTGGTTAAGGCAATTTTCAATTATTCAAAAGACTTCTATGCCAATGGTCCCCATGAAAAACATTCTTCTTAAGTACTACAGTCATTGGTCCTACTATAGTCCCACAATCTTTTATAAACCTCATGCAGTAGCTAGTCATACCAAAAAATTCTCTCAAATCCTTGATAGCACTGGATAACAGCTTGAATTTTGTCGTTGTCAACCTCTACTCCTTTATCAGAATCACATGCCCTAAATAGCCAACTTGTTGCTTACGAAAACAACATTTACTCCTTTTCACTTTAAGCTGATACTCTGTCCATTTCTACAGAACTTTTTCTAAATGATAGCAGTGTGTCCTTAATAACAATGTATACCAGTATATCATCAAAGAATACAAGCACAAACCTCCTTAGGTAGTCTTTAAAATCTGTGTTCATCCTAGCTTGGAAGGTGGAAGGAGCATTAGTGAGTCCAAAGGGCATAATTAGGAATTCATAGTGCCCTTTTAAGAGTTCTGAAAGCAGTTTTATGTACATCTTCTTCAGGCATCCATACTTGATGATACTCTTCCCTTAAATCTCGCTTGGAGAAAAAATTATCCCTATTTAATTCCTCAATTAATTCCTCAATGAAGGGTTTAGGGAACTTATCCTTCATTGTGTTCCGATTTAAGGCTCTATAATATATACACATCCTCCAACTTTCGGATTGATTATTTGACTAAAATTACTAGAGAAGAATAGGTACTGTGCTAGGCCGGATAACCATCTGTTCAATATCTCCTGTGCCTGTTTTTCACACCCATTTTTGTGCAGATATGGATGCCTATAAGGACTACTACACACAGGCTGGGCTCTTGCAATGAGAGAAATGTATGATCATAATTTCTCTTTGGTGGTAGACCCTGTAGCTCTTCAAATATGTACTCATACTTGTCCAATAATAGCTTGATTGCTGGACCCTCCTCCTTCATGATGATATTAAACTCTATAGCACATAGTTGAATGACATAAATCTGTGGATTTTGCTTCATATATATATATATATATATATATATATATATATATATATTTGTTATCAACTTAATCAATTGAACTATATGGGCATTTATTCCCTTGAATTGCTTAATAACTCCTTCTATTTTGTATCTCATTTCCAGTTCCTAGAAATTTCATACAATATCTCCCATAATGCTAAGACAATTAGCTCCTAACACTATATGGCCACCGGTGATAGGCAACTACAATAGGTCAGTAATTTTCTTGGTCAGTAATAATTGTATTCCCTTTACAGTTAATAACTACATCTTTGTACAACCCCCTACTCTGTAACTTCTCCCCATTACTTCCATGACTTCAAATGATTTGTCTTCAACTAATTTGTTACCCAACCTGTCATTGAATTTAGTGTCAATAAAGAGTCAAACAGGTACAATAACTAGCTAGTGCTGCATAGCCACTCTTAATTTCATGGTGGAAGGATTGTAATATCCATAAGTAGGGAATGTTACTCTTAACTGGCTATTGTTGCATAGTTACTCTTAAAACCAACATCCGTAGGTCTCAACCCTGAGAACAGATCCAATAGAAGTATTCCATAGCAATAGACATCTCCACAAGTGGAGACTTTGTTGTTCCTTCGGTACATTAAATTTCAACAAAACTCTAAAAGTTATTTGACTTCTACGAGTTGTGTAGACAACAACAACAACAACAATAACAACAACAACAACAACAACAAAGTGTTTATGTCAAAAAAATTTGTTAATTGATTTAATTTTCATAGAGATCCAACAATGTTTTGTGTTGAATGTCGACTACCTAATTCAAACCCTCCTCCTTTATCCAGATTTAAATTAACATGTAAAAGATAAGACACTAAAAACAATACAGTGAAAAGAGTACACCCTAAAACTGAATCTAAACCTCTCCTAAAAGCTAGATTGCAGAAACAAGGATACAGATATACAGATACGGATTTAGAGAAAGATATCCTTAGGAAGTAAGGGATACAAAATTTGATACGATATTTGTTGTATATAAGCATGAAAATATGTCTATATAAACATTTTACACAATTAATCTTAATAATATCTATTTTTACATATGCCCTTGATAGTAGCTAGGTTCCAAGAAATTCTAAAAATTTAGGATATATTGATATGATACATTTTCATGTTTTTATTCATTTTCGTACTTCCATATTACAAAAGGACTTTCAGCCAACTTTTGTCTCTGTTTGGAGCCTAAACATAATAAAGCCATATCTAACATGAGAGTCAAGAAAAGTATCATGTCGAATATGTCACCTACGGATACAAACGTGTCAGGCACATATTCGAAGAGTATCTGTACAACAAAGTCTAAGATGAAGTAAAAGGGAATCAGTTATTATCTTCATTTTTATAGAAGGAATAAAGGTAAATGAAATAACTACTTCAGTCATGGATATCAGAGTTAGCCAAGATATCAGAGTTATTGTCTTATGACTCCCCTTATGTTCTTCTCTTCAAAACATTCAGTTAATCAAATAATAATTGTCAAAAATAAGCTAAATCTGAACAACAATGTTTAGAAAAACAACATAAGAAAATTTAATTTATCAACAAAAAAATGGCAACACTAGAAGACATATCCCAAAATTAATTCACATGGGGACCCAATTAGTTTCATTACAAGACTTTCAAATCTCCAAGTCAATGTTGATTTTGGCCATTTGGCATCAGTAAAAGACCTTCACATCCCTAAGATGTCTTTGTTGCATAAGTTCGGTAGCTTATGGAAGAAGCCATGATGCCACTTTCAGAAGGTGCGCCTTTATTTAGAAGATAATAACAAACAACCAAGTACAAGTTTTTTAGCAATATATGTCACTAGAATTGACCATGTTAATAGAAGTAAAGCAAAAGAATGATAAATATAGTGCCATAAATATAAAGTTTTATTAATATATATACAACAAGTCTAATACAAGAGTGATACATGCTGAAATCAGAAATAACTTTTCACATTCGTTGTCAAGGCGTATCACTTTCATTTGGTTGTGGCATTATATGCTAGTGGAATTGACCTTGTTGCAATTTTCTGCAACATTATCTCTCTCAAAGAATCTGTTCTTGATCTTATTTAGTTCATTCCTTACCCTTTTAATCTCCATTCGCTCAGTTGGCAAATCATTTGTGCATAGGAGACCAATTCTAAGCACCAAAGAAACACATTCAAATGTTTTTGCTTGATTTATAGTTTTAGAATGGTCAATAGCTTGAACTCCATTTGCTAGCAAGTACTCATCCATGATGCTCATGAGCCCTTCAGACAATCCATCCTTGACGAACATACGAAGCGTTAGGCCTTCTTTAAAAGCACCATGTGTAGGCCTCTTCCCAGTAAATAGCTCCATCAAAAGTATCCCGTAGCTATAGATATCTCCATGAGTAGAACTTGTATTGATCATTCCACACTCTTCATTTGAACCAAACAATAATACTTAGTTAGACTTCTGCGAATAGAGTAGACAACAACAACAAGAACAAATCAATTATTCCAAAATTTTGTGTCGACTATTTTAATTTTCATAGAGATCCTACAATGGTTTGTGTTGGATGTCTTCTACCTAATGTAATTCTTCCTTTCTCCATATTTGGACTGACCTTTACAAGATAAGATATTAATCACAACACACTAAAAAGAGTAAATATTAAAATGATTCTTAACTTCTCCTAAGAACTATATTGCAAAGGCATGCAAGTAGATCTGATACAACATATGATATACTTTTGGATTTCTACATTGTTAGAAATTTTAAGATAGATATGTATTATGGATATATGTTATATTTAGAATGCATAAAAATATATCTAAATACATATTATACTCACAAGGTCTTAATAATACCTATCTATTTATTGTTTATGTATGTTCCTGGTAGATGCTAGGTTTCAAAATGTTCTATGATACAGGAAACAAAACAATATGTATACATGTTTTACGCACTTTCTCATATCCCAAATATGTTTAGGTCGATCAAAACCATACAAAATTGACTTCAAACCATTATTTTAGTCTCTTTAGAGGCTCGAATTGAGCGAGACATCTCTAACATTAGTGTCGAGAAAGTGTCATGTTGAATACAAGTCTGGTAAGGATACTGACAAAGATATAGTCCTTTGTAGGAGTATTTGCACAACAAAGCCTACGATGACATAAAATGGATTCATTTAATGTCTTCATTTTATTCAAGGAATAAGGATAAATAAAAAGACTATCTCAAACCTGGATCAGTTTAGAGTAATTGTCATTTGACTCTCGTTAAGTTCTTATCGACATGACATTGAGTTAAATTAAATTCTTGCTGTCAAGAATTTGCTAAATCTGAAAGAAAAATTCAAAAATAACACAAAAGTTTTATTTATCCCAAAAAAGAAAAAGAAAAATTGTCTTGATGACGTACTAACCTGGAGCAATATACCCAATAGTTCCTTTAATTCCAAAGGAGCTAGTAGAACATGTTGGGGACTTGTTGATAAATTTGGCTAACCCGAAGTCACTTACAAGGGCTGTCATGTCATCATCAAGAAGAATATTGTTTGGCTTCAAATCGCAATGAATAATAGGAACCTGGCAATGGTGGTGGAGATACTCCAATGCAGATGCCACGTCTATCGCTATATTTATCCGCTGCATAACATTCAAAGTCTTTTTTCTGAAATTTCCTTCTGAATGCAACCAACTTTCTAAACTGCCATTTGGCTTGAACTCGAAAACCATTGCCTTGAAGTCGTTACCTTTGAAATCCACACTTGAACATATAGTCAGTATCTTGATAAGGTTCCGGTGTCGGATATTTCTAAAAGTGTCACACTCAGCTACAAAGCTCTTCAAAGCTCCATGTTGTTGAAGGTTAAATACTTTGACTGCAATAACTTTAGCATCATTCTCACGATCGTCGACTAGCATTCCTCGATATACAGAACCAAAATTACCGGAACCAATTAGGCTTTCATCCGAAAATCCATTTGTTGCTTTGGCAAGTTCAGCATATGAGATACTTATATGTTGCTCCTTGATGGTATAGTTTTCTACAGGTTCCCTTCTTGACCTTTGACGTATCCAACGACGAGAAGCAACAAAAAGGAAGAGCAAGAAGAAGCACAAAATTCCGCTAAAAATTGAAACGATCACTGCAAGTTTAGGAGACTTATGATTCTTCTTAGGACCTGAAAATGCACAAATAGGTAGATGCAAAATCGGATCACCCCCGCAGAGCTTATCGTTGCCAAGGACTGAAATTGCACTCTTATTTCTGAAGACCCCTTTTCTTGGCACTTCTCCTTGGAAGTTATTGAAAGATAGGTTCAGATCATGTAGGTCGGGAAAGTCCTCTAGGAATGTCGATATTTTTCCAGACAAATTATTTTGTGAAAGATCGAGCTCGTGAAGGCCGGTTAATGCACTTAATGATGTAGGGATGCTTCCTTCAAAGAAGTTTCTACCAAGACCAAGGATTTGCAAAACCTGACATTTGCCAAGACTATTGGGTATTTCCCCTGACAATTTGTTCCCAGACAACCATATCTCTTCTGTATTTATCAAGCTCCCAATTTCCGGAGGTATCCTACCTGTTAACTGATTTTCATCAAATGAAAGCTCTCTGCTGATGCTAGAGATACTGAAAACTTCTTTAGGTATTGTGCCTGTTAGCTTATTGTATCTAAGGTTAAGTAATTCCATAGACTTGCAATTGCCAAGGGTGGCTGGGATACTTCCGCTAAAGCTATTAACATCTATTAAAAGCTGGTTTAATTGCGAGAGATTGCCCATAGTGGATGGGATCTCTCCAGAAAATTTGTTGAATGACAGGTCTAATATATGCAAGTTCTTCAGCAATCCGATGGAGGCAGGAATACGACCTGAAAGAAAGTTTGAGCCGAGACTAAAAAACTCTAGGCTGACGAGGTTTTCGATCTCCGGAGGGATGCTTCCTTTTATAAAGTTGCCCCCCATTGATAGCCGTCGTAGAGTAGCGGAGAAGTTTGCGATTGATTTTGGTAGCAAGCCTCCAAGATTGTTCTGCTGTATTTCCAGAAACTCTAAGATGGTGCAATTGCTTAAAGAAGTAAAGAATCTCCAATCAAGGGGCTCCCTAGCTTCCAACGGATTATCAGATAGAATCAAGAAGCGTAAATGTTGTAAGCTTCCTAGGTTTGGAGGAATCCTTCCACTGAAATTGTTGTCGCTAAGATCAATATCACTAAGCTGCGAAGCATTCGACAAAGATATAGGTATGGAGCCATGCATTCTGTTAGAGAAGACATATATATATTTAAGGTGTGGAAGTGCCTGACCCAAATCTTGTGGAAGTGATCCTTGCAGTTGGTTGAAGCCCAAATAAAGATACTCAAGTGAGGAGAGGTTCCATAGCGAAGGAGGGATGGATCCCTCCAGATTGTTGACTCCCAAACTGAGAACTTTCAGTACAGAGACTTCTCCAATGGATGGTGGAATTCCTCCTGAAAATGGATTGTATGATAGTCCTAAAAAATTAAGAGAGGACGCGTTGAAAAGAGAGGCCGGTATTTGCCCATTAATACTATTCTTTGTTAGATGGAGAGTGTTGAGGGAGGGAAGAGAACCAAACTCAGCGGGGACATATCCTTCAAGCATGTTGTAAGACATATTTATGGTTTGGAGGTCTAAACAATGGCTGAGTTCCGACGGTATCATCCCGTTGAGCGAATTAGTACTAAGGTCAAGATTCTGAAGACGAGACAGTCGAGAGAGTTCTACTGCGATCGGCCCATGGAAGTGATTGGAGGAGAGGTCGATCGTCCTGAGGAAGGTAAGATTGGCTAGGTGAGGTGGTATGCTTCCGACCAGGCCGAGGGACGTCAGGTTCAACGAGACGACTCTGTCTGGATGCCTATGGCCACAGGCGACACCTTGCCAATGGCAAAAAGGAAGGGTGTCATTCCACGTAGCAAAGATTCCATGGGGATCGAGGGAGATCTTGGACTTGAAGACGAGGAGAGAAGATCGGTCGGTTACATTGTTGTGTTTTGGTGCTAGTATAGCAGCTGGAGCAGACATCGCATGGACATGGAGATGGAGATCGTGGTAGTGGTGTGGGATGATGAAGAAGAAGAAGAAGAGAAGAAGTAGAATTAGAATGCTAGAAGAAGAAGATGATGCTACTTTAGGACACAATAAAGGGAAGGAGGAGCACATTGCTGCGTAAGCAAAGGTATGGTATGATATGGTATGGTAGGTATGGTATTGTATGGGAATTTATATCTGATTGATTGATTATATTCTCACTCATTTCCCTTTATATAGAGGCAGTGGCAGAAGCACTTACGAACTATGGAAGTAGAAAATGGAGGCTGCCTTTTGAAAAAACAGAAAGCAAAACCAACCAACCCACTTGTCATGCATGCTTTGTTTCAACACTATTACTCGTCTTTAAAAAAATTCCCAATTTTGCACCAATATCCTAGCATTCCGTGATATAATTTTTTCCATTTATTCAACCACTTAATTTAAAAGTAAGCCAACTTTCGTTGGATTACTCAAATTTTATATGTTTTATTTAACAAGACGTTATTTGTCACAAGCAGTTTTGTTCTTCAGTTGAATGGTCATATGTTATTCATTAAATGGTCCATGTTTAATGATGGAATAAACATCATCTTTTGATCGAGAAACTCGGGAGGGGTCGAAACAAAAAACGACACTCAAATACGTGCAAGTTAACTTGTAGCAACAATTACATACCACCGTTATACTGAAAAATTACCATAATTTTCAAAAAAAAAAAATTGGTGTTGAAAAAACGTTGCTATGCCGCTCGCTCAGTCTAGAATTGGTTCGCATATTCTTAAGGCTGCTTTCGAACGCCGATTCATATTTATCATAACTTATGAAATGCTTAGAAAAGCTATATTAAGATGTTTTATAATCCTATTTGTGTTTGGAGGCTATGTAACTAGGAAGACGTTGCTGATGTGCTAGAAAATTCTAAGAAAATCTAGAAAGAAAAGGAATAAGCTAGTCAGAGATCTCATAAGAGAGTTTTGCAAGACTATTTGTTTGCATAAGTCTTGAAAAAAAAATTCTTGTGATTAAATTAATATATTATCCCTTAACCCTGTAAACCTATGCCGATCATTCTTTTTCTCGTGGACATAGACATAGGCTGAACCACGTCATATTCACTGTTTGTTCTAATTTTTCGATTGCCTCTTTTAATGGTTTCCATTATTCAACTCTATCCTAAATTTTCGTATGTATGTTTGTACTCGGTCATGTTGTGTTCCATCTAGACTATGAGGTTTGAGGAAGAGGGAAACATTACACATAGCTTCCTTAGCGGTTTGAGTGCAAGAAATGACTAGCGCAACTTGGCATCATTACAAGAACTTGAAGTTTCCAAGTCATGGTTGATGTTGGCCTAGTGGTAGGAAACCTTCAACATCGATCTCCAAAGTCAACTGAGGCTGCTCTATGGCTGGATATTGTGGCATCAGTAGGAGAAGAGTCAATTAATTGAGGCTGCTTTTTGAAAAGCCGAGCCGCGATGAGAATCCATCGAAATGTGGTGGGACACATGGTTGCCATGTGGGGGTATTTTTCTAGGAGAAAAAAGGATTAACGTCTTATGAAAGCATTTATGTTTTTTGTCATGCTCTTGGAATTATTTCTATTGGAGCTAAGCCCGCGACTCGGGCTCAAGGGCGCAAAGTGGCGCTTTATTGGCGCCTTTGCACTTAGTACGTCAGCATCGCGAGGTGGCCGCATGCGCTGCTGCTGCGTGAGCGGCCACATGCGAGGTTCCTTGCGTAGCCGCTGCTTTCAGATATATTTGAACGGTTATGAAAAGATATGGACAGTTATCCAGATCCGTTTTTTGTGGGATTTGAAAATAATTCGTGCTTCGCAGTTAATTTGTTCCTATCTTTCCGTAACTAATGGACGGCTAGGGTTTCCACCCTCTCTCTATAAATATTCTCTCCGTGCCTCTTTGAGAACTTACTTCGAAAATCAGGGGACGAAGAGAGTTGCTGCTGCCGCCGCCATTGGAGTCCAGGAAGTTCGTGCGAGTCCAGAAAAAAGTTGACAACGAGTGTTCCAGAAGTTCTACGTGGACTTGCTGGTTCCTAGAAGCAGATCGTGTGGGGACAAATCTTGCTTTGAGCAACGGTGATCTTCATCACCCAGCAAGCATATTTCCTTCTTCTCCTTTCTCTTCTCTTTTGCTAGTTGTAATTTCGTTCTGTCCGTCTGCAACTGCGAGTGCAAGAAAGAACATGAAGTTTGTTTTCTCTGATTCCTTTGTAATCTTGAGAGCAAGTTGTAATCAGTATCATTATATAGTTCTTCGTGGAAATCGAGAATAATCAGAGTGAAAACTTTTGTGTGAACCTCTGATCTCGACCACGCGTTCTTCCATCTTTGGTTAAGCCTCGGGAATAACAATCTCAAAGCAAGATCCGAGTTAGATGGAGAACCGATCAAACCTTCTCGATACCATCTTTCACAAGCTTGAAAAGTTTGATGGCGAACGCTACAATATTTGGAAGAGAAAGATTTTTCCGAATCTTCGTCTTGTCAAAGTTGCTTATGTGTTGGTTGATCCTGAACCTACCATTCCTGAAGATGGAGGAGAGATCGAAGTTGGTGTGGCGCAATATGCGCACTCCAAGTGGAAGAAGGACAATGACCTTTGCAGGCTGTTGATCCTTAATGCAATGGACGACTCGGTGGCAGAGTCCTATAACAAGAAAGAGAAGGCAAGAGATATCTAGGAATCTCTTGAGAAACATTACGAAACTGACGAGAAAATGTCAAAAATCTATCTCGTCGAGAAATTTTTCACTATACAATTTGAAGACGAGAAGGTAATGCTACCACAAGTCAAGAAATTTCTGAAGATACAACAAAAACTGGAGGAAGAACACATTAAGCAGGAAGACAAGTTCATGGTAGGGGCTATAGTCACCAAGCTTCCTCCAGGCTGATCAACTTCAAGACAAACATGTACCGTAAGAAAATGGAGATCCATCTCGAAGATATTCTGTCACACCCCGATCCCCCGCAGGCTAATCGGCCATCCCTACTAGGTGCAAATCACCGCGCCAGCGCTCCCGCAGGACGATCGCTTGACCCATCTGGGCGTGATGCTGCACGAGCGTAAGCCGAGCCCGTGCAAGGTCGTGGTCCATGTAGGCGGTAAGAGGTCTAAGCCACAAAGTCGCATTGATTGTCCGAGTGCAGCAAAATAATAAACGCATAGGCGATTGGTAACAAGTTCAAAGAGTCGTCAATAGCGGAAGCATTGAATAACACAAGTATTTAAGTAAAGCAAGCTCTTTATTGATTTGAACAAATGTTACAGGCGGTGCTAGGCCAGGATTACCAATCGCTCAAGCTTCTCTCTCTGAACAGTAAAAGCGTACCAAGTGGCCACATTTGTGGAATGATATATAGGCGATGTTCCAACATTATGTCTTGTATATGTGCTTCAGTTCCGGACGTAACGCTCCAAGGCTTCAGAGTGAACTCCACGCCTTAGCACGCACGATGGAGGCATCTGCACCGAACGATGTTCTCCCGTACCCTGCAAGCAATCTGGTGGGTTATCAGTACATGAATGCACTGGTGGGGAGGCTTCTCGCCTGCTCGATAAATCCAAACACGTTATATAGTTTTCTCGCACCATCTATTTAGTTATCTTTCTAATCTTACCTTAGGACCAGTTTTATGGCATTTATGAAAAGCCTAACTCGTGTGGCAGTGCGTCGTACGATATGAAGGGAACACGGTGAGACTTACCAACTTACCATCCATCATTTTCTGTCCAAGGCAAACCAAGTTAAATCAAGTACGAGCATATATATGAAGTTTAGGGGCAATAGCATAAGCAAATACAAGTGTAGTGAACGAGATTATACTTCGGGTGCAAGAGTTACATAGATTGTTTAGGCATGTTGCAGAAGCAGTTATAGGTACACGTGTGTTAAAAAAAGCAGTTACCTATAATGCAATGACAAGCACGCGAGTTGTCGCAATCGAGCCAACTTAATCTATATGAACAGAAAGTTACTGCCATGACTTCCATAGTGGACGGTGTAGGCTCAAGGACGAAGATGGAGTGCAAGCAAGTATAATACGATGGCCATTGCACTCATCCCGCCGATAACGGACGACTGCCTGAAGTTTCTTCTAGATCGGATCGGCCCTAGTGCCCCGACGACCTTCCACGGAACTGGATTCGAAAACCCACCTTCTGCACAAGTTGTCCGTGACCATGCGTATCCTCAAGTTCTTCCAGATTCATAAAGATAATTCTTGATTCTTTTTCTGAACGAGCATTGCTCCACGAGCTGTGATTTATTGCTTTACTTAACTCGATTCTTGTTCAGTGTTCAACTTGACTTCATGCGATCTAAGGCAATTCGAGCATGAGATTGTCAAATAGCATGGTCTGTCTTTGCATAGTCTCTCTGAGCTGTTAGATTTAGTACAAGACGAGTATCAATTTTTTTTTGAGGTATTGTGATGTTATCTTGCTCAACTGTCCATTGATGCAGTCCCCTAGTTCGAAAAATGCTTTGGCGACCTAACAGTCCCGAATACTTCAATATTCTTAACTTGGCTCAAAACGACTATTTTGATAGTCTTCCTGCCTCAACTGAGTGGATCATAAATAGTGAAGTGCGTTGAATTTGTGGCATGCATATAAGTGACAAGCATTTAATGGAGGCAACGAGTACAAGTTAACATATAAGCAGGCAAGCATTACATTCATAAGAAAACCTAAGCATTTACGTTTTGCACGGTCTGAGGGTAAGCCGAGGAGTAAAATCGTAAGGGAACATACCGAGCGACATAATTTATAGGCGTGCAGTGTAAACATATGAACAATGCACTACGAAGAGTATAATGTTCTTCTCGGGGCATAGCGGGGTTTAGTTGCATAAGGCAAAGGGAGCATGCGAGGGTCCATATATAAGCAAAGTTTTATTTCCACGTTCTAGCACAAGCAATATATAAGTTGGGATTATTCCCTTAGCTAGGTGCGTTATATTCTTTATTAGCATACAGGGGGTGATCCACCTAGTGACTAGCATGTATCGTCCATATTTTATGTGTGTTGGCTAGGCAAAGACAAGTTCATCATAGCCACCCACCTTAGCGATGATTCGCCTTGGTCGAGCGATACTCCGAGCGAGCCTCTGAAAGCCTAAGTCGAAACTCCTGAAGGGCCAAGCCGGAAAATCATTTTTCCTCAAACGAGTTTTCTCGATGAGCAAAGCAGGTCGGGTCGTTGCACTTTTGTCGTTTGAATCAGCTGTTCGCTTGAGCGGAACAAGTCGTTACATTATACACCACTCAAAAAAGTCTCGTTCTCGAGACTTCCTGAGCACAGGTCGTTCTATCGCATTATCGAATCTATTCCAAGCGTAGCAATCAGTACCACTAGATCCGTTTGAACACATTTTCCTACTCATTTCTTATTACAGTGTCGCATGTAAGCATGGTCAGTCTCATTGCGCCTTAGCGTGGAACATATATTGCTTAACGCGGGGTACGTTATGATCCATCGTGAATAACGATCTAAGACTGAGGCAAACTTATACACGTCGTTATACTTGTTCATATGGATATTTGCACTAGTATGGGAAGTAGGCGGCAACACAATGTTCCAATAAAGCAGAATTTTCAGATGTGGGTAGCACTTATGTGGACTATCAACGACTTTTCGGCTTATGGCATATTATATGGATGGAACACTCATGGTCATCTCTCATGTCTGTATTGTATGGACCGTACTAAGGCTTTTCGTTTAAAACACGGAGGAAAATCATAATTTTCGATTGTCATCAACAATTTTTGCCGTCGGATCATCCGTTCCGGAGGAACAAGAATACATATCATGTCGGCATTATGGAGAAGGCAAATCGACCTCTAAGGTGGCCTAGAGAATGGAAAGAGGTTAAAGATTTACCAAGTGCTATCGAAGATCCTACTAAGGGGTACAAGTGCGATAGATTTGGTCATACTCATAATTGAACGAAGATGAGCAGATTCTGGGATCTGCCATATTAGAGTACTAATCTGATCAGACATAACCTTGATGTCATGCATATCGAGAAGAATATATTTGACAACATAATTAATATTGTGATGAACGTAAAGGGGAAGACGAAAGACAATCCCAAGTCCAAGTTGGACTTGGAAGAAATATGCAGACGACCTGCGTTGCATTTGATAGAGGAAAGGAATAGGAAGTATAAGCAGCCTAAGACAATTTTCTTACTGGATATGGAGGATAAAGGGTGAATTTGTAGGTGGATTCTTGGGCTAAAATTTTCAGACGTGTACTTGTCGAATTTGAGAAGATGCATTGACCCGAAGGAGAATAAACTGATGGGTATGAAGAGCCATGAATGTCACATATTCATGGAGAGGTTAATTCCAATTGCATTTTAGGAATTCTTACCATAGGTAGTTTGGGATCCATTGACTGAGCTTAGCATATACGTCAGGGATCTTTGTTCTATAAAGTTGATTGTCGATCGTCCAAAAATGCAAGAGAAGGACATTGCGGTAACACTGTGCATGCTTGAAAGTGTGTTCCCTCCTGGATTCTTTGACTCTATAGAGCATTTGCCAATTAATCTTTCTTACATAAAACGTGTTGGTGGGCCCGTCGGTTATCGGTGGATGTACCATTCGAGCGTCAACTGAACCACCTAATAAGAAAGGTAAAAAACAAGGCACGGGTTGAGGGTTCTATTTGTGAAACCTATGTTCTTGAGGAGATTATAAACTTTTGATCGATGTATTTCAAGCTGCATGTTGTTACTAATAGAACAAGAGTTCCCAGAAACGACGATGAATATCAGAAATCTAATGATGCAATACTGAAAGTATTCAATACTTTCGGTAAGCCTTCGGGCAAAATGAATAAGCGATATCTGAATGACGACGAGCTAAGGGCTGCTCAGTTGTATATATTACTCAACTGCGACGAGAATGAAGTGGAGAAGCTAGAGGGGTAAGTAATTAATATGTCAACATTTAAGTCATATTAATGTAATAGTATACGCTAATATTGTTACACTAATCGGGCTATGTTTTGTTATTTTTTAGCACATTTAATGATGAGGTAAGGTCGATAATTTCCCTTTTTGTGTATGCACTATGCACAATAATTAACATAACGTTAAAATTAATATCGTTTTCTTAGTATTTAGGTCAATCGTCCCCACACAACATACATGAATGAGTCTATTAGAACTCTAGTCAAGGGACCAATTTATGCCGTCAAAATCTGGCCAAGCTACTATATGAAGGGGTTTAGGTTCAAGTCAACAAAAGCCCCGATAAGAGACAGCTTCTTGGATCTTGATTCTACAAAAAATAGTTATTTGTGTTTCAGATCTTCGAGCTACAAAGATGTCAATCCAAGCAATGATTTCTATGGCGTCTTACGGGAGATTATGGAGTTGACATATAATTATGGAACAGAGCCTGTTAAGATCGTGTTATTCAGGTGTGATTGGTTCGATCCGATCGAAGATCATGGTTAAAAAATAGACACGCGTGGTCTTGTGGATATAAACTACCGGCGTCGATATCAAGGCTATGAACCATTTATCATATCAAGTCAGGCTCAGTTCATCTACTTCACAACTTATCCTAAACAAAAAATAAGAAGGTCGGACTGGTAGGATGTATGCAAGTAAGTTAAATAGTTAACATTTTCCAAATAATTATATCTATATATTCATGAATTTAATTATCATTGTATAGATATCAACTATAGTGGGCCTTATTTTTTGAGGCAGAACTATAGTGTGCCTTGGATCACTATAGTGGACCTTGGATCAACTACTCAGATGCTCCTGAAGATAGGAAGGTATTTTAGTTTTCCTACTTCAAGGTAAAAATATATTTAATTTTAATATAAATAATCATTTATGCATATTATCTAACTCTTTATTTTACTTCTTGTAGAAAACATATTTTTATCCACCATATCGGGCTGACAAGACCGAGGAACAGTTTCTTGTCGTCGCCGCCAAGCTGATCCGTAATGCGATCAACGACCAGAAGGTCCGTGATCGTAATGGAGAACCGATCCACGGTTGGATCACGCCTGAGTAGTGGACTGTGATGAAGGCGAGATTCGATGAACCCAAGTACAAAGAATGGTTGGAGAAGGCAAAGGAGACTAGGTCGAAGGCAGAAAAGTGGTGTGGTGGCTCGATTCCCATGACGAAACATTTTTGTCTTCTGGTATGTATTCTATTGAATATATATTATTTTAATGAAAGTAGGATAAGATATTTAATTTTAATAATAAATAATATAATTTTAAGAGGTACAGAGGGGTGAGGATGCCAATATGGTGACAGTCTTCCTGGCCTCCCATCGGAAGGGCGGAAAGCTCATCGATGAGAAGGTCACTCAAACTTATGTACGTTTTACTAAACTGTGTTAGTTTTAATATAACTTAGATAATATGTAAATAGATATCTGTATAGTTAGTAATAAGTAACTTAGACATTAGCAACCACTTTTCTAGGACGAGTATCTTAAATTACGTGAGGGGGCAACTGCTAGTGCATCTGCAGAGGGAGGGGTTGGTACTTTCTCACAGCCCTCTACAGCTCCGTCGACGGACGAGCTCTGGATGACCATCGTTGGTGGTCTTCAGAGGGGTACGTACTATGGTACGGGATCCTACGGTACCTATGTTGCGATGCAGTCATCCAGGGCCTCCTCGGTCAGTGTGCATTCCTTGCAGCATTCGCAGGCATCGGCACGAGCCCAAGAGAGCATTGACAGTCAGATTGCTGACATGCATGACGAATTGCTACGGAGGATTACGGAGCGGCTACAGTCTGTGCCGTAGACGGACGATGCAACGATCACCATATATTTTGATTCACTAGAGCATAGCCTTATGGAGCTCAGGACTCTAGCCATATGACAGAGCATAGCTTTATGAAGCTCAGGACTTTGGACCAGACGACAGTTCACAGCATGGCAACTCTGGCTGCATCTACGGAGTGCTAAAAACGGAGCTGGAGGTATCGCATACAACTAAGAGTGACTCATTTGCGAGGATCCATGCAGCGCAGGATTTGTTGAGGCGGTCGGTGGCAGAGAACACTTCGAAGGTGGTATCTACCATGGATTCATATAATGCTCGACTGCTAGCGTTGGAGCAGATACGTCCTCCTGGTCCGCCGGTATCGACATCGCCTCCATCACTTCCTCCTCCATCAACATCAGTTACCCTTTTACAGGAGCAGTATAAGTTCCTTCTATCCCAGATGCGCGACGGTGCTCCTTCTGATCAGTAGTAGTCCTTGTTTGGACAGGTTTTAGTGTGTTTGTGGATTGGCCCATTCTTGGGTCTTTGATCTATTTATTTTATACTAGCTTTTCATTATATTTTGAGATGCATATGATTCTTATTTTAAATTCATTTATCTACTTCTTGGGACATATTTAGCGTAATCTAACTTTATAGATTTCTTTTTGTGAGTTTAGTTTATTATTCATATTAACTGTACACCAAAATTTTCCGGTGTTGAGTGTTCCACCGAAGGGGTCGGCGAACCTAAGGAATTCAACGAAATATTCCTCTGAATCTATTTATATAAACTGTGATTTTATAACTACAGATTGAGTTTTCTTGAGAAATATTTTACAAACTGTATTATGTTTTTTTTTGTTTTTTTCAATTAAACGCCGTGTTGCGACGTATTGTGACATTACGCAACGTATATTTACGTCGTTAAAAAGTATCAGAATGTAGCTACCTGAAACTAAGGATGTCTCTAGTATGTCTTTAAACGTCGCTAACATGCTGACATGGCAAAACTTGCCATGTCAGCATTATTGTATCAAAACGTTGCTCATAATGTCGCTAATGTAGCGATATTTTGTGACCAAATATTTTATCGCCATTTAATGACGACACGTCCCTAATCGTCGTATATTCTGCGATGTCCTTTCGTCGCAAATATACGTCACTACAACGACGACTAGCGATATTTTTGTCAGCGACCATGAAATACTCGACACCATAAAAACGTCGCTAATTACGTCACTAAATTATTTTAGCGACGTTACTTTACCTATTAGCGACATTTTTAGGCGTCGCTTATATGTGTTATTCTGGTAGTGTATGAAGCCAAAACTCCCAATTCTTTACAATAATCATTCGCACATATCAAATACACTTATATACATCTAATACAACTAGTTAGGAAGGAATGTTATGACCCGTACCCGAAAATTGGGATTGAGTCGTGGGTACGTCCAGCCTACACTGCACTATCGATGGTAGAATGTTGTCTACGTCAAAAAGCTATCTATCAATGATATCATAACCTGTCAACATATCTCAACTCCAACGGAGGAGAATGAATATATATATATATATATATATATATATATATATATCAACAAGTCAGAGTCTAAGAGTCTAGCTATCTCAATACAATATAAGTCTCAACTTAATACAACTCAAGTATCAAGTTTGGAACAATCCAATACATAAATAAACTAGGTGCTAAACTAAAGAACTGCGGGTGGTGTCTCCTCTATATAGAGTGGCTCCTCTGGAAGCTCCTGGATATAATCATCATGAGTGGGACAGAAGTCCTCAAGATCCTCTGAAAAAAGCTATCCAGTCAAGATTAGAGTGAAGCACAAACACTAACATCAATTCCAATTATATTGATAAAATCTATAAATGATTGTAAGAAAATACATGATGGAATAAGACACTGGAATATAAGGAAAAACTAGGGAGAAGTGTAATCATCATAGAGAAATATCTAGTAGTAAAACAGATATATGTAAATACTAGCAATGAACAAACTCGAATAAAAGAATAGAAATACTAGCTAAGTGTCATACAATATTAATTTACTATGTAATCGGCTTAGGACTAGATCATGCTTATTATATATAATTGGCTATGATACATGTGAGGTTAGGCTAACCATCTGGTTAGCTATAATACAAGCAAGAGTTAGGCTAATCGTATATAACATGCTATGAGGCATGTAAATGGTTAGGCTACACCATACGTGATATGTGGGGTTAGCTATGATGCATGTAAGGTGGGGTATGATCACATAACTTGCTAATGTTTTCCCGTTCCCAGCTATTACGATAGATCCAACCATGACTCCTCATGACAGGTATCTATGATACTAGTCCGTGTATCCACTGTGTCAGAATCAAGTATACACTACAACTAGAATCATAATAGTGATTAAAAATAATAGAATCTGCAGAGAATGTACACCCTTGTGGTCCTAAGCAACGAATGATGATCGATGTCCAAGACGGAATTACAAAGACCTATATATGAAATAATAATGTCGATGAGTGATATGAGATGATGATCATGCGTAATTAGCTAAAGATGATGTTTCTAGGCCACTTCTAGGTCCATACTAGATTAATCTAGTCAATATTAGTCTATACTATTTAGTATATATATATATATATATATATATATATATATATATATATATATATATATACACACACACACACACACACACACTTGAGTGTTAAGTTGATACCTTAACTATTTAGCTATTACCATAACTACTATAGTATTACCTTGGTGTATCTAACCATCACTTTAGTGCCACAACTCATATCTAATACCTTACCCTAGTACTTACTTCTTTTTAAACTTTCCACACCTGACACTCATCATACTTATCTAAGTCATGGGTACTCATGTATTACAGGGCACTAGCCTCATACTTTTACCTATAGTCAACTAATACTCTAGTATCACATTCTTTGTCATGAACCTCTAATACTTGCACTCATCTACCAATCACTTTCATAGGTAAGGATACTATAGGAATTTGATTACTGCCTACTGCAGTTATAAACCCACACAGGTTGCTGCAACCTGAAATGCAGACACACACTTAAGACACCTAGAACACACATCTTGCCAGGCCCTCCTGATTCCATTACTTACTGGAACACCCTAACTTCCTACCTATATCACTGAACTGCACTCCCCATATAACCTAACTACCCTTAAACCTTCTTGCAGTAATAAATTTTACCTCAACATATAACTTGACATTATAGTGTATCAAGATCTCTTATAACTGCTACCACTCACTCAACACCAAACCTCACATCCCTCATAATACATTTATGATCTAGTGACAACCATCTACCCAAGGGTTGCAGTCACTCCAACTGCCATTCAATACTAGCAGTCAAAAGTTTCCTCTTATAAACACAGGTAAGCAACCTTACTTCCCATGCTCACCTACATTGTTGTTCCTTGCATCAAAATTAACACCCAAGGAAAATTGAACACAATATTGGTTCTCCCTCTAATACTCGAGCATAACTTCCTATCTATTGTGTGAAACTGCACATAAGCCAACACTCCCACCCCTTTCACCACAACTATAACCAACAGCATATAGTATGCTTGCAGTTCACTGATACTGGACTGATACTTAAGTATCAGTCCCCACACCCCTATTTACATACAGACAAGCCACATCCTAAGCAATACTTCTCTAATACTTCTTAACCACTCTGAATACTTACCCGAGCCTTGCATCCAGTCTTGACACCTAAGTTTAGGCTTGAAAGTCACTGACTACACTACTACTCCTTACCTAAAACTATATATCACACACACTAACCAAACCTCCTTGCATACTTGTACATAGCAACCCTCATGAACCAACACACAACAGTGCATATCAGTGCACTTCATACACCTGATACTAACCTACAGTCCAACCAACTGCCAATGGACTGAACCCGAGCCTATGTGCAAAAGTACACAGCAACTACATGAACAACTACATCAACTACTGTATTTCCTTATCTCCTCTGATACTCGTGCCCTAAAATACATACTGCCTAACCCTACACTGATACAGGGTAGCAGTGCTTACCTAGCCCGAGTATGCATAGGCATTCCTATTGCCTGGTAATGTTGTTGTTACTAGCATTGCAACTGCTACTCTACCTCTTAAATCAGTGCCTGCAAACCCCATCTACAACTGACACAAGCACACACTCTAACAACAATAGTTTACCTACTCCCACACTCAAACACCAAGTTACAGCTAACTGAAAACTAACAGACCTTTCAAGGGGTACACACACACAGACAAGCACTTTACAACACACACTAATATTGCCATTTCTTCAAACACTTAATGTACAAGTCATGATACACTCTATCAACTGACATGCAAATTCCCCAATATACAACTAATAACATATATACATATCAAATATAATTACATATATATAATATGATTAGTTGTTATGAAAAAAATAGGGGGAAAATAACCATAAACACCAAAACCCCAAATAGAACACAACTTCATGTAGAAAATACTATAGAAACCAATAGAGACTCATTCTCTTCCCTTGTGGGTATTCCTAAACTATGGGTGGGCTCCTAATGGCCAACAAAATAATGAAAACAAAATTTAAAAGAATTTTTTTAGAATTTTACCTATTGGGAGATGGATTCCCAATACAAAGCCAAGAAATCCCTAAAGGATTCCCTACGCAAACGTTTTCTTCTCCAATGCTCCTTGAAACCTAAGCTGCTAGGCTTCTTAGATGAGGAAAATGAGAGATATTTGGGATTAATTTATTAAAATTTGGTGGAGGAATGAAGGGGTTTGGGGAAGAACTCAACTTAGGGTTTCATGAACAATAAATGCACTTGAGGGAGGCTCCCCCCCTCTCCTATGTAGGGCCGACCAAGTGACCTAGGTCTAGATAATGCATAATATCCAATATACCCCCCAGGATTGTCATGAAGAGTTGTTTTATTAGTAGGGTTTTTATATTCTAATGAGGGGTTTAACTAGTTTCTAATGAATGAAGAAAAATAACTTGTTTGGGCCCAAATGACTAATCTAATGTTGAGTCTAATGGTCACATCAAGTCTAGTACACTAACCCATATTATTAATAATTATAATATATACATATATAATACATATTATATTACTATAAACACAATATGTTTATAATATTACAAATGACAAAAATGTCTCTATTCTAGAAATATGTAGTGACAAGTCTACCCTCCTTAAAAATAAATTTGTACTCGAAATTAAACTAAACTAGCACAAGGACACAACAAATCAGAAGAACAATACCTCAAGGTTAGAAGAGATATGGGTACTGCCCGCACATTTCAACCTCCCTCTCCCAGGTTGACACACTTGGACATGAACCAAAGGAATAGTCTGGTTCCGCAATACCTTTTCCCTACGATCCAAAATCTATACTTGCTGCTCTGGATAGCTGAGGGTCAGACCAACCTCGATCTCTGAGTGATCTAGTACGTGACTAGGGCCTTCCAAGTATCGTCTTATCTGCGACACGTGGAACACATCATGTACTCCCTCTAGTGCATGCAGCTAGTCTAGTCTGTAGGCCACTGCACCGACCCTCTCAAGAATACCAAAAGGTCCTATATATCGTAGACTAAGCTTCCTGCCTCTACCAAAGAAAATCGTGCCCCGTATCGAAGAAATTTGCAAGAACACCAAATTGCCAACCTAGAACAAAATACAGCCTTAACACGCAATCTAAAATAAAACAATCACAAGCAATTACAACAAAACCTATACCTCAAACTCCAAGGGTCTCCAGTGGTTGTCAGCCCAATACCGTTGTCTGTCCTGCGCCACTCGAAGTCTATCTCTAATGAGCTTCACCTTCTCAGCTGCATCCACGACCATCTCTGGCCCCAACAAGGCTCTCTCACTTACATCATCCCAAGATAACGGAGTATAATATCTCCATCAATATAAAGTCTCGAATGGTGATATTTCAATGCTGGCCTGGTAACTGTTGTTGTAAGCAAACTCTTCCAGGTGCAGATGATCCTCCCAAGAACCTCTGAGATCCAGAACACAAGTACGAAGCATATCCTCAAGAGTCTGAATAGTCCTCTCCGACTGCCCATCTGTCTGGGGATGATATGCGGTACTGAACTTGAGCTGAGTGCTCAAGCTAGCCTGCAAACTCCTCCAGAAGTAGAAAGTGAAATGACTATCCCGATCCGAGACGATGCTCAACTTAGGGTTTTATTAACAATAAATGCACTTGAGGGAGGCTCCCCCTCTCCTATATAGGGTCGGCCAAGTGACCTAGGTCTAACTAATGCATAATATCTAATATGCCCCTAGGATTATCATGAAGAGTTATTTGATTAGTGGGGTTTTCATATTCTAATGAGGGGTTTAACTAGTTCCTAATGAATAAAGAAAAATAACAAGTTGGGTCCAAATGACTAGTCTAATATTGAGTCCAAAGGTCACATCAAGTCTAGTCCACTAACCCATATTATTAATAATTATAATATATATATAATACATATTATATAACTATAAACACAATATGTATATAATATTATAAATGACAAAAATGCTCCTATTCTAGAAATGAGGTAGTAACAAGGATTTTGAAAAAAATTAACACAAATCACCCAAAATAAATCCCGTATCGCAAAGTATCACACTGTATCATGATACGGCCTACTCGTATCCAATTGTAGATATGTAGCAAGTCCCACAACCCCGATCTAAGTATAATTAGTCCAAATTGGTCTCATGACACACACTTATGCATCAATCTCGTAATTCTCCTAAATTGGACACAAAAACCTATGTAAAAGTCACAATATAGGTCAATTGGACCTAGTTCTTCTTCCTATAGGTAGCCCTAAGCTAATAAAGATTTTCTAATGGTCAAATACATAAATTAGAGTCTAATTATGGAGGAAATTTAGAATTTACCTATTGGAAGATGGATTCCTAATGCAAAATCCAAATGAACGCAATTAGGACACAAGTTCCTATCCAATAGCTTCTTCTCCAAGTACTCCTTGCATTCCCGGCTCTAATGATCCTTAGATGATGTAAATGAAAGGGAATGAGACTAAATTGGGTGAATTTGGTGGAGGGATGAAGTAAATTTTG
Organism: Iris macrosiphon; assembly: GCA_036927795.1. Taxonomy (NCBI): domain Eukaryota; kingdom Viridiplantae; phylum Streptophyta; class Magnoliopsida; order Asparagales; family Iridaceae; genus Iris; species Iris macrosiphon. The sequence goes on from JAYESA010000012.1 coordinate 21,562,483, forward strand.
GAAGAACTAATTTGGGGATCTAAATGAAATGAATTATGTGGAGGAGAGAGAGAGAGAGAGAGAGAGAGAGAGAGACCCCTCTAATAGTGGCTGGGCCCCTCTAACCTCTCTTCCAAGCAACAAGTAATGTCCACTATACCTCTACTAGTAAATTATGAGGTTTAATTAGGAGGTCTATATTAGGAAGCTTCTAATCTAATAAAAATTAATCTAATCTCTTTAATTCACTAAGGGTATGAGTCTAATGGACCTAACCGAATGTTGGGCTCAATGTGTCTTGATAATCTAATTGGGTTCATTAATGACAAGTCCAAAATTTTAGGCTAGCCCACTAACTAGTAAATAAATAGCTCAAGATAAAATAAATAATTAGTCACTAAATATGAATATGCTAAATGACAAAAATACCCTCATCTAGAAATATGGTAGCGACAAGTCTACCCTCCTTAGAAATTTTTTTTCTCAAAATTTAAGAAAAGAACTAATACTACCATAAGTAATCACACAAGAAGGAAGAATGATACCTCACGGCTCAAACAGATAAGGGTATCGCTAGTGCATCTCGGCTTTCCTCTCCCAGGTAGACTCTTCCTGAGAGTGATTCCTCCACGCGACGCATACCAAGGGGATCGTCTGGTTCTGCAACACCTTCTTCCAGCGATCCAGAATATCCACTGCTTTCTCTGTGTAGCTGAGAGTCGGACCTACTTCGATCTTCGAGTAATCCAATACGTGACTAGGATCTTTCACGTACCGTCTCAGCTGTGACACATAGAACACATCATGCACTCCCTCCAGTGCAGGCGGCAAGTCTAGACAGTAAGCCATTGCACTGACCCTCGCAAAAATACTGAAGGTCCGATATACCATGGACTAAGCTTCCCGCCTCCACCAAAGCAAAATTTGCCACGTGTTGGAGAAATTCGCAAGAACATCATATCACCAACCTAGAACAAAATAAAGCCTTAACACTCAACCTAAACAAAATAATTACAAGCAATATAAACAAAACCTATAACTCAAACTCCAAAGGTCTTCGGCGACTATCGGCCCAATGCCGACGTTTATATTATGCTACCTAAATTCTATCTCTAATGAGCTTCACCTTCTCAACTGCATCCACAATCATCTCTGGTCCCAACAAGGCCCTCTCACCAAGATCATCACAAGATAAAGTAGTGTGCCATCTCCGTCCATATAAAGCCTCGAATGGTGATATCTCAATACTGGTCTGGTAACTGTTGTTGTAAGCAAACTCTACCAGGAGAAGATGGTCTTCCCAACAGCCTCTGAAATCTAAAATACAAGTGCAAAGCATATCCTCGAGAGTCTAAATAGTCCTTTTTGATTGCCCGACTATTTGGGGGTGATATGCGGTACTGAACTTGAACTGGGTGCCCAAGCTAGCCTACAAACTCCTCCATAAGTAAAAAATAAAACGACTATCTCGATCTGAGACTATGCTCACAGGAACTCCATACAATCTGACAATCTATCGCACATACATCTCCGCTAGCTTCTTCCGAGATATACCCACTTTGAATGGCAAAAAGTGGGCCAATTTGGTCAACCTGTCTACGATGACCCAAATCGCGTCTTTTCGTCCTGGAGAACGCGGAAGACCCAAAAAAAATCCTTGGTAACATGCTCCTACTTCCACTTTGGAATAGCTTAGACTGTATCTGTATTCCCCACATCTGCATCTCGATACCAGGAACCAGCACTTCAATACCCAAGCTCTCATGATCGGCCAATAAATATTTGTATGCCGTCAAGTACATAGCCATTGGATACATGCTCAAGGCATCAGCGACTATGTTGGCCTTCCCGGGATGGTACTGTAATGATATGTTGAAGTCTTTCATCAACTCCAACCACCGTTGTTGTCTCATATTCTGCTCTTTATGTGTAAATATGTACTTCAAGATCTTGTGGTCTGTAAAGATCTTCATACGCTCTCCGTACAAATAGTATTTCCCAGCTTTAAATCAAAGATGATCGCTGCCAACTCCAAATCATCGGTAGGGTAGTTCTTCTCATAAGGACGTAATTGCCTAGAATCATAGGCAATCACCTTCCAATTCTGCTACAGAACGCAACCCAAACCCTTCCCTGAAGCATCACTATAAGTAGTGAATCCACATGATCCTGATGGCAACGTTAATACTGGAGCTATCGTCAATCTCATTTTAGCTCATCAAAAGCGGTATGACATTCCTCTGTCCAAACAAAATCCATATCCTTTCGGGTCAACCTAGTCATCGTCTCTACAGTCCTGGAGAAGTCCTGTACAAATCTTATATAATAACCTCCTACCCAGAAAGCTCCTGATCTCTGCCACTGAAATTGGAGTAGTCCATGACTCCACTGCTGAAATCTTCTTCGGGTCTACTGAGAAACCGTCTCCAGTCACCAGATGTCCAAGAAATTCAACCCTGTCAAGGAAGAACTCATACTTTGAAAGCTTGCCATAAAGCTTCTCCTTCCTGAGAATCTCAAAAACTATCCTCATGTGCTCCTCATGCTCCTCCGGGGTCTTCGAATATACCAAAATATTATCAATAAATAACACCACAAACTTATCAAAATACTAGTGGAACACCTTGTTCATTAGATTCATAAATATCGTCGGGGCATTGGTCAACCCAAATGGCATCACCAAGAACTCCAACTTTCCATACAGAGTCCAAAAAGCTGTCTTTGGAATATCCTCCTTCTTCACTTTCACCTAGTAGTAACCTGACCTCAAGTCTATCTTTGAAAGTGCCTTCACTTTGCTCAACTGAGAGAAGATATTATCTATCCTCGGCAGCAGTTATTTGTTCTTGATATTGAGGTTGTTCAGAGCCCTATAGTCTATATACATTCATATCGACCCATCCTTCTTTGGTACAAACAATACCGGAGCCCCCCACGATGATAAATTGGACCTGATGAAGCCTTTATCCTGTAACTCATCTACCTGCTTCTTCAACTCCACCAGTTTGCTGTTGTTAACTCTATAGATGTGCTGAGATATCGGCTCTGTGCCTGGAACTATGTCTATAGAGAACTCCACATCTAGGTCTGGCGGCAAACCTAGCAACTCCTCGGGGAAAATATTCATAAATTCTGCTATCAATAGATGTGATAACTTCTTCTATTCACCATGGCTCCACAGATAGCATCCTCACTCTGATCCGCAGCTCCTTTGGCAATCTCAAAATCTGGCTCTCCTAGCGGTCTAAATAATACCCTACCTCCACGATAATCTATAACAGCATGGTGCCTACTCAACCAATCCATCTCGAGTACTATGTTGCAGCTCAGAAGTGGCATTACGAGTAAATACGTACTAAACTCCCAGCCTCACAGTGTAACTCTCCGATCCTTGCAAACATCTCTGACCAGGATAATGTCACCCCCAGTCGTGATCATATAAGTCCTAGCCAAAGGTTCAGCCTCTAAACGATGCTTAAGAGCAAAAGATACATAAAAAAACTATGGGAAGCACCGGTATCAAATAAAGCATAAGCTGGAATAAAAAGAAGAAGAACTAAACTTGATATAACATCTCCAACTGGGTCACTCTTCTTGACCATCATGGCGAATGCTCGCCCTTGTTGTGCACCTCTCTTCTGCTGCTAGTGCTGTACAAATCTCTGCTGCTATGTCTACAATGGAGGTCCTCTCTGCTGACCCGTAGGTGGCCTCGCTGGTGCTCTCTAAACTAGGGCTTCTCTCTGAGCTGCACGACGAGGAGATATGGGACAATCCCTCATTTGATGTCCCTCTATGACACAATACAAGCACACTCCTAGCCTCATCCTACAGACCTTCCAGATATGGCATGTCTTCTTACAAAAGTGATAGGTGGGAGTCTGCTGGACCCATCTCTGCTACTAGTGCTGTTGTGGCACTTGTTGAACTGGTGCTCGAACTGGAGCCTGCAAGTGCTGGAAATCTCTTTGCTGCTGGAAATAGGGTCACTTAGCTGGACTCGCACTACTGCTAGCTCCTCCGAATACGTCTATTCCCTCTTAGACTTGAGCTCCAAGTCATCCTCTGCCCCCTGAGAATCCATCAGCATCTCCTCGAATGTTGCAGTACGATAACCCGTGGTGAGAGATTTGACCTCTTTGATCAATCCTTTTTGAAACTTTTCTCGCTCTTATAAGTGGGTTCTGTACCTCTATAAATCTATCCAATCTACATAACTATGTGGCGTAATCATCCATCATTATTCTCCCTTAGACAAGGGCCTGGAACTTGCCCTCCAGGGCACTCATAGCCATGTCCAAAAAGAACTTCACCTTGAAAAGCCCTTTAAAATCTTCCCAAGTTAATCCTGGCACCACGATCCTCGGGTCCGTACGAAATCATGTCAGGGCAATATCAAACATCTAACTGCCTGCTCCCGCTACCTGTAGAATCTCTGAATCTGCGTCGTCGCAAGTTCCTCTCTATGTCCACGATCCAATCATCAGCGTACAAGATTCCCTTTGTACCCTTGAAGTCCTTGGGCCCCATCCTCTTAAAATCAATAATGGTACCAGGCCTCGGTGGGTGCAGGATGGGATAAGGCGGTACGATCTATGGCTGAACAAGCGTTACTTCTCCACAGCTGCTAGTGCTAACTGGTGAGTACTCTCGATGCCCTGACGTATAATATATGTCTACCTCTGCTGTGCTACCATCATCTTCTAGAATATGGCAAACATCTGCATTCCGTCTACTGGCATGGTTGGTGGGGGTGGAAGGTCCTCCATGACTGCTGGAACAGCCCTCGAAACTGGCGGTGGTGCACCCCCAAAAGTTGTTGAAGCCCGAACTGAACCGGAGAGGCAACCCTCTGAGCTGGAGAAGGTGAAGTAACTGCCCTCCTCGGAGAGGGTGAAGTAGTTGACCTCGATTAAACTTTGCCAGAGTGCTGGGATCGGGTCTTCGGCGGAATCCTGAAGACAAATTCAAAACAATGGAATCAATATTATGCAAGATATGATAGAATCAAGGAAGGACAGTAATATTTCAAACAAATAAGTTTTTTCAAAGAAAGCAATTATTTCAAAGAAAGCAATTAAGTTCAATAGATTGGAAATATTCCTAGTTGTGATTGAGTATCCTCTCATCCTATATCATCTATCCTATAGAAGGCTTATAATAGTACTTCAAGTCTGAGTACTACTACTTTGACCTGCATGGACCACCATAAAAATATGTTACAACACACAACTGGTGTATGGGTATGAGAACATGGGTACGTCCAGCCTACTCTACAGCATCGACGGTAGAACTCAACAATACTATCTAAACATCTAATATAACATATATGTACCTGTCAAGATATCTCAACTCTAAATGGAGACAAAATAATAATCAATACTCAATCACAATAAAACTAGAGAAAAATGTAGCACAATATGAAATAGAAGAAAGAAATGAATCACAGTCACAAATACAACTCATATCTAAGTCCAATAGACTAGCACAATAGTCTCAAATATAATACATGTCAAAATATCTAAACTGAGGCATAACCAATACAATAATCTAAACTTCTGCATCTAGCTGATCATCCCCGGGTATCGGCTCCTCCTGAGCCCCCGTCTCTAACTCTACACCCACTACGTCCCGAGGTCCATAGTATGTAGGATACCAGTCATCTAAATCATCAAAAAAAATTAGTCAGGATTGGAGCAAAGCACACCTCTAATAGCAGTTCCAAATAAATGATAAAGACTATGTAATAGTAAATAGAGATAATATACAAGATAAATAGAGCATGAACAAAAAATATATAAAATATTAAAGTACAATAAATAGTACGAGAGAGATGAGCATCATATATAAGAGTCAGGAATATAACTAACTAAGTGAGTGAGTACTAGCTTCGACATGTGATTGGCTTGGGAACTTGTACAGGAATCGTGGCCTGGCTAATCATACGTGAGGTGTATGATTAACACTAACATGATACTTGTACATGAATACTTATAAAGGGTGGATATGATCACATATCTAATTAACACTCCCCAACCCCCAACTGGTATAGTGGATCCAACCATGACACATTACGACGATGGGATTCTCCGAGAAGGTAGCAGGTCTACCTAGGAATCAGTATCCATACAAGTATAAGAGCAACACGGCATGTACAGGATATGCCAGGAACTACCGGGAATAACGTCTCATGATCGGATCCAAAAATACTATTTTGTGTAACCACGTGTCAAGAAGTCAAGGATATCTACACTAAATACAAGAAACATAGAAGATATTTTAAATGAGAAACTGTCAGAGAATGTACTCGCCTCTGGTCCGGAGCAAGTGATATAACTCGGTGCTCAAGCTGGTATAACACAATCCTATATATGAATAATTATGTCAATGGGTGTAATAATATGACAAACAGGCAAAAATGCACTAAATATGATGTTCTAGGCCATTTTTAGGTCACACTAGTCAAACTAGGTGTTATCTAGATTTCTAGGTCTATAACTAGATTCTAGGGTTATTACTAAGGTAATTAGTCTATGTTAATCACTAACTAACTAATACTAGCCAATAATAGCTATATTAGCTAATAGCACTAATACGTACATCTATACACTAGATAGTAGGATACTATATTTATCCATATACACATAACTTATATATATACTACTAAGTATGTCGAAGATGCAAATAAAGAATGGCTATGCAGACCCAAAATCTTTCAACCATGATCAAGAGGGCTCTGAGGACTTCAATGCTAGAGATCTCCCGCTTTCTCTAGACTTCATCCACTCAACCTTCAAAAGCATGAAACTTGGAATTTTAGATCGTGTATTAGTATCGTAATAGTAAACTCATGGTGCTAGACCAATGCTACACATGATACTAACTATCTCCTCATTGCCACAGCAAGCATCAACCTAAATATTACCTCTCTTAAACCTTCCATATCTTAAACATCAACTGTCAGTGGTATCTGAACTCATGTTAGTTGTTTACACCATAATCACTTGCCTGGTACCTCCCAACCTAAGATTTTATCCTAGTCCACTCACCTGAAACCAACTTGTTGTTTCTATCAGGCCTAAGTTAGTGTCACCTGCATATCCTACTCACTATCAAACTATCTAAGCCCCTAATTACTTGTACTATGCTAACTTATACCAAGTATTAGTGCTTCACTCTACTTATATTTCTACTATATTCTACCCTGCCTGCACCCTTAAGCCCCTATACACTAACACCACATGTCACGTCCCAGTCCAAAAATACGTAGGACTAGGAATACGTAAGCATGCCCATCGTATGTATATGGCAACTCCAATATATGGATACTATAATACACACGTACGCTGTAATATGAATATTAACTCACATATGGTATATATATTGTCACAAGTCACAGAAAATATTAATCACATCCACAAAACAAGTTATAGTAAAGAAATAACTAAAAGTCTGAATAATCCAAAAATGATAGTTGGGTGGAGACAAATCTACTACCAATGACTATATCAAAACTAAAATGAGAGAGGAGGATAAAACTCCAATATAAAATAAGATAATGATAGAAGAGTATCAGCTAAGAGATCCATCGCTAGAGATAATCAAAGATGCTCAAGAGGTAAGACCTCCTCGGCAGAAAATAATGCGTCAGGTCTTGACCCGTACTCCTGCGGATACTCCTGATCGTCTATACATGGCAAGGGACTTGGTCCTCAGAGGGATGTACCAAGATATATAGAAGTATGCCAATTGAATACAGTAAAATATGCATAATAGACAAAAAATATATAAGTACGCTGTACTAGACAATCTAGATGAATGCATAATGAGGACAACCTTTTAGACGTATGGGTAGGTTTAGGCTACACATGCTATCTCACAACTCACACACACGTCCATGTACATCAGAAGCCATCATACCTCGAGGGTAGCGACCATCGCGACACCAGAAATCGACATACCTCGAGGTAGCGACCATCGCGACACAACTACCGTAGTGCGTACTAGTTACTACGGTTTACCAGAGTGGGTAACCCATATGCCTACTGATTGTCCTCCCCTCCCATGATACTATGTGTCAAGTGTGTGTCAACATATGTAGTATATAATTATAACTGAAAGAAAACACATATATAATGAATATATAAAAATATGATAAGCATGCAAAAGTACCGTAAGCAATTTGGCAAGGTATACTTGCCAGGCAAGAAAGCTGCGAAGTGTAAGCGTCCAGACGTCAAGCACAAGGGATTAGAACTATGGCATCATAATAAATATCTCCGGATGCTGAAATAAATATCACCAACGTTCCTGAAATAAGCGAGATAGTCAGAAAAGTCTACCCTTTCGTCCAATTTGGACACAGAGGCAAAATAGTAATTTTGGGTTAAAGGGGGGTCCACAAGTGGGCCACTTTTGCACCAAAATGCGTACCAGAGGTAAAGGTCTCTAAATAGGACAAATTATAGGTCAAACAAATTTTAAACGTCGATACGATCATAACGGTATGTCCAATTTTAGATTTCGGTGAGCCGATCACAAATTCGTCCTTCAAGTTAAATCGTGGGGCCCGCGAATAGGCGGCTTGGTCAACTGTCTCAGAATCGCGTGAAACTTGGGTCATAGGACGAACATGATACCACTAATCCAATGGCGCAAGTTTCGTCGCATTCTGACGAGCGTACAAAAAGTGGGGTGGTGTTTTATAAAAGTTGCGATATAGAGACTTTTTACGAATACGGGTTGATTCCGATGTGCACACACGTCCAAATCAACTTCCGTGAAAGCCCACACGTTCGGATATACCATACGCGCCTTTTGGTGTAATTGGTATACGATGAGGCAGTCCCGTTTGGCGGGGTGCACTCCGTATCACAAAATCTTAATTTTAAATTACCAAGTTTTTGGTTGTTTTGGAGGTCAAATAATTTAACAATTAAAATAAATTAATAAAAACTAAAAGAACAGTTAAATTTTCGGTTATATAGAGAAGAAAATTCTTCAATTAGATTTTGAAAATAATAAACAGGTTGGTGGCAAATTGGGCATGAACATGGAGGTTTTGGTTGAAATTCTGGACTATTTTTAGTCAGTTTTTCGGTCGATTTTTTGACCAATCCAGGGCACAAAAACTCGTCCCGCTTGAAGGAAAATCCTAGAGGGTTAGGTTGTGAACGTACACGGACAAACCGCTCGAGAAAAAGATGAGAGATGAAAGAGATATCATACCTTGAAGATGGGGTCGAGCTGTGCACATGCGCGCGCGGGCGGGGGCGGACGACAGTGCGGTCGCCGGCGGCTGCGGTATCGATGCGACGGTCGGCCGGAGGTTGAAGAAGATTAGGGTTAGGGTTAGGATTTATATCGAAGTCTGTATATATATATATATATATATATATATATATATATAGAAGGAACAAGGGAGAGATGGGTCGGTTCTCGTCTGGGTCGCGGGGGAGGGCTGGGGGGGGGAGGGGGGCGGTATGCTGCGGGTATAGGTGTTGGGCTTTAGGTAGTTAATTTAGGCTTTTAAGAACTTTCTTCTTCTTTTTTCCTTTTTTTTGTTTTTATTGTATTTCTTTTTTTTTCTTTTTTTTCTATTATCATTATTATTATTATTATTATTATTATTATTATTATTATTATTATTATTATTATTATTATTATTATTATTATTATTATTATTATTATTATTATTATTATTATTATTATTATTATTATTATTCAGATATATATTTACATATATAGAAAAAATTCAAAAAGAACATTTGCACACATAATAAATTCTAGAAAATCTATCACCCTTTAAAAAGGATTCCTAAAATAAAATAAAACAAAAATAATAATTTTGTGCAATAATTTTAAATGAGAATTTATCTAAGTAAATTAAATCAATACAATTTTTTTCTAATTAAGTATAAAAATACTCTAAAGAAATTCAATAATTTAATAAAAATATTTAAAATAAAATTTTAAAATTTTAGGGGGTTTACATTCTACCCAACTTACAATAATTTTATCCTCAAAATTAACACTAACCCATATTCGTAATAAATCACTATAAATATTAACACTTCATTGCTAGCTAGCAGTGCTTCCTAAATGTTATGGTCAGTCACCCTAATACTTTTCTTTCTTATTGTCTATACACTATTCTTTTATCCTCTAACTCATCTACACTACCCAATTTACAAGAATTCTACTAGTAGTCAAAGTCTTTTGAGGCTATTGTCTAGGTTGTAAGATGAGTTTATTCATTGGGTCGAGAATTTTGGGATACTTGTTTGGAATCTCATAACCATATTTTTTCTCCGTAACCGTCAAGTATTGTAGTCTAATACTGCCATGCCACCTGGCCAGTATGGCTGCAAATAATTTAACCACTTTACCACAATCGTCTAGCTGCAGTTGTCGCTACCTCGCCAGCGATTTGTCATAGTCATCAGTTCGTAACAAGTGCCTTCAACTCTTTCCTAAGCTTAGTTTAAGTCTTAGGACAACAATTTAGGTCTTGACTAACTTTATAAAACTATTAGAAGTATGAACTATTTCAATAATCCAACTAATTCCTATTAGACTAAAGGATGCAACTCATGGTTTAAAAATAATAAGAGAATACAGATATTGCTATAGTGTATATACATAAGGTTATTATTATAAACTCATCTTTTTAGTTATTAATTATTACTAACCCATTTATGTATTAACTACCAAAATAAAGGGTGAGGTTGAAGTAAATCAAACAATTCATGATGGCACAAAATGATGCAACTATGATAGGAAGAATTAAGCATGGGATAAGGAATGGATATGAAAAAGAAGATGAGCCACCCAAGGGGACGAGATGGTGATAGGAAAGAGAATACTACTACTACCGCTACTCGTGTCATCCATTAGCATCGTGGATCTGCCATCTAGTTAATATATTAACATATCCTCATAACTGCTAAACCACCATTTATATAATTCTACATCCATTTATACACCTAAGATCTCGTGTCATAATGGGGTCATGATTATGCAATAATAATTATAACTAAAAGGTCGTACCTGTATCTACGACTTCATGTGCCTGTGCTCCCATATTCGTCATAATGAGTGCTTGGCTTTCTCCTTGGTTGTTCAGCTGGGGTCTAGCCTCCTCAACTTGGGCATAATGTAGAAGCAGTACGGTGCTCCTTGTTTGGATATGGTGCGGCACTATATGGTTGTTTCTGTGCCAAAGGGCGTCTGTTGGGCCATCTTTGCTGTGTCCTTGCTGGTCCTTGGTGAATTCTTTGCTGATTTTTGTTTTCCTTGCTGATGGCCTCCTGGATCCTTGCCTCTGTCAATAACTCAGCATAAGAGATCCGGAACTGTGAGCTAGTGTAGTGCTGGAGATCCTACGTAAGCCCGCTGTGAAACCTCTTAGCCTTCTCCAAGTCATTAGGTATTAGGACAGCGCCATATTTACTGAGGCGGCTAAACTCTGCATCATACTCGTCGACTGTCTTGTTATCCTGCTCCAGATGGAGGAACTCGTCATACAATACATCCCTTACGGTGGCCGGGAAGTACTTCCTCTCAAAGAACTACTCCCAAGTATGACGCGTACCCAACTGGCACTCCATTGATTTCCACCAGTGATGAGCGTTACCCTCTAGCTGGGTTCTTACACCTATCATCCATAGATCTGTAGGCAGCTGTGATGCTTCTAAAAACTTATTGGTGTTGGCAATCCAGTTTGTGGTCTCCTCTGGACTCTCAATGCCTTTATACGGCTTGGGGCCCATCTTTACAAAGTCCTTGAATGAACCAACTCGAGCTTGCGGTACAAAACTAGTGCCTGGGCTAGTGCAGGTGATAGTGTAGCCATTCTCTCAAGTGCTGCCTGAAATTCTAACCTCTGCTCCTCCGCTTGCTGCCTCTGCTCTACAGCCTGTACGGCTGCCCGCTGACTTTGTTCATCCATCATCATCTGGAAGAATTGGAACAACTGTGTCTGGCTATCCTGCGGTGTTGATGCAGCTGAAAAAGTACCATTTGGCACCGTAGAAGGAGCTGGTGGAACTGGATTGTTAGTCAGTCTATCTGGTCCCGGAAGAAGAGGAGTCGTTGAGGCCTCTCCTGGTGATTGGCCATTGACCCCTGGAGACGTGTTGTCCCTGGTGGTGGCACGTCTACTACGTAAATTCATCTCTCTGCAAGAGATGGACGGAGGATTAGGAAGAGTACGTGAATCAAGCAGGATAAAAATACTTAAGTAGGACATGTTGGAAGGAAGGTGAGTTATAGTCAAGTGTGGATGAGACCTAAAACTCTAATCCTAAGCGCAGGCCCTCTCGGTATAGTTACGTAACCGAAATGGCTAACGAGACCTGCATGGGCCACCACAAAAATATGTCATGCCCCAGTCCCAAAATATGTAGGAATCGGAATACGTAAGCATGTCAGCCGTATGTATATGGCTACTCCAATATATGGATACCATAATACACATGTACGCTGTAATATGAATATTAACTCACATGTGGTATATATATTGTCACAAGTCACAGAAAATACTAATCTCATCCACAAAATAAGTCATAGTAAAGAAATAACTAAACTAGAATAAGTAAAGAAATAACTAAACTAGAATAATGAGTCTGAACAATCCAAAAATGATAGTCGGGTGGAGACAAATCCACTACCAATGACTATATCAAAACTAAAATGAGAGAGGAGGATAAAACTCCAATATAAAATAAGATGACAATAGAAGAGTATCAGCTAAGAGATCCATCGCTGGAGATGCTCAGGAGTAAAACCTCCTCGGCAAAAAATAATGCGTCAGGTCCTGGCCTGTACTCCTGCGGATACTCCTGATCGTCTATACCTGGCAAGGGACCAGGTCCTCAGAGGGACATAACAAGATACATAGAAGTATGCTAATTGAATACAGTAAAACATACATAATAGACAAAAAATATATAAGTACGTTGTACTAGACAATCTATATGAATGCATAATGAGGATAACCTTTTTGACGTATGGGTAGGTGTAGGCTACACATGCTATCTCACAACTCATACACATGTCCATGTACATCAGAAGCCGTCATACCTCCAGGGTAGCGACCATCGCGACACCAGAAATCGATATACCTCAAGGGTAGCGACCATCGTGACACAACTACCGTAGTGCGTGCTAGTTACTACGGTTTATCAGAGTGGGTAGCCCATATGCCTCCTGATTGTCCTCCCCTCCCATGATACTATGTGTCAAGTGTGTGTCAACATATTTAGTATATAATTATGACTGAAAGAAAACACATACATAATGAATATATAAAAATATGATAAGCATGCAAAAGTACATTAAGCAATTTGGCAAGGAATACTTGCCGGCAAGAAAGCTGCGAAGTGTAAGCGTCCAAACGTCAAGCATAAGAAATTAGAACTATGGCATCAGAATGAACGTCTTCGGATGCTGAAATAAACATCACCAACATTCCCGAAATAAACGAGATAGTCAAAAAAGTCTACCCTTTCGTCCAATTTGAACACAGAGGCAAAACGGTAATTTTGGGTCAAAGCAGGGTCCACATGTGGGCCATTTTGCACCGAAATACATGCCAGATATAAAGGTCTCAAAATAAAACAAATTATAGATCAAAAAAATTCTAAATGTTGATATGATCTCAACGGTATATCCAATTTTGGATTCCGGTGAGCCGATCACAAATTTGCCCTTCAAGTCAAACCGTGGGACACACGAATAGGCGGCTTGGTCAACTGTCTCAGAATTGCGTGAAACTAGGGGCACAGGGCCAGCGTGATACCACGAATCTAATGGCATAAGTTTCGTCGCATTCTGACGAGCGTACACAAAGTGGGGTGGTGTTTTGCAAAAGTCGCGATATGGAGAGTTTTTACGGATACGGGTTGATTCCGAATCAACATCCGTAAAAACTCACACGTCAGGATATACTATACGCGTCTTTCGGTGCAATTGGTACGCGATGAGGTGGTCCTGTTTGGCGGGGCGCACTCCGTATCACAAAATCTCAATTTTAATTACCAAGTTTTTGGTCATTTTGGAGGTCGAATAATTTAACAATTAAAATAAATTAATAAAAACTAAAAGAACAGTTAAATTCTCGGTTATATAGAGAAGTAAACCCTTCAATTAGATTTTGAAAATATAAAACAGGTTGGTGGCAAATTGGACATGAACATAGAGGTTTGGGTTAAAATTCTGGACTATTGTTAGCCATTTTTTTGGTCGTTTTTCGGTCAATTTTTCGACCAGTCTAGGGCAAGAAAACTCGTTCCGCTTGAAGGAAAATCCTAGAGGGTTAGGTTGTGAACGTACACGGATAAACCGCTCGAAAAAGGATGAGAGATGAGAGAGATATCATACCTTGAAGATGGGCTCGGGTTGTGCACATGCGCGGGCGGGGGCGGACGGCGGTGCGGTCGCCGGCAGCTGCGGTATCGAGGCGGCAGTTGGCCGGAGGTGGAAGGAGATTAGGGTTAGGTTTAGGGTTTATATCGAGGTCTGTATATATATATATATATATATATATATATATATATATATATATATAGAAGGAACGAGAGAGAGATGGGTCGGTTCTCGTCTGGGCCGCGGGGGGGGGGGCGTATGCTGTGGGTAGGTGTTAGCTGTGGGTAGGGGATTAGGAATAGGTGTTGGGCTTTAGGTGGTTAGTTTAGGCTTTTAAAAACTCTCTTTTTTTCCTTTATTTTGTTTTTATTTTCTTTTGTTTTTCTTTTGTTTTTTTCCTTTTTATTTCTATTATTATTATTATTATTATTATTATTATTATTATTATTATTATTATTATTATTATTTACATATATATTTACATATATAGAAAAATTCAAAAAGAACATTTGCACACAGAATAAATTCTACAAAATTTATCATCCTTTAACAAAGATTCCTAAAATAAAATAAAATAAAAATAATAATTTTGTGAAATAATTCTTAATGAGTATTTATCTAAGTAAATTAAATCAATACAATTTATTTTCTAATTAACTACGAAAATACTCTATAGAAATTCAATAATTTAATATAAAAAACTTAAAATAAAATTTTAAAATTTTAGGGGGTTTACACCACATAACTGTGATCCACTTCTCTTAAGACCCAACACTCCAACTCAAATCCACATTGGCATAAACACTACCAATCTTACACCAACATCACACTAGCAGTTGCTGCCCTCTAATATGAACCCCCTTTAGTGCTCGTGCAGCCCAGGTAGCTGCTACCTCTGCCATGTTGGCCAATAGTCCGAGTCCCATATCTGCATCAATGTTGCTATGTTAAGCACAACAACAACTACTACTGTGGTTACTCCCCCTTCTAACCCACTGTCAGTCACTGCTACCACTTCTTCTCCTCATTAACCCGATACCCCAACTCCAGGTATCCATGACACCTTAATCTCCCTTGCTAAATGCTATCATATTCTCTGTTATTCACAACTGTTTACACACATCAGTGTGTTTCTTCACAAATGCTATGGCTTCTACTATATCTCTGTTCAGAATATCCATACTACATCAGTGCACTGTCATGTGAACAACACATCTCTCCAACCTAATATGCCAACTGCACACACTATAGCTAACACCACACAGTCACTTACATATCACTGATCATAGTCACAACACTCACATCCATATCACATAATCCCCATGAATAAATCATCAACACATAGATAGCTAGATATATATACATATATATATTATATACATATATATATAACACACACACATACACTATAAGCATTCAACCAAATACTTGGCATGCAAATGCGATACTCTATTATATGCATCCAAATAGAATGTCAAAACCCCCAATTCTCTATAATAATCATTTACACATATCAAATACACTTATAAACAACTAATGCAACTAGTTAGAAAGAAATTTGAAGGGAATCAACACAAATCACCCAAAATAAATCTCGCATCGCAAAGTATCACACTGTATCGTGATACGACCTACTCGTATCCAATTGTGGAGAAGTAGCTAGTCCCACAACCCCGATCTAAGTCTAATTAGACCAAATTGGTCTCATGACACACACTTGATACATCAATCTCGTAATTCTCCTAAATTAGGCACAAAAATCTATGTAGAAGTCACAATATAGGCCAATTGGACCTAGTTCTTCTTCTTATTGGTAGCACTAAGCCAAGGAATATTTTTTAATAGTCAAATGCATGAATTATAGTCTAATTATGGAGAAAATTCATAATTTACCTTTTGGGAGATGGATTCCCAATACAAAACCCAAATGGACACAATTATGACACATGCTCCTATCCAATGGCTCCTTATCCAAGTACTCCTTGCAATCCAAGCTCCAATGCTCCTTAGATGATGTAAATGAAAGGGAATTAGAGTGAATTGGGTGAATTTGGTGGTAGAATAAAGTGAATTGTGGAAGAACTAATTTAGGGATATAAATAAAATAAATTTTTGGGAGGAGAGAGAGAGAGAGACCCCTCTATTAGTGGTCGGCCCCCTCTAGCCCCTCTCCCAAGCAACATGTAATGTCCACTATACACCTACTAGTTAATTATGAGGTTTAATTAGTAGGATTATATTAGAAAGCTTCTAATATAATAAAAATTAATCAAATATCCTTAATTAATTAAGGGATTAGTCTAATGGGCCTAACCCAATGTTGGGATCAATGTGTAATGACCATCTAATTGGGTCCATTAATGACAAGTCTAAAAATTTAGGCTATCCCACTAACTAGTAAATAAATATCTCAATATAAAATAAATAATTAGTTACTAAATATGAATATTCTAAATGACAAAAATATCCTTATCTAGAAATGTGATAGTGACAAACCCTTCTTGGCACAGTTGAACCAAGTCATATATGACTTGGCTTTGGCTTGAAAGAAGTATACTTCACCCAGATGGTTGAAGTCCTTCTTCTTGTTGTGAGAAGACTTCTGCTTCCCCTTGCAGTATCCGGCATGCACCATTGGCCTTAGCCATCTGTTTGGACAGTGAATCCACTTAAAGTTGAGCCCTCTGTAATGATCCGCTCCGCTCAGCTCATAGAGCCAATTCAAATGGCTCAAGAGCGATGACTCGACCTATCTTGCTCAGCGAGATGACTCGCTTTATGCAAAGGCATTCGGACTTGGCCCTTCAAGAGTTCAAACTTAGACTTTTCAAGAGGTACTCAGAGTCTTGGTCGGCCGATACGATTCATCACTAAGGTGGGTAGCTCCGATGAACCTGTCTTTGCTCAACCTGTACAGCCAAAATACAGATTATACATGCTGGATCGTTAGGCGATAACCCTTGCATGCTAAAAGAAGAAGAACTTAACGCACCTAGCAAATGGTATTACTTGTGTAGAACATAAACATAAAAATTGAATTTGGAATCATAGTTAAACTTTCGCACCATACCTTCACGCTCGTGCTAGTCGTACTTCTTTTGTTCAAGTAAACTTTTACATGTTCAAGTATAGAGCTTCACCTTCATGTATGCCATGCTTGTCACGTAGTTTAATGCTACAAATAGATAATACGATAAATGTCTTGATCCATCTAGTTTGAACAAGTACAATGCATTAAAAAAGATCTGGAAGACTTGAGGATACGCATGGTCACGGACAATTGTGCACAAGGTAGATTATTGAATCTAGTTTCGCGGACGGTCGTAGAGGACGGAACCTCATGTTAGTCGGTTGTTTCGGGAGGGATGGATGCAATATCCCGTGTTTCTCGCTTGCACACCATCTCTGCCCAGAGACTACACTCTGTACTTTATGGGTTTGCCAGTGACCTTTCATGTAGATTAAGCAGGCGTGCTAGCGACAATCCGCATGAACGTTGATCCTCGCATTCACCTGATGCACGATGTACTTGTCATGGAATGTTCACTTGATATCTATGTTAAGAGTTTGATGCATAACACATTATACTTTAGATATGGATGCACGATAAGCTATGTAGTTCAAGCGTAGCATGTCTAAGGCAAATATACGTTCAAGACACTTAAGTTCGACATGTGTTATTTTGTTCGTAATATATATATATATATATATATATATATATATATATATATATATATATAACTTGTTTTACATTAGACAGAGAAGGACGAAGGGTAAGTTGGTAAGTTTCACCATGTTACTCTTGTATTGGCTGGCGTACTATAACACGAGTTAGGCTTTATATCTTATGCCATAAAACTGATCTTAAGGCAAGACTAGAATCATAACATAATAGATGGTGCATATATCTTATATAACGTGTTTGGTTTTGTTGAGTTGGACGAGAAGCCTCTCCACCAGTGCAATCAATATACTGATAGCCTACCAGATTGCTTGCAGGGTGCGGGAGAACCTTGTTCAGTACGAAGCTTTTCCTCATGCGCGCTAAGGCGTGGAGCTAACTCTGGAGCCTTGGAGAATTAGGGATGGAGCTAAAGCACCCTATACAGGACATAATGTATTGGAACATCGTCTATGTATCATCCCCAAAGTTTTAAGCCGATGGGTACATTTTATTATTTTGAGAGAGAGATTGAGCGACTTATAATCTTGGTCTAGCGTCGCTTGTAATATTTCTTTATCATCAATAAAGAGCTTGTTTTTACTTCATACTTGTGTTTATTCTTATTTTGTTGCTTCGGGACAATCTGTGCGACTCTGTGGCATTAGATAAATCGGCCGTTTCAGGTGCTTGCCTTACTCGGGTGCAACTTAGGCTTGTGTGGCATCAGGCCCAAGCGAGGACGTTCCGGTCCAGTGGGGCTGGGGGTGTGACATATTTGTATCAGAGCACGGCTTTACGTCCTTGGTTTCGTATCGATTCTCTCAGTTTTGAACTTTGTTCGTGGGTTATGTTACAAACGCTATCTCTCGATGTTCCCGTAGGATGTTCCATACAATGAGTCTAAATATTTTTAAAAATTTATGTCGATAATTGGTTGAATGGGATAACTATGCACAAAGCCTTTTGGCTAAGTCGTGCTGAGTATTGTGTACCTAGACCCTTTGGTGCTAGCGGTTTTACGAGCAAAATTTGGATTTAGTTCAGGTAAGGATAAGTCAAATTTAAAATAGCAATCGATAGAGATGTTATCGAATGATCGCTATGGCGAAAATAGAGAATCGTTTTTAGATTTTGAGGAATCGTTTAGTCGATTATTTGTGTCGATAAGTTATAAATCAAAAATATGGTTTATGATAATGACTAATAATAGAGAGATATATATAATATTAAGATTTTCAAGGCGACGCAAGGAGGATCGTGGATGAGTTTTAGAGAACGAATTTGATAGATATGCGAGCAAGCGATGCGAACGTGAAAGATAACTTAATTAGACGACTTGATCTCTGGGTGGTGTATGCGATAGTCTCGGAGTCAAATAAGCGATTTGAGGAAAACGTGAGTTTTAAGGATTTAATAATGTCTTGAACCCTGAGTGGTGTATGGGATAATTTAGAAATATTTGAACGCTTGAGGATTATGGGGTATCAATGAGTCTATCAGTAGACGAGCGTGATAGAGAAAAGCATTAGAAAAAATATTATTTAGATAATCATGAATTTGAATATCTCGTGTGAAGTTCATTTGGACAATTTGAGGATGAATTGTATGAATCGAAAACACTATCGAGTATGGATTCAATATAATATAACAAAATAGATGTCTTGGTCGAGGAAATATAGGAAATCGTATGTGCGATATCGAATTGAATCGAATAAAATAAAACTAGAGTTATGATTGAAGGCTCCAAGATGCGATCGGAGTTAGCACGATGGAAGAGAGCGCACAGGAAAAAATTAGATTGAGAAGGATATAGCTCGATAGAATTTAGCTTGAGTATGGATGTTGTGGTTTCGAATTTGAATAAGTTGATATGATACAGATAGTTGGAAGGTAGAACAGATGGATACAAGTTAAGAAATTATGTGGTTTGATGATTTGAGTTAGGCGATAACATGATTTAAAATTAAGTTGGATGAGCGATCTTGAATCTAGTTCGGAAGTTAGTATTCGAATGGATTTTGATGGTTATGAAAATAAACATGACGAAAATAGAATATAATAAAGATAGACAGACTTTAGGTCAAGGATATTCAAGTTGAACAAACAATGAGTAGATTATCGAATTAAAATTAAAACTTGGTTGTTTTGAGGAATGCTAGATGCGGACTACAGATTGATCGAATAATAAAGTTGAAGTCAGACGATTTGGCTAGGCGAATATTGATGTTGGCATGAATAGTTATTAAAGGAAACAACTTGAGGAAGTGACAAAATGCTCGAGGATGGATCATGGAGAGATACAACAATATTGATGTTTAGGGAGAAGACTTGAATAATATGTGACTCGGATGACATAAATACATAACAATGAATGGCTTGGTGATTTCGAGAATCATTTTGACTTATCGTTTGACACGATAAGACGAGTTTGAGGATACAAGTGAATTTAAAGTGATTCAAGGATGAGTTAGTCTAGAACGTGAAGTAAGACACGCATGATGGTTTTGTGAATGAATACCTGAATTATATTGGACGACTTGGAGTTTATGATTTAGATCGAAGGTTTAGAAATTTAATCGTGACTTGGTAGTCTAGACTTAGAAAAGAATGGATAAGTGGATTCTATCGATCATATTTGAGGAAATAGACAATATGAATCGTTAGGTTTGACGTACGACATGGATATATCGAGGATTTGGCTGAACCGACTTATCGTAGGATGGTTTTGCTGAACGGACTAGGACCCCGTGAAACGAATGTTGTGAATATGATTCGGGTGATCTATGCTAGATGTTTAGAAATCTGAGTGGAGCGAGCTTAGGTAGAATACTCCGTACGAACGGACTATGGATTGACCTTAGGAATTGGGGTAAGAATCATGCAACAAATTTGCGCAATAAGAATCGCGAACTTGAACTGTACCTATGACCTTGTGAGCGGACCTAGTAGTTAGGAAGATGACCCTATGCCACGAGAGTGAACCGGTGTGACATACTTTAGAGTATCACTCAGGTAGACAATAGAACTGGGATAGCAAAACTTATAATTAGGACTTGGATGTTAGTTGTTGGTTTGGATATGTTGTACGATGGAGATGAATGAGACAGTATCAAGGATTTATCGGATGAAATACTTATGAATCAAAATTGGAGATGCTCAAGTATAGTTGGAAGAACGAATTGAATCATTGCTTGGAAGACAAAATAATGAATTAGAGAAATCGATGAAACGAGAATCAATATTTTGGAGATTGCAATTGAGAGTATGATAAGAATGTACGTAAATGACTGAACAAAATCATGTTGCTTGAGGATTGATGTCACGAACCGCATCCAGATATTCGGACACGAGTACATGGATACGTCCAACCTATGCTACAACATCGATGGTAGAACGCTGTCTGGGTCAACTCTACTATCTAAATATCTCATACAATATAAACATGGTAAATGTCAATCATCTCAACTCTAAACGGAGGAACAATATGGTATATGATAAATGGTAAGTAATACTCAATCACAAATCAAACTAAGGAAGATAAGAATGATAAGGAATAACGAAGAAAAAGAGTCATAATACATCCACAAGTCCAAAATAATATATACATGCCATAAGCTTCAATAAAAGTCTAATACAAGTCTAAACAAATAATCTAAACCTCCTCAGACTCTTTTACTAAGTCCTCCTACTCTAAAGGAGTATCCTCTAATGGTACGCCATCCTACGGTCCGTAGTATGTGGGACACTAGTCTACGAGCCAATCATTTAAAAAATATATCCAGTCAGGATTGGAGTGAAGTACATACCTCTGAAAGAAGTTTCAAATACATAATCGAGCATATATAACAGATAATAGAAAAGAATTCAAGATAACTAAACATCAGAATAAAATAAACTAGAGTGAACAAGTAATGTACTGGAATAAAGAACAGGTAATAGAATAACTGCAATATAATGGAAATAAATAAAAATAGCTAATGTGCCATGGAATACAAGTTTATTATGTGATCGATTTAGGTTCAACATGAATAAAATATGGTAACTCGATTATACGTGTGATACATAATCGACATGTACACGAATACACTTGGTCTTGATCACATAACCAACTCTTATTCGTCCATCCCCAACCAATACCATTGGATCCAATCACAACACGTTACGAACACGAATATGGGCACACTGAACACGAGCAGTTTGTGAACACGAAGTACACTGATATTAATACCTGATACACACGATAAAATACATGTGAATGAGTACACGCTGAACTAGGGTAAGGGATAACATCTCTGACAGGATCTATATAGTACCAGTCCGTGAAACCATTGTATCAAAATCAAGTATACAGTTCTAGAACATGTGATATATACACTATCATAAAATAAAACTAATAGATAAATGTACTCGTCTTTGGTCCTGAGCAAAGGAGATAACTCGATGTCTGAGCTGGTGTCACACAACCCAATATAGAAAAATCAAGTTACTTGGGTAGAATGAAGTGATAATTATACTAAATGAGTCAAAATATGCTTTCTAGGTCGTTTCTAGGTTATGCTAGTCAAACTAGGTCAACATAGCTACTTCTAGGTTGTATGATCTTATATCTAAGCTTCTAGGTTGGTATCTAGATGATAAAAGCTATACTACCTAAAACTAGGTACTAGGATACCTTATATACCAATATCAATCTCTATAACTTATATACATAACTAGTTAATACATATATATCAACAATTAACTTATATATATACTAGTTAATAACACTACTACCTTTAGTATCTAGAATACCTTATACTCATCTATCTCTATGAGTACTTCTAATATCTTACACTTAACACATACTACTATTAGTAATACCTTAGCTTAGCCTATACCTTGATACTATAAATACCTTGGTATCTTGGCACCTAGACCAACCCCTCAACTATCACTAATCCACCCCACAACCCAAAATTCTCTTAATAACCAATACCTAATCCTCATTGTATCTTGAGATACTCTATTACTCAAACTCAAAGTGTTATGCAAAACCTACACCATACTCTCAACTTACCTTAACTCACATACATACCTTACCTACTAGGCATTTGAGTATCATGACTCAAGGTATCTTGATACCTCATCTCACCTACATCAATAATTATAAATGGCCATACCTATGCTTGTATCTCAGTCATGTATATTACCAACACTATCACCCAACTGTGACCTCTCCTCAATCTAAAACTAAAACAGTATCGATATGCCGATTTGTTGTTGTTAAAAAGCTAGGCACCTCTGTACTCTTATTACCAATCTCTTTTAGCTCCCGAACAGCCTATTCTAAAACCCGCATCAACAATTATATCACCTGTTCCCCCTTCATTATGCATACCCTCTATAATACTCTCACACTAAAGCACACTTGACACTCTCCTCAATTCTTAATGCACACCCTCAACACTGTACACATGGATTAACCTTCACTCACCCACATGCACTTGGCATTACACTTATACCTGGAACCTCCCCTTGTTGTGAGCTCCTACTGCTTGAGCATGCTGCTGTTGTAACTGCTCAGCTTGCTACTGCTGCCAATGCTCGAGCATGCTGCTGCTACCACTGCTCGAGCAAGCTGCTGCCACTACTTGAGCATGTTGTTGCTACCACTGCTCAAGCATGTTGTTGCCATTGCTCGAGAATGCTGCTGCAACTGCTCTCTCATCTCCCACACCCAAAAGAACACACAAGGGATTATAGATATATATAAGTCTAGTATAGACTAGCATATACATATATATATACATACATCACACGTATACATTATATACTTATATAAATATATTCTAGTGTCAATTGATCAAACACTTAGAGTGTGTACTTGTGATATCCATGATACGTGTCCAAGTGAAAGGCCAAAAACCAAATTCTCCATAATTAATCAATCCTACACATATATAACATCTATATATAACTAATGTAACTTGCTACAAAAGAAATTGAAGAGAATTATGCAAAACATCCAAATTTGGGCCCCATGTTGTACCGTATGTCACCCTCACTTTTCCAACTAAGGGTAGTTTGGTAATTGGGCATGAGTATTTTTATTTTTGGATTATTATATTAAATGTTGTGCATGTTGTAAATATTTATTTATTGTTAGATGTTAGATTTATTTTAGACTTGCATTA
This sequence comes from Iris macrosiphon, assembly GCA_036927795.1. Lineage (NCBI taxonomy): Eukaryota > Viridiplantae > Streptophyta > Magnoliopsida > Asparagales > Iridaceae > Iris > Iris macrosiphon. Next base: position 21,586,666 of record JAYESA010000012.1, read on the forward strand.
GTAGACCTAACTAGTTTAGATTAGATCCATGGACCAACATTTACTTATAGTTAGAATTGAGCCCAATAGTAAGCACATTCATTAGGAGGATGAATTAATTAGTGGAACCAATTAGACTAGAACCTTCCCTCGTTAATTATTTCTTCATGACAAGCCCTAAGGGGTATTTTGGACTTTCATAGTAGCTTGGAAGGGCCTGCCACCGCAGGGATGGAGAGAGACTCTCTCTCATCTCATTTGTCATTCCAAATCTAGATCTAAAATTTTTCTTCCAATTTCTTTATTCCCACACCAATTTCTATTCAAATTTCTTCCTAATTTCTTTCTTATTCTTCATTGGAGGCTATTAGAACAAGGATCTACAAGGAGGAAGCAAGGATCTACAAGGATGAGCAAGGATCGACAAGTTGGAGGCTCTCTACACCCAATTTGATGATTTCATTAAGAATCCATCTTCCAATAGATAAATTTAGTTTTTCCTATCTAATTAGACTTTAAATCAGTAATTTAATCATTAGGAACCATCCCATATGCTACCCATAGAAAATGGAATTAGATTCATAGGAGGCCTATGGAGAAAGTTATGTGGTATTTTGTGTCAATTTTGGGAGAATTTTGAGATTGGCACATCTTTTGTTTGTTAATAGGTCAATTAGACCAAATTTACATATGTTTGATGATGTGTGACTAGTGTCATGTCCACAATTGGATACGAGTAGGCCGTATCCCAATAATTTGGTGATACAGGTTGATTTGGTGGTTTTCTTCCGACACAGGGGGGTTTGAGCATGTCACTTTTTGATACGAACACGTAGTTGAGTAGCTAGCTCTTCGTGTTATTCATAATTATAATTTTAGACTTGCTCGTGTCCTTCGGGATACGTTTGGTTGTGTGGTGGAGCCATATCGTAAGCTTGTCATGAGTGTGATACGGGTGCGGTGCACTCCACGTGTTTGTTTCATTGTATTTTAGATTCAATTTACCATGGTAATAGCTATTAGAATGTTATAATTATATGTTGTATGATATATATGTATATATATATATATATATGTAGACATAGATAGGTGTATGTGGTATACATATATATGTGGAGATGTATATATATATATATATATATATATATATATATATATATATATATATATATATATATAGATATATGTGTTGGTTAGTGGTTATATTTTTGTATGTATGTATGTATGTATGTATGTTGTTAAATACATACATAGAGTTACCTATATGTATATATGTATGTATAGAGAGATATATTTATATGTGGATATATATAGATATATATTTACTTGTATGTGTGTGTGTGTGTCATGGTATGGTGCATTGGTTAAGTGAATGAGTGTAGAGAGTGTGAGTGAGTGAGTGAGTGTGTGTGTGTGAGTGTTGTGTGTGTGCAGTGAGAAGAGGGGGTAGGGCAGCAGCTAGCTGCAACTTCAGTAGCATGGACTGTAGCAATAGCAGAACAACCAACTACAGCAACAAGCATTCAGTACCAAGCAACAACTGTAGCAAGAGCAACTGCAGCAACCTTCAGCATTAGCAGCAAGAACAACAACCTTCAGCATTAGCAGCAAGAACAACAACCTTCAGCAACTGCAACATTCAGCAACAACAAGAGGATCAGCTAGCTGCAGCCTTCAGTAGCCACTGTAGCAGTAATCGACAGCAAGAGCAGCAGCTGCTGCTGCCACAGCAAGGGCAGCAACATGTACAGCAGATAGGGGGATGAACAACAGTAGCAAGGGGTAGTTAGTTTATTATCGTCTAGTCAGTTAGTTTTATTGTTAGCTAGGTAGTTATATACATATTCATATTAATAACTAGTAGTTATACATATACATATTGATTACTAGTTAATTATATGTATATATATATATATATATTGGTGGTTAGTAAGTTAAACATATATAGATGAGAGATATATATGTAGATGAGCACTAGTTAGCAATAGTTAGTAGAGTATTGTATAAATTAAATGCATGTTAGTATGTAATTAGGTATATGGATAGTTAATTACATATTAGAATTTAAATTACCTTGTGTTACCAAGGTAATGTCAAGGTATTGGTTTATACACAAGGTATTGAGTTGTATTTCAAGATGGGTGTGTAGGTGGTGTGATACTGCATTGGTTCAAAACTAAGGTATCCACTTAGCATTAGTTAGCAAAGTAATATATATATTGTCTTGTATATATATATATATATATATATATATATATATATATATATATATATATATTAGTATTTTCCTATCTAATAACTTGCGTATCTTAGGATACGGTACTTGTTGATATCCTAGTATCTTAGCATAGCAAGTATGGCCTAGTTACATAGTGTATGAACATAATATCCTAGAGATGGACTCATACAACATAGAAATAGCTAGTTTGACCAAGTTTGACTAGTTTGACCTAGAGTTGACCTAGTTTGACTATTTTAACTTAGAAATGGCTTTATGACAAAGAATTGAACTAGTTTAACTTATTTTTATTCCAAAACCTTGTCTTGATGTAATATACCATATATAGGTCTGTGTGACACCAGCTTGGGCATCGAAAGATACACCTTGCTTAGGACATCAGGCGAGTATATTTCTCTCATAGTTTTTATTTCATAATAGTATATATATCTCATGTTCTAGAACTGTATACTTGATTCCGACATAGTAGTGACACGGACTGGTACTACATAGATCCTGTCAGGAGATGTTATCCCCTACCGTGTTTAGTGGGTACTCCTTCACATATATTTTATTGTATGTATCGAATATTAATTTATTGTATTTTGTGTTCATATACTGTTCATGTTCAGTGTGTTTATATTTGTGTACACATACTGCTCATGTTCAGTGTGCCCATATTCGTGTTTGTAACGTGTCATGATTGGATCCATTGGTATTGGTCGGGGATGGGGGAGTAGGAGTTGATTATGTGATCAAAGCCCCAGTGTATTTGGGTACATATCAATTATATACCACACTTGTAATCGAGTTACCATATTGTATTCGTGTTCAGCCTAAACCAATCACATAATGAACTTGTATTCCAAGGCACATTAGTTATATTTCAATTATTTCTTTATATTGCAGATATTCATATTGCTTGTTCTTCTTTCCAGTACATTACCTGTTCACTCTAGTTCATTTTATTATGTTGTTTAGTTATCTTGTATTCTTTTCTTTATCTGTTTTATATGCTCGATTATGTGTTTGAAACTGCTTTCAGAGGTATGTACTTCGCTCCAATACTGACTGGATATATTTTTTCAGATGATTGGCTCATTGATCAGTGTCCTATATTCTACGTCCTGCATGAGGGCATACCATTAGAAGATACTCCTATAGACTAGGAGGACTTAGTTCCAGAGCTTGAGGAGGTTTAGTTTATTTCTAGTAGATTTTTATTAGACTATTATTGAGATACATGACATGTATATTATTTCAGACTTGTGGATTGTATCTTGATTCTTTTCTTCGTTATTCCATCCGTGCTCTATCTTCCTTAGTTTGTATTATGATTGAGTATAGTTACGTTTGTGAGATACCATATTGTTCCTCCTTTTGGAGTTGAGATGATTGATAGGTTCCATATATTTATTGTTGAGATATTTAGTTAGTTAGAGTTGACCCAGATAGTGTTCTACCGCCGATGTTGTGGCGTAGGCTGGACATACCTATGTACTAGTGCCCGAATATCTGGGTGTGGGTCGTGACACATTTCTAGTTGTGGCCCATGCTGGTCAGGAGTCACAACTAGAGCGATATCATAGTAGCGCTCACCTAGAGTACTACTACGAGCCTATTTATAAAATAGGATTTAGGTTGAGAGTATACTCAATCACAACTAGAAAACACTTCCAATATCAGTTTTTCTATCCTTATATATTGAATGTTTGCTTTACTTTGAATAAATTATGTCCTTCTTTGATGATATCGTATCTTACTCAATATTGATTCCTTTGTTCCATCTATCTTCAGGATGCCGCCGAAGATGCGTTCCTAGTGCTCAAGTGTCATATCAGTGCGGTCAGTCACTTCATCGCCTATGAGGACAGCACCAGCAGACGCTATTCTAGCAGCTATATTCCAGAGGTCAGCTTCACCGATCTAGGTGGGCATTTCTGCAGCAGCTTTCGGAGGTACTTTACCTCTGGTACAGAGGGCAGTACCGACTGTTTCAGGGGATCTTCCAACCCCACCATCCGCAGTCGATTATACGTAGATATTTGTGGTCTTTTAGTAGATGATGGAGGCATAGCAGCATCAGTCATAGGTTATGCGACAGAGCATTGAGAATGCTCACCAGATTGTGCTAGCAGCAGTTGAGAGAGCCGCCTTAGTCCAACCACAGAAGGTATTACCTCAGTTTCCCCGCAGCAGCCGAGACCGAGGACCATCATAGACTTCAAGAGGATGGGGCCAAAGTACTTTAAAGGCACTGAAGGGATCATTTATGCTGATGATTGGATAGAAGACATAGAGCGGAACCTGCGGCTGGCGCAGATTCCAGAGAGGTTGTAGATAGAGTCCGCGGGGAGCATTATGTTCGATATTGTGTTGACTTGGTTCAGGATGGACCCCAAGATCTCAGCACTAGGACTTACTTGGGAATCTTTCAAAGAGCTCTTCAAGGAAAAGTTTTTTCCATATGTGGCTCTGAAATCTCTAGAGAGCCAGTTCCAGTACCTTATTCAGGGAGGTATGACGATGGATGATTATGCGGTTGAGTATTATAGATTAAGCCACTTTGTGGAGGGGCAGAACCCCAGAGGAAGAGCCAGAAAGTTCAAGAAGGGCCTAAACAGGGAGGTCAAATCACATACGAATGGAGATCCTACTTCTACTTTCGAGGAGATTCTGAGGCAGGTAGAGCGGGCAGAGGATGAACTAGAGCTTGGCTCTAAGAGGCCGAGAGACATAGGAGGATCCAGTACCAACATTGTCACCCCCATATTTCAGATTAGGGGTATTTTTATCTTTTCGTAATTGATATGTAAATGATTGCATAATAATTAATTATATTTAAATTGCTGTGATTTTATTTGATTGTTGTACTTTATCGTTGCTTCGATAATTTGAACACTACACCAGTCATTTTCTTCCAACTGAATTCACACCCTTGTCCTAGACGTGCCAAACTGTTACTTTGATCTTGGTATGACTCATAACCTTGTCTTGTTGTGCTTCATTTTAGTCGCACAGCATTCGTTGCGACCGACTACAATTAATTCCCTATAAATCTAACTTTGTACCCTTGTGTTTTCCAATCGAATTAGAGACACGACCTCGACCTATTTTGAGAAACCCAAATTAGGGTAATATTCTAATCTGAGTCTACTTCATTCATGATGCTTGTGTCCCACTTAAATTCAGCCTCTTGTACTTCTAATTAATTTTAGAACACCAATTACATCTTTTTTTAATTAAATAAACCGTAAATCTCACTTCGTATAATTTTCCAATTATTGGGCACTTTTGTGCACAAGGTATTAAGGTGTCCATCCCGTTGGACTCGACACGTAAATAAACCCATTCTCCTTCATGTGTATTTTTCCATAATTTTGGTAGTGTGTAATTTAACATCAACCTCCTTGAACCATGACCCCAAAACCGTGAAGCAATGCATCATAGCCTTCCGTTTTAATTCTATTTAAATCATAGCCCTTGAAATACCCATAAGAAGACCCTTTTCCCAAGGGGTTGACCAAAGTCAACTTCTAGGTCAACCCAAACCTATTGCATATAAATATTTCTTTCCTTATGTTTTCCTTTTCTTTTTCATCAAAACCTAGCTACAGTCGAACCTCTCCCCCCTTACTATTCATCACCACCTTCATCATCTCTTTCCCATCTCGCCGTCAACCTCAACCCCGCCGGGACGAACCCCCTCCCGTCATCTTCTTCCACACGAACAACCCCCACTTCCACCGGTGTACTCGACCGCCCCATCCCGCTCGCAGCGACCCGCTGTCCCCGCCTTCACCCCTCCTCTCGTCGACCGGAGAACGCCGGAGCCCGTCGAGTGAACCCGCCCGCTTCCGACGGCCTCAAGCCGAGCCACTCGATCGGAGCATCTCGTCATCTGAACCGCCTGACCCGTTGTCCCGAACGCTATACCCCGTCGACGACCTGACCAGAGAACCGCTGAACCGCCTAACCTACACAACGTCGGACCTCGCCATCCCCGCTGACAACCGCTAGAAGTCGCCTACATACGACCGGAGGCCTAACCCACTCGACTGAACGACTTTGACTCCGCGACGACCTCGACGCACATGACTTATCCCACGTACCCAGGTTTGATTTCCCCTCGCGTGTATGTACAAATATGCGCACCCGCGTATTTTACCATCGTTTTGCATACGTATTTAGATATGGTATTTAGTACATGATGGTATATTGGTTTGATTGTATGTACATAGTATATACCTATATGTGTATGAACTCGATTAGTATATATATATAGTATAATTCTTAATTAAGTATATACATACGTATATGTGTTGAACATGTATCCCTAGTACATAGTTAATATATATATATATATATGTGCATAGTATTAATTCTATTTAAAGTATATATATATATACACATATCTATTATAATTGTAACTAATGAGTATTACTGAATATGTTAGTTAATAATGTGTAAGTATTTGACTATGTACTTGATGACCCGAGCGTAACCATGGATACCCCATAGTTACATTGACCTGTGACCAGATATCATGTTAGCAGACTACCATATGTACACTGACATACTGGCAAGACCGTACCATTGACTGTCTGTTATGCACAACAACTACAGACGTGACCCCCCTAGCGTAGTCTCTGAGATCATTGTGTTTAATTATGTGTAGTGTAATGTCTGATGTAGTGTTGTGTTATATGATATATTTATAGGACTGTTGGATCCTTCAGACGATACTTTAGAACCCGGACATTGGTATTGCCAGCTAAGGACCACAGGCGAGTATATTCTCTGACAGTTTCTATTATGTTTATTATCTCTATAATTCTTGTTGTATAGCGTACATGACTCCGATACTGTTGTTACACGAGTTGGCATCATCGAGACCTGTCACGAGGAGTCGTGATTGGAATCCATCGTGCTAGCTGGGGAAAACGAGGAAATATTAGTAGCTTATGTGATCATACCCAAACTTTATATGCATCATAACTCACCCACACCTCACGTTGGTGCAGCCTGACCATTACATGCCTCATAGCCTGTTATGTGTGACTAGCCTGACTATTGCTCGTATCATAGCTATCTGGATGGTTAGCCTGACCTTACATGAATCATAGCTAGTCATACATAGCAAGCCTGATCAGTCCCAAGCCGATCACATGATATGCTGATGTTTCAAATACTTAGTTAGATGTTCGTGACATGTATCTCTAGTATATTGATCTAGTATTCCTTATGTTCTAGTCATGATTCTAGCATTCACATATATACCAGTTCATTGTTCTAGCGTGTACTTGTATTTCTATTTTATTGCTAGATGTACATTGATGATGACATGCTCCAGTACTTCATTATTCCAGTATTTTATTTATTCCAGTATTTCTTATTCTAGTATTCATATATGTCATGTATTTCTTTACACTGTGTTATAGTTTTGTCAATATATATGGAACTGCTGTTAATGCTTGTACTTTATTCCAATCCTGACTGGATATTTTTTCCAAGGGATCTTGAGGATTTCTGTACCACACATTATGAACCGGGTATAGATGCAGATTACACACCAAAGATCTTAGAGGAGACTATTCCTTTAGAGGAGACATTACCTGCAGCTATCTAGATAGTATTTATCTTATGCATATGAGACTTATTGAGGTTTATTTCAGTTTATGTTTAGACTTATGTTAAGTTTAATTTGAAACTTGTGGAGACTTTATGTTGGACAGCTAGACTGTGATTTATCCTTATGTTTGAGACATGGCATTTAACTATGTCATTCCTCTCATCTTTTATCGTGCCTTTATACTCTTATAGATGTTGTGATTGAGTTTACATTATGAGCTATTGTGAGATGTATATTATCCTCCTTATGGAGATTGATATCATTGACAGGTATTTAGTTATATAGTATTATTGTGACCTAGACAGCGTTCTAACGCCGATACTGCGGCGTAGGCTGGACATACCCACGCTCTCGTGCCCCTATACCAGGTGCGGGTCATGACACATTTTTAGTGGTGACCCATGCGGGTCTAGTTTCCCAAATTCTGCGATATCATGGTAGTACGAAAACTTAGTTGTACTGCTTCAAGCCTGCGATAGGATATAGGAAATAGGATTTAGGATGAGAGTATGCTCAATCACACTAGGAGATTCTGATCTTCGTAATGCTATTCTAATTGATTGCTTCCTTTAGAATCTTTCTGTCATTCTTTGATAATATCGTATCTATCACCTTAAATCGATTCTTTTGATCTGTATTCAGGATGCCGTCGAATATTAGATCCATGAGAGTGGGAGCAGCAGATTCAGAGAGGTCTACCACCTCTCCACCTAACGGGCAGACACTTGGAGTTCCTCATACATCTCCTGTTTATGTGGGAGTATCTACAGCTAACGGGATTCCTCCTCCATCTATTCAGAGGATTGCCCCAGCTATGACGGACAACCTTCCACCACCACCGACACCGATTCCCGGAGGAGTGCCCACTGACGGGGCACAGATGTTCACACTGATGCAGGGCATGCTAGAGGCCCAGAGAGTAACAACAGAAGCTCAGCGTGTTCAAGCTGAGGCTCAAAGAGCGCAAGCAGAGGCACACCAGGCGGAGACAGAGCTGATGAGAGAGAGCATGGAGAATGCTCATCAGGTGGCTCTCTAGGCTGTGGAGAGAGTAGCACGGCAACCGCAACATCATATCCAACAACAACAGAGGCCATGTACTATAGTAGACTTTAAGAGGATGATGCCTCGAGAGTTCAAAGGCACAGAAGGAATACTCTATGCCGACGATTGGTTAGAGGACATAGAGAGGAACTTGCGTTTAGCACAGATTCCGAAGATTCTTCAGATAGAGGCCGCTGGCAGTCATATGTTTGATATCGCGCTGACGTGGTATCATACAGAGCCGAGGCTCACTGACGAAGGACTTACTTAGGAGGCCTTCAAAGAGCTCTTCAAGGAGAAATTCTTTTCTGACATAGCCTTGGGAGCATTAGATAGTCAGTTCCATGACTTAATCCAAGGAGGCATGTCAGTCGACGAATACGCCGCAGAGTTTTGTCGATTGAGTCAATTCGCGCCATCGATGATTCGAGACCCAGGAGACCGAGCAAAAAAATTCAGGAAGGGATTGAATAGAGAGATCAAGTCTTGTACTTCGGGATGACACACTGCTACATTTTAGGGTATTCTGATGGATGCCCAGATTGCTGAATATAACTTGGACCTCAGGCCCAAGAGAGGACGTGATACTTCTGGAGGAACAGGTAGTAACACAGGATAGTCCGAGCACCCACACTTTCAACAACAACAACAACAACAACAGAGGCCGTACCAGCAACAGACACCAGTTCGAGGACATATCTAGCAGCAGCAACCACAGAGACAAAACCAGCCCGTTGCCCAGTGTACGTATTGCAGAAAGATGGGACATACAAGGGACATCTACAGGAAAAGGTTGGGTACTTGCTTGTCATGTGGATCATCAGCACATCAGCTAAAGGACTGCCCAGTTGTTCAGACTCGCCAGGGAGGAGCAGCTCAGAGAGGACCAGCCAGAGCACCTATTGTACCATAGGGCCAGCAGAGAGGACCTCCACTTTTACTACAGCAGCAGAAGTTTTCTTAGTACCAGCAGCAGCAGAGAGGAGCACCACAGGGATGAGCTTACGCCATAACTACTGAGGAGGCCGAGCCAGCTGGAGACGTAATTTCAGGTTCAGTTTTACTCGATTCTATTCCAGCACTTGCATTATTTGATTCTGACCCTTCCCATAGTTTCGTATATGTATCTTATGCCCTTAAGCATCGTTTAGAAACAGAACCATTAGATAGGACTTGCAAGATCACGACAGGAGGAGGCATTACCCTAGTCCGTGATTATTGCAAGGATCGAAGAGTGTCATTGGAAGGTCGAGATTTGAGCGTGAGCTTACTCGTCATGCCACTCCCGGGATACGATATTATACTCGGAATGGACTGGCTAAGTAAACACCATGCTTCTATAGATTGTCACGGAGGTAGAGTAGTATTTTGACCACTAGGAGAGCCAGAGTTCGAGATCGCCAGAGGAGCAGAGGAGCGGAGCAGAGGCACTTTTTGTGGAGCCAGATAGAAGAAGAGGAGTTACCACATCCACTTATAGCGGAGTTCCTGGATGTATTTCTAGAGGAGTTGCCAGGATTGCCGCCAGACAGAGATGTTGACTTCTCTATAGACTTGATACCAGGAGCGGAGCCTATTTCGCAACATGTCTATAGAGCCAACAACAACGAGTTAGTAGAACTGAAGAAGCAAGTTGGGGAACTGCAAGACAAAGGTTTCATTAGATCCAGTTCATCGTCATGGGGAGCACCGGTATTATTCATACTAAAGAAGGATGGCTCGGTACGCATGTGTATCGATTATAGAGCTCTGAACAACCTCACTATCAAGAATAAATACCTGCTGCCCAGGATAGATGATCTTTTCGATCAATTGAGCGGGGCAAAGGTGTTTTCAAAGATAGACTTAAGGTCAGGCTATCACCAGGTGAAGGTGAAGAGAGAAGACATACTGAAGACAGCCTTTCGGACCAGATATGGCCAGTTTGAATTCACAGTAATATCGTTTGGTTTGACCAATGCACCAGCAGTATTCATGAACTTGATGAACAAGATATTCCACCAATACCTTGACAAGTTCGTAGTGGTGTTTATTGGCGATATTCTAATACATTCGAAGACCCCAGAAGAGCATGAAGAGCACCTGAGGATGGTCTTAGAGACTCCCAGGAGAGAGAAGTTATACGAGAATCTTTCTAAGTGTGAGTTCTTCCTTGACAAGGTTGAATTTCTTGGACACATGGTGACGGGTAACGGAATTTCAGTTAACCCAAAGAAGATCGAAGTAGTGGAGTCATGGGCTACCCCCAGTTCGGTAGCTGAGATCAGGAGCTTTCTCGAACTAGCAGGATACTACAGAAAATTTATACAAGACTTCTCCAAGATTGCAGAACCAATGACTAAGATGACCAAGAAAGATGTAGAATTTGTCTGGACAGAAGAATGTCAAGCCGTATTTGATGAGATGAAGAAGAGATTGATGACGACACCAGTCTTGACATTGTCGTTAGGGACAGATGGATTCACTATTTACAGTGATGCTTCAGAAAAAGGTTTGGGATGCATTCTTCAGCAGCACGGGAAAGTAATTGCCTATGCTTCAAGACAATTACGCCCTCATGAAAAGAACTACCCCACTCATGATCTGGAGTTAGCAGCAGTTATCTTTGCCCTAAAGCTGTGGAAACACTATCTGTACGGAGAGCGTGTGGAGATCTTCACAGACCACAAGAGCTTGAAATACACACAGAAGGATCTGAACATGAGGCAGAGAAGATGGTTAGAGTTGATGAAAGACTTTGATATCTCATTACAGTACCATCCAGGAAAGGCCAACGTAGTCGTCGATTCCTTGAGCAGGTATCCGATGGCTATGTACTTAACTACAGATAGACATTTATTAGCTGATCTTGAGAGCTTAGGAATTGAAGTACTAGTTCCAGGAGTTGAGATTCAGATGTGGGGATTACAGATACAATCGGAGCGGATGGACATAATTAGAGCTGCTCAGTATGATGATGAGACTCTAAGGAATATTAGAGCACAAGTTCAGACAGGATTGACAGAGGACTTTACTATTACGGATGATGGATCTTACGGCATGGTACGAGGATGTGTGTGCCAAGTGGAGAGCTGCGCGGAGAAGTTTTACACGAGGCACATCGCTCTCAGTACTCGATGCATCCCGGAGCCAACAAGATGTATTGAGATTTGAGGGAGCATGTATGGTGGTATGGTATGAAGCGTGAGGTAGCACGCTTTGTATCCCGATGTTTAGTGTGCCAGCAGGTAAAAGCAGATCGACAGAGGCCAGGAGGATTGCTTCAACCTTTACCCATTCCAGAATGAAAGTGGGAGCATGTGACTATGGATTTCGTTTTAGGACTTCCTCGTTCTCCAGGAGGAAAGGACGCAATTTGGGTCATCGTAGATAGGTTGACCAAATCAGCCCACTTCTTACCCTTCAAAGTGGGTACATCGACAGAGAAGTTAGCAGAGATATACGTGCAGCAGATTGTCAGATTACATAAAGTTCCTGTGAGTATTGTCTCAGATCGGGATAGTCATTTTACTTCCCATTTCTGGAGGAGTCTGTAGTCTAGCTTGGGCACTCAACTCAAGTTCAGTACTGCATATCACCCCCAGATAGACGGGAAGTCTGAAAGGACTATTCAGACTCTTGAAGACATGTTATGCACTTACATTTTAGATCTCGGAGGTTCTTGGGAGGATCATCTACACCTAGTAGAGTTTGCTTACGACAACAACTACTAGGCCAGCATTGAGATGTCACCATTTGAAGCTTTATATGGACGAAGGTATCGTACACCATTATCTTGGAATGATGTTGGAGAAAGAGCTTTTTTAGGACCAGAAATGGTCGTGGATGCAGCAGAAAAGGTGAAACTTATCAGAGACAGACTGCGAGTGGCGCAGGACAGACAGCGGCATTGGGCCGATAGTCACCTTAGACCCCTAGAGTTTCAGGTATTGGTTTTGTTTTTTAATTGGTTGTGATTTTTTTTTAGATTGCGCGTTAAGATTGTTTGTTCTAGGTTAGTGATTTGGTGTTCCTACGAATTTCTTCGATACGGGGCACGATTCATTTTGGTAGAGGTAGAAAGCTTAGTCCACGATACATTGAGCCCTTCAGTATTCTTGCAAGGGTCGGTGCAGTGGCCTATAGACTGGACTTGCCACCTGCTCTAGATGGAGTGCATGACCTGTTCCATGTGTCGCAGCTGGGAAGGTATATGGCAGATCCTAGTCACGTTCTAGATCACTCGGAGATCGAAGTTGGACCGACACTCAGCTATCCTGAATAACCCGTTGAGATCTTGGATCGTAGAGAGAAGGCATTGCGGAACCAAACTATTCCTTTGGTTCGTGTTGCCTGGAGACATCACTCTCCAGGAGAGTCAACCTGGGAGAGAGAGGATGAAATGCGCGAGAAGTATCCGTATCTCTTCGAGACTTGAGGTATAATTCATTGTTTGATTGTTTGTTCTTGTTCTAGTTTTATTTTAATTTCGAGGACGAAATTCTTTTAAGGAGGGTAGACTGGTCACCTCCATATTTCAGATTAGGAGTATTTTCGTCTTTTCGTAATTGATATGTAAATGGTTGCATGATAATTAATTATATTTAAATTCATGTGATTTTATTTGATTGTTGTACTTTATCGTTGCTTCGATAATTAGAATACTACACAAGCCATTGTCTTCCAACTGAATTCACACCCTTGTCCTAGACGTGCCAAACTATTACTTTGATCTCGGTGTGACTTATAACCATGTCTTGTTGTGCTTCATTTTAGCCGCACATCATTCGTCGTGACCGACTAAAATTAATTCCCTATAAATCTAACTTTGTACCCTTGTGTGTTCTAATCGAATTAGAGACACGACCTCGACATATTTTTAGCCACCCAAATTAGGGTAATATTCTAATCTGAGTCTACTTCATTCATGATGCTTGTGTCCCACTTAAATTCAGTCCCTTGTACTTCTAATTAATTTTAGAACACCAATTACATTTTTTTTTTAATTAAATAAAGCGTAAATCTCACTTCGTGTAATTTTCCAATTATTAGGCACTTTTGTACACAAGGCATTAAGGTATCCATCCCGTTGGACTCGACACGTAAATAAACCCAATTCTCCTTCATGTATATTTTTTATAATTTTTGGGAGTGTGTAATTTAACATCAACCTCCTTGAACCATGACCCCAAAACCGTGAACCAATGCATCCTAGCCTTCCGTTTTAATCCTATTTAAATCATAGCCCTTTAAATACCCATGAGAAGACCCTTTTCCCAAGGGGTTGACCAAAGTCAACTTCTAGGTCAACCCATACCCATTGTATAAAAATATTTCTTTCCTTGTGTTTTCCTTTTCTTTTTCATCTAAACCTAGCTACAGCCGAACCTCTCCCCCCTTACAATTCATCACCACCTTCATCATCTCTTTCCCATCATGCCGTCAACCTCAACCCCACCGGGACGAACCCCCTCGCCGTCGTCTTCTTCCACACGAACAACCCCCACTTCCACCGGTGTATTCGACCGCCCCATCCCGCTCGCAGCGACCCGCTGTCCCCGCCTTCACTCCTCCTCTTGTCGACCGGAGAACGCCGGAGCCCGTCGACTGAACCCGCCCGCTTCCGACCGCCTGAAGCCGAGCTACTAGACCGGAGCATCCTGTCGTCTGAACCGCCTGACCCGCTATCCCGAATGTTGCACCTCGTCGACGACCCGACCGGAGCACCGCTGAACCGCCTGACCTACACAACGCTGGACCTTGCCATCCCCGCTGTCAACCGCCAGAACTCGCCTGCACACGACCGGAGGCCTGACCCACTCGACTGATCGACTTTGATTCCGCAATGACCTCGACGCACAAGACTCATACCACGTACCCAGGTTCGATTTTCCCTCGCGTGCATGTACACATATGCGCACCCACGTATTTTACCATCGTATTGTATACGTATTTAGACATGGTATTTAGTACATGATGGTATATTGGTATGATTGTATGTGCATAGTATATACCTATATGTGTATGAACCCGATTAGTGTATATATATATAGTATAATTCTCAATTAAGTATATACATACGTATATGTGTTGAACATGTATCCCTAGTATATGGTTAATATATATATATGTGCATAGTATTAATTCTATTTAAAGTATATATATATATATACACATATTTATTATAATTGTAACTAATGAGTATTACTGAATATGTTAGTTAATAATGTATAAGTATATGACTATGTAATTGATGACCCGAGCGTAACCACGGATATCCTGTAGTTACATCGACCTGTAACCAGATAACATGTTAGCAGACTGCCATATGTACACTAACGTACTGGCAAGACCGTACCATTGACTGTCTGTTATGCACAGCAACTACAGACGTAACCCCCCTAGAGTAGTCTCTGAGATCATTGTGTTTGATTGTGTGTGTAGTGTAATATCTGATGCAGTATTGTGTTATATGATATATCTATAGGACTGTTGGATCCTTCAGACGATACTTTGGAACCCGGACATTGGTATTGCCAGCTAAGGACCACAGGTGAATACATTCGCTGACAGTTTCTATTATATTAATTATCTCTATAATTCTTGTTGTATAGCGTACATGACTCCGACACTGTTGTTTACACGAGTTGGCATCATCGAGACCAGTCACGAGGAGTCATGATTGGAATCCATCGTGCTAGCTGGGGAAAACGGAGAAATATTAGTAGCTTATGTGGTCATACCCAAACTTTACATGTATCATAGCTCACCCACACCTCACGTCGGTGCAACTTGACCATTGTATGCCTCATAGCCTGTTATGTGTGACTAGCCTAACTATTGCTCGTATCATAGCTATCCGGATGGTTAGTCTGACCTTACATGAATCATAGCTAGTCATACATAGCAAGCCTGATCAGTCCCAAGCCGATCACATGATATGCTGATGTTTCACACACTTAGTTAGATATTCGTGACATGTATCTCTAGTATATTGATCTAGTATTCCTTATGTTCTAGTCATGATTCTAGTATTCACATATATACCAGTTCATTGTTTTAGCGTGTACTTGTATTTCTATTTTATTGCTAGATGTACATTAATGATGACATGCTCTAGTACTTCATTATTCCAGTATTCTATTTATTCCTATATTTCTTATTCCAGTATTTTTATTGCCAGTATTCATATCTGTCTTGTATTTCTTTACACTGTTATAGTTTTTGTCAATATATGTGGAACTGCTGTTAGTGCTTGTACTTTGTTCCAATCCTGACAGGATATTTTTTCCAGAGGATCTTGAGGATTTATGTACCACACACTATGGACCGGGTATAGATACAGATTACACACCAGAGATCTTAGAGGAGACTATTCCTTTAGAGGAGACATGACCTGCAGCTATCTAGATAGTATTTATCTTATGCATCTGAGACTTATTGATGTTTATTTTAGTTTATGTTTAGACTTATGTTAAGTTTAATTTGAGACTTGTGGAGACTTTATGTTGGACAGCTAGACTGTGATTTATCTTTATGTTTGAGACATGGCGTTTAAATATGTCATTCCTCTCATCTTTTATCGTGCCTTTATACTCTTATAGATGTTGTGATTGAGTTTACATTATGAGCTATTGTGAGATGTATATTGTCCTCCTTATGGAGATTGATATCATTGACAGGTATTTAGTTATATAGTATTATTGTGACCTAGACAGCGTTCTACCGCTGATACTGCGGCGTAGGCTAGACGTACCCACGCTCTCATGCCCCTATACCAGGTGTGAGTCATGACAAACATGGGTCCAATGAAGTGGCCTCATTTTTAGAAGCAGCACCAGAGGCACTACCAGCATCCTAGGCAGCAGTATCATGGACCAGCTAGAGCGCCGGCACAACAGATACACCAGATTCTGAGGGAAGCTATTCCTTGCACTTTCTGTAAGAAGCAAGGACATGGATGGGATGCATGCAGGATGAGATTGGGCCAGTACTTATTCTGCAGATCAGGAGACCATCAGTTTAGGGCTTGTCCTAATGTTCCATCTCGTCTAGCTCAGGGCGGAGCTAAGGCACAGAGAGCACCCGCGAAACCACCAATGGGACAGCAGAGAGGACCTCCTCCACCACCACAACAGCAGTAGTTCGCTCAGCACCAACAGCAGTAGAGAGGTACCCAGCGACATGGGTGAGCTTTTGCCTTGATTGTCGAGGAGGAGGAGCCAGTCGGTGATGTTATCTCATGTTCAGTCTATCTTGATTCTTTTTTAGCTAATGCTTTATTTGATTTTGGTGCTTCATATAGTTTTGTATCTGTATCTTTTGCTCTAAAATATTATCTTGAGTTTGAACTGTTGGCGAAGACTTGTAAGATCACGATCGGGGGTCGCATTATCTTAGTCAGTGATGTTTGTAAGGACCGAAGAGTTTCTTTGGGAGGCCGAGAATTGAGCGTATGTCTACTCATAATGCCACTTCCAAGCTACGATATAGTACTCAAAATGGATTAGTTGAGTAGGTATCATGCTAATATCGATTGTCGAGGAGGCATAATTTTTTTCAGGTGCCAGGAGAGCCAGAGTTTGAGTTCGTAAGAAGATCAGAATGAATGAGACTTCTGTTGAGCTTTGGTAGAAGAGCAGGAGACGTCACATCCATTAATTATTGAGTATATGGATATTTTTTTGGAGGATTTGTCGGGGTTGCCACCCGACAGAGATGTGGAGTTCTCTATAGATTTGTTGCCAAGCGCAGAGCCAATATCACAACACATCTATAGAGTAAACAACAGTGAACTGGAGGAGTTAAAGAAGCAGGTAGATGAATTGCAGGACAAGTGTTTTATCCGCTCCAGTTCATCACCGTGGGGTGCTCCAAAACTTTTTGCACCAAAGGAGGATGGGTCGGTACGGAAGTGTATCGACTAAAGGGAACTCAATAACCTCACTATCAATAACAAATACTCGTTGCCATGGATTGATAATTTATTTGATCAGTTGAGTGGAGCGAAGGTATTCTAAAAGATAGATTTGAGGTCGGGGTACCACCAGGTAAAAGTGAAGAAGAAAGACATTCCGAAGACAGCTTTCAGGACTCGGTATAGGCAGTTTGAATTCTTAGTGATGCCGTTTGGGTTGACCAATGCCCCGACGGTATTCATGAACCTAATGAATAAGGTGTTTCATCAATACTTGGATCAATTTATTGTAGTATTCATTGATGATATACTGATATATTCGAAGACCCTGGAGGAGCATGAGAAGCACTTGAGGGCTAGTTCTGGCGACCCTCAGGAAGGAGAAGCTATATGGCAAGCTTTCGAAGTATGAGTTCTTCCTTGATAAGGTTGAATTCCTCTGGCATATGATTACAGGAGACGGGATCTCAGTAGACGCGAAGAAGATTTTAGCAGTTGAGTCATGGTCTACCCCGAGTTCAGTAGCGGAAATCAGGAGTTTTTTTGGATTGCCAAGCTATTATCGGAGTTTTATTCAGGGTTTTTTTAGGATTGTGGAGCTGATGACTAGACTATCCAGGAAGGATGTGGAGATCGTTTGGACTGATGATTGTCAGTCTGCTTTTGAGGAGCTAAAGAAGAGGTTGACTACAGCTCCAATATTGACATTGCCATCAGAGACAGTAGGATTTTCTATATATAGTGATGCATCGGGTAAGGATTTGGATTGTGTGTTACAGCAGAACAGAATGGTGATTGCCTATGCTTCCAGGCAATTACGCCTGCATGAGAAGAATTATTCTACCCATGACTTGGAGTTAGCAGCAGTTATTTTTGCTCTAAAACTATAGAATTACTACTTGTATGGAGAGCAGGTAGATATCTTTATATATCACAAGAGCTTAAAGTATGTGTTTACACAAAAAGAGCCCAACATGAGGCAGCGGCGGTGATTGGAGTTGATGAAGGACTTCAATATTTCTCTGCAGTATCATCCTGGGAAGGCTAACGTAGTCGCGGATGCCTTGAGCAGGTATCCAGTGGCTTTGTATTTGACAAGGGACAGACATTTGTTGGATGATCTTGACAGCTTGGGCATTGAGGTATTAGTTCCTAGGGTTGCAGCATAGATGTGGGGACTTCAGGTACAGTCAGAGTTGATGGACTGGATCAGAGCCGCACAGTTCAAGGATGAGTCTCTGAGGAGCATCAGAGCACAAGTCTAGATAGGGTTGGTAGAGGACTTCAGTATTGTAGATGATGGATCATTGCGGCACGGTACCCGATTGTGTGTGCAGAGTGGAGCATTGTGCGAGAAGATTCTTCAAGATGCGCATCGATCTCAGTACTCTATGCATCCAGGTGCCAACAAGACGTATAGGGACATGAGAGAGCATGTTTGGTGGTATAGTATGAAGCAGGAGGTAGCTAGCTTCGTATCTAGATGTTTGGTTTGCCAGCAGGTAAAGGTGGAGAGGCCAGGTGGATTGCTTCAGCCTTTACACATTCTAGAGTGGAAATGGGAGCATGTGACAATGGATTTTGTTTTAGGGCTTCCGCGTTCTCTAGGAGGTAAAGATGCGATTTGGGTCATCGTAGACATGTTGACCTAATCATTCCACTTTCTGCCATTCAAAGTGGGTACAGCTGCGGAGAAGCTCACGGAGATATATGTGCGTCAGATAGTCAGGTGTTTCTATGAGCATAGTCTCGGATCAGGATAGTTACTTCATGTCCCACTTCTGGAGGAGTTTACAGGCTAGCTTGGGCACTCAGCTCAAGTTCAGTACCGCATATCACCCTCAGACAGACGGACAGTCGGAGAGGACTATCTAGACTCTCGAGGATATGCTATGTACTTGTGTTTTGGATTTTGGAGATTCTTGGGAGGATCATCTTCACCTAGTAAAGTTTTCTTACAATAATAACTACCAGGCCAGTGTAGAGATGTCACCATTTGAGGCATTATATGGACGAAGATGCCGCACTCCGTTATCACAGGATAATATTGGTGAGAGAGCTTTATTGGGACCAGAGATGGTAGTGGATGCAGCTGAGAAGGTGAAGCTCATCAGGGATAGACTTCGGGTGGCGCAGGACAGACAGCGGCATTGGACTGATAACCACCAGAGACCATTGGGGTTTGAGGTATAGATTTTTGTTCGTATTGTTTGTGATTGCTTGTTTTAGTTAGAGTGTTAAGATTGTGTTTTGTTCTATGTAGGCGATCTGGTTTTCTTGAGGATTTCTCTGACACGTAGCACGATTCATTTTGGTGGAGGCAGAAAGCTTAGACCGCAATTCATCGGACCTTTCAGTATTCTCGATAGGGTCGGTGTAGTTGCTTACAGACTAGACTTACACCTGCATTGGAGGGAGTGAACAACGTGTTTCACGTGTGTGTAGTGAGAAGAGGGGGTCGGGCAGTAGCTAGCTGAAACTTCAGTAGCATGGACTAACGCAACAACAGAACAACCAACTACAGCAGCAAGCATTCAGTACCACAAGTAGCAACTGTAGCAAGAGCAACTGCAACAACCTTCTGCATTAGAAGCAAGAACAGGAATCTTTAGCATTAGTAGCAAGAACAGTAACCTTTCAGCATTAGCAGCAAGAATAACTACCTTCAATAACTACAACATTCATCAATAACAAGAGGATCAGCTAGCTGCAGCCTTCAGTAGCCACTGCAGCAGTAATCGACATCAAGAGCAGCAGCTGGTGCAGCCACAACAAGGGCAGCAACATATGCAGCAGCTAGGGGAATGCACAGCAATAGCAAGGGGTAGTTAGTTTATTGATAGTCTAGTCCGTTAGTTTTATTGTTAGCTAGTTAGTTATACACATATTCATATTGATAACTAGTAGTTATACATATACATATTAATTACTACTTAGTTTTATATATATATATATATATATATATATATATATATATATATATATATATATATATATATATATATATATATATATATATATATATATAGGTGGTTAGTAGGTTAAACATATACGGATGAGATAGATATATGTAGATAAGCAATAGTTAGCATTAGTTAGTAAAGTATTGTATAAATTAAATGCATGTTAGTATGTAGTTAGGTGTATTGGTAGTTAATTACATATTAGAATTTGAATTACCTTGTGATACCAAGGTAATGTCAAGGTATTGGTTTATACTCAAGGCATTGAGTTGTATTTCAAGACGGGTGTGTAGATGGTGTGATACCGCATTGGTTCAAAACCAAGGTACCCACTTAGCATTAGTTAGCTAATAGTATATATATATATATATATATATATATATATATATATATATATATATATATATATATATATATATATATATATATATTGTCTTTTATATATATATATATTAGTATTTTTCTATCTAATAACTTATGTATCTTAGGATAAGGTACTTGTTGGTATCCTAGTATCTTAGCATAGTTAGTATGGCCTAGTTACATAGTGTATGGACCTAATATCCTAGAGATTGACTCATACAACCTAGAAATAGCTAGTTTGACCAAGTTTGACTAGTTTGACTGTTTTGACATAAAATGGCTTTATGACCTAGAATTGAACTAGTTTAACTAATTTTCATTCCAAAACCTTGTATTGATGTAATATACCATATATAGGTCTGTGTGACACCAGCTTGGGTATCGAAATACACACCTTGCTCAGGACCTCAGGCGAGTATATTTCTCTGTTAGTTTTTATTTCATAATAGTGTATATATCTCATGTTCTAGAACTGTATACTTGATTCAGACACAGTAGTTTCACGGACTGGTACTACATGGATCCTGTCAGAAGATGTTATCCCCTACCATATTCTGCGGGACTCCTTCACATGTATTTTATCGTGTGTATCGGGTATTGATTTATTGTATTTTGTCTTCACACACTGCTCGTGTTCAGTGTGCCCATATTCGTGTTCATAACGTGTCGTGATTGGATCCATTGGTATTAGTTGGGGATGGGGGAGTAGGAGTTGATTATGTGATCAAAACCCCAGTGTATTCATGTACATGTCGATTAAATACCACACTTGTAATCGAGTTACCATATTGTATTCATGTTCAACCTAAATCAACCACATAATAAACTTGTATTCCAAGGCACTTTAGTTAAATTTTAGTTATTCCTTTACATTGCAGATATTCATATTGCTTGTTCTTCTTTTTAGTTCATTACCTGTTCACTCTAGTTCATTTCATTCTGTTATTTAGTTATCTTGTATTCTTTTCTATTATCTATTTTATATGCTCGATTATATATTTGAAACTGCTTTCAGAGGTATGTACTTCGCTCCAATCCTGACTGGATATATTTTTCTAGATGATTGGCTCATAGATTAGTGTCCTATATTCTACTGGCCGCAGGAGAGAATACCATTAGAGGATACCCCTATAGACCAGGAGGACTTTCCAGAGCCTGAGGAGGTTTAGTTTATTTTTGGTGGATTTGTATTTGACTGTTATTGAGATACATGGCATGTATATTATTTCAGACTTGTGGATTGTATCTTGATTCTTTTCTTCGTTATTCCATTCCTTCTATATCTTCCTTAGTTTGCATTATGATTTAGTATAGTTACATTTGTGAGATACCATATTGTTTCTCATATTGGAGTTGAGAAGATTGACAGGTTCCATATATTTATTATTGAGATGTTTATTTAGTTGGAGTTAACCAGACAATATTCTACCGCCGATGTTGCGGCGTAGGCTGGATGTACCCACGTACTCATGCCCGAAAATCCGGATGCGGATCGTGACACCGTATCATAAAATACCGTGATACGGCATACACGTATCCATTTGTAGACACGTACCTAGTCCCATAACCCCGATATAAGTATAATTAGATCTAATTGGTCTCATGACACACAATTGATGTGTCAAATTCGTAATTCTCCTAAAATACTCACAAATCACTACATAGAACTCATATTATATAGCCAAATAGCCTAGAACTTGTTTCTATTGGTAGCCATATGTTTTGGGGTCATTCCTAATGGTCAAATGCATGATTAAGAAGCTATAATGAAAGAAAAATTCAAGAATTACCAATTGGGAGATGGATTCCCAATAAAAATATAATTGGACACAATTTGGACACGATCTCTAGCTCCAAAGCTTATTTTTCTTGTGCTCCTTGCTTCTCCAAACTCCAAGGCTCCAAGAGTGATGAATTTGAGAAAGAATTGGTGGTGAATTGTGTAGAAAATCAATGGTGGAAAAATAGAAAATTGGGGATCTAAAATTTGGAAACAAAATAAGATACAAATAGGGAGGAGAGAGAATGAGAGCCCCTCTTGAAGTGGTCGGCCCCTTACTCCTTCCCCAAGCTACATGTTAAAGTGCCAAATACTACTATATGTTGTATTATGAGGAATAATTAAGGGTGGGTATTTTTGGAAGTCTCTAACTAATTATAATTAAATTAATTCTCCTTAATTTAATTATTGGAATGACTAATGGACTTGGGTCCAAGTTGGGTTTACAATTTGTCATAACAAATCTAAATAGGTCCATATGTGACAATTCTAAATATTGTCTAGTCTCTCTAACTAAACTAAATAACATAAGTCTCTAATTAAATAACTAATAGTAGTCATAAATAATTATAACTCAACATAATTAAATAATTAATACAATCATCACATTAATATTCAATATTTATTTCTAAAAACAATACCCATGCCAAATTACTAAACTATCCCTAGTTGGAAAGTGGGGTGACAATCGATATATAGACAATAATGAAACGAACTGGAGTAAGATTTAGTAGAATTAGTAAAAACGATTGGCGATTCAAAAATCTTCTCCGACTTCGCTATCACTAAGCTTGGTTGAAATGCATATGTTTGAGGGATGCCTTAAATATGTGCATGATCTAGACTTAGCGATATACTGAACTTGAATGCAGTAGCTTGTCTGACCTGGCTATCACTAAGCTGGTTAAAATGCATATATTTGGGGATGCCTTGAATATATGCATGATCCAGACTCAATGATATGATGAACTCGAAAGTAGCTGCAAGTGAATATGTTTAGATGTGCATGGATGAGTATAACGACTTGGAAAATTTAGCCTCAGCCTAAGATTTTTGTGCACGGTAAATGATAACATGCCACGTGTTACGCGATATAGTTCTGCGCTAAGTCGCAGTAAAGATTGAGTCAGAGAATGCAACGATTGATTTTAGTAGAGTTCGGTAACATCGAATGATAGAGTTGTTCGATAAAAAATTTCTAAGGCATGTGCATGGTAGTAATGGAGGAACGGTAGGACGACTTCTGCTCAGGAAGTCTCGAGGACGATACTTATTCTGAGTGGTATATTACGTAACGAACTGCTCCTCTCAGCTCGGAGAGGCGATTCAAAGGCGCAAGTGCGATAACCTGACCCGCCTTGCCCGGCGAGATGACTCGTTTTATTTAAAGGCATTCAAACTTGGCCCTTCAGAAGCTCAGACTTAGAATTTTTAAGACGCGTTCAGAGTCTCGATTGGCTGATGCGATTCATCGCTACAGTGGGTGGCTCCGATGAACCTGTCTCCCTTAGACATCTCCGAGCACATCTTATAAGTTACATAACAGTACTGTCACGTCCCAGTCCCAGAATGCCGAGGGACCAGACACGTGGAAATGGCCAGCAGTACGCACCGATGGACAAACCCAATTTAATGGATCCATCAGGGCATACTTAAGCTGTAAAATCAAGTCTACGACAACAGGCACAACTAATCTCATCCACACAAGATATAAAATATAATCCACAAAATAAATAAGGAATGTAAATCATCAGGTAGTCTCAACAAAGTGCTTCGGGAAATAACCCGATAAATATCTGATACAATGGTTCAACAGACCAGAATATAAATGACTAAAATAAATAAATACTGAGCATGAAACATGGATGCTCAGGAAAAATCTTCGGCTAACACCTCATCCTCGGATGGCGATACAGCTCCTGGATCAGCTCCTGCTGCGGTCCCGTATACCTCGGGATAGATCTCGTCCTCAAATCCTGGGGACATAATCCGGATCCAGGTCCTCAGGGGACATAGCAAGGTACAAAAAATACAAGCCAAAATAAATGCAGTGCAGTAAATAATAAAATAAATGGGGTAAGTATGTAACTATCTATATGAAATACAAGATGAGAGCAACACGAGTACTCAGGATGAGCCACTACAAGCTCTGTGTCGGGGAGCCGGTAGTGGTAATAACCGGTAGTGGGTCTATCTCTGCTCCGAGAGTCTATAACGTCGCAATAATAGAAGATATATATAAAATAGCCTGTAGCCTGTGTGTCTCTCCCCACCCAATGTAACCACGCATATCATGACCATAACGTCTCATGTCCATGTCAAGCGGGATCATAGCTAATGCAACAAGTCATACAATATCTAAGAATATAATGTCCATGTCAAGTCCTGTATCCTATACAAAATCACCATGAATATCTCAGGAAGATCCTGTCTCATGAATAGTGTCAAGTGTCATGGGTCATAGTGTACTTGATAAGACAAGTACGAGAATGTAAAGTGTCACGAATGTCCATCTCTAGATGATAATACCCAACACCGCGTACAGTGTTGGCATCCGACTAATAATCGGATGCTAAGTACGTCACACAGTCCAAGGTTAAGCATGCACAACAATATAATGAAGCAAGAAAAATATGTAACAATACTGCAGAGTTTGGCAAGGTACACTTGCACAACGATGTATAAATAAGTCAAGAAACTAAGTAGCAAAATTGCAGGATTTGGCAAGGTACACTTGCACAATGATGTATAAATAAGTCAAGAAACTAAGTAGCAAAATTGCAGGATTTGGCAAGGTACACTTGCCTGGTGTTGGAATACCAACAACTGTCCCTGTATCAGTGGATCCTGTAGGTACTCCTCCAAAAGCTGTAATAAACATCACCAACAGTCTCAGAAGATATCAAATAGCTGGAAATGCCTATCCTTAAGTCCAATTTGGACACAAGGGCAAAAATAACATTTTTGGGCCAAAGTGGGGTCCATATGTGGGCCACTTTGCACCGAAAAGCGTGTTAGGGTCAAAGGTCTCTAAATTCGTCCAACTTATTGTCAACAGGTCAGGAACGATGATACAAACCCATGGAACTTCCAGAATTGGATTCCAACGAGCCGATCACAAAATCGCCCGTCAAGTGGAGCCTGTGGGGCCCACGATACACAATTTTGTCAACGTTCTCAGAATCGAACCAAACTTGGGTCACAGGACCAGCGTATAGCTACGAGTCCAATGGCACAAGTTTTGTCTCGATCTTACGTGTGTACACAAAGTTACAGCATGTTCCAGAATGGACGGATACGGGGCGTTGTCGGCAGATACGCGTAGATTCCGGTGTGCACGCACATCCGAATCGACTTCTGCGAAATCTCACACGTCCGTATCAACGACGCGCACGTTTCGGTAAAGACCGCGTGCGACCAAGTCGTCCCGTTTGGCGGGGCGTACTAAGTTCTGGGGTGAAACAGGGCATTGTTTTTCCTGTTTTTGGATCGCGGTTTGCGATCACCACAGGACGCGATGCACCGAGCGGGTTGTACGGGCACCGAGAGGGTTACACAGTCTATGCGTTGCAACAGACGGAATCGAAAACAGAGTTACGAGGTGAGAGAAAACGGTACCTGAACAGGGCTCCGTGAATCTGAGTTTCACGCGTCCATGTGACTGTTTCGACACAGTACCTGTGTCCGACCCGCTGCTGTGTCCGTTGCTCGCGTCCTGGTCGTCCGACGGAGAGGATATCTCGATGGCAGCGGCGAGGTTGGCAGCGGGTTGGGGCTGCTGTCGAGTCGTACGACGGTTCAGCGGTGTCGAGATCGGTTCTGGCGAGTATGGGGAAGGGGATGGCGGACACGGCTACGCCGGCGAGCGGGGGAGTCGAGGGGTCGACGGGCGAGGGGTATTGCGGCGGCCTGGTAGCAGCAGCGAGGTTGAGGCATCGTCGGTCGGGGCGGATCGACGGTGGGGGCTGGGTGTATAGGGAGAGGGAGTGGCGAGGTCGTTCGGCTGTGCGGGGGATCGAGCGGCGGCCTGGCGGCAGCGGTGAGGAGGAGTTCGGGGGGGTCAGGGCGAGGTCGCTGTGCGGCAGAGATGAGGGAAAGAGGGGGCTGCGCACGGATGTCGAGGCGGTGGTTTTATAGGGCTACAGTAAAATCGGTCAATTAGGGCTTCCAATTGGATTGTGGGTCCGGGTCATGTTTGGCTCGGATCTGACCCGACCCGACCCAATATGTTGTTTTGGTTCAGCCAGTCTTGGTTTGGATTGGTTTGGTTTGGTTTGGTTGGGTTCAGGTTTATAATTTCAATAGTTTTTTGGGCTTTAAACACGTTTTCGGAGTCCAATAAATTCACAAAAAAATACCCGATATCCGGCTTTCCATTTTACACCATAAAATATTATTTCTATAATATTTTAACATTAATAAACTGTATTTAAAAATCCTTTGATCACAATTACCTTGGTTCTTTATCCAGAAAAATATCAAAAAATTGGGGGAAAATTATATTAAAATTATTCTAAAAAATCAGGGTGTTTACAATCTACCCCCCTTAAGAGGATTGCGTCCTCGCAATCAAAGAATAAGCTACTAAAGGAAGAACTAGAAAATTACAAGAATGCTTAGGTGATAACTGACTCCGCGAATAAGTGAGGATAACGTTGCCGCATACTATCCTCCCGTTCCCAGGTCAATTTGCCAGGAGAATAATGTTTCCAAGCTACACGAACCAGTCTGATTGTCTGTCCCTACAATGTCTTCTCACTGACGTCGAGGATGCCAACTAGTTGTTCTTCATATCTCAAGCTAGGGCCCACTGCGATCTCTGAATAATCGACTACGTGAATTGGGTCGGTCACGTACCTTCGCAGCTGTGAGACGTGGAATACGTCATGCACTCCCTCTAAGGATGGTGGTAATGCAAGACGATAAGCCACCTCACCAATGCGCTCTAGAATATCAAATGGCCCAATATACCTTGGGCTCAACTTGCCTCTGCTCCCGAATCTAATAGTACCTCGAGTGGGCAAAATTTTCAAGAATATATGCTCTCCTTCTTTGAACTCTTAGGGACGTTTGTGCGTATCAGCCCAATGCTTCTGTCTGTCCTGAGCTGCTCGAAGATGATTCTGAATCTGTTTCACCTTTTCCACTATCTGCGTTACCAATTGTGGACCCAGTATTTGACGTTCACCAACGTCACTCCAACATATAGGCGATCTGCACTTCCTTCCGTATAATGCCTCGAATGGTGCCATCTGAATGCTGGCCTGATAATTGTTATTGTAGGAGAACTCCACTAAGTGCAAATGATCTTTCCAAGATCCTCCAAAGTCTAGCATACACGATCGTAACATATCCTCCAAGATCTGAATCGTGGGTTCCGATTGACCATCTGTCGGTGGATGGTAGGCTGTGCTGAATTTGAGTCTGGTGCCAAGACTCTCTTGCATGCTTTGTCAGAAATGAGATATAAATCTCGAATCTCGATCCGATACAATACTAACCGGCACTCCATGTAATTTGACGATTTGTCGCATATACATGTCGGCTAGTACCTCTGTGGACTGTCCAACTCTAAATGGCAAGAAGTGTGCCGATTTAGTGAGTCGGTCCATAATAACCCATACTGCATCTCTTCCGCTGGGGCTCCTTGGAAACCCTATGATAAAATCCATCGTGATATGTTCCCACTTCCATTCTGGTATAGGAAGCGGCTGTAACATACCTGTAGTCCTCTGATGCTCGGCCTTTACTTGCTGACAGACTAAACATTTAGCCACAAATCTTGCAATCTCCCTTTTCATTCCATGCCACCAATAATACTGTCTCAAGTCTCGGTACATCTTGGTTCTTCCTGGGTGAACAGAGTACATGGAGCTATGTGCTTCAGTCATTAACTCCTGTCTCAATTCTCCATTTGGAACATATAGACGATTTCCAAACCTCAATGTCCCGTCTTCGTGTATGCGAAGTCATGTCTGCATGCCTGCTTCTTTCCTCTCTTTCAATCTTCGAAATCTAGCATCGGTGGGTAATGCCTCTTTAATCTTCTCCACGAGTGATGACTTAACTTCGAGATTAGCCAGCAAGCCACTCTGTCCTGGTAAAACAACCTCTATCTGAAGCTCCTGTAGATCTCTCAATAACTCGGGCTGCACTGTCAAGAAATAAGCCGTAGGCTTCCTGCTGAGAGCATTTGCTACGACATTCGCCTTTCCCGGATGATACTGCAGATCTATATCAAAGTCTACCATCAATTCAAGCCAACGTCTCTGCCTCATGTTAAGCTCCTTCTGAGTATATACATACTTTAGACTCTTGTGATCTGTAAAGATGTCTACCTTCTCCCCATAAAGGTAGTACCTCCAAATCTTCAATGCAAATATAACTGCTGCTAACTCCAGATCGTGTGTTGGATAGTTCTTCTCGTGGACCTTCAACTGTCTCGATGCATAAGCAATGACTTTGCCATGTTGCATCAAAACATATCCTAGTCCACTACCTGATGCATCATTGTAAACAACAAAACCTCCTGACCCTGAAGGAAGAGTCAAGACAGGTGCTGTTGTTAATCTTCTCTTTAATTCTTCGAAGGCCTTTTGGCAGTCTTCTGTCCATATAAACTCCTGGTCTTTACGTGTCAGCTTCGTCATCGGTTCTGCAATCCTCGAAAAAATTTCTATAAACCTTCGGTAATATCCCGCAAGTCCGAGAAAACTTCTCACCTCTGCAACTGATGTGGGTGTAGGCCAAGTCTCTATTATCGCAACTTTCTCTAGATCCACTGAAAGTCCTTCTCCTGATATGATATGTCCTAAGAAAGGCACTTTATCCATACAAAACTCACACTTACTGAGTTTGGCATATAACTTCTCCTGCCTCAAGGTCTCTAACACGATTCTAAAATGCTCCTCGTGCTCTTCATGGCTCTTGGAATATATTAGAATGTCATCAATGAACACAACCACAAATTTATCCAAGAACTGATGAAAGACTCTGTTCATCAAACTCATAATCACTGCTGGCGCGTTGGTTAAACCAAACGGCATTACCAAGAACTCATAATGTCCATACTTGGTCCTAAAAGCTGTCTTTGGTATGTCTTCCTTCCTTACTTTGATCTGATGGTAGCCGGATCTAAGGTCAATCTTCGAGAATACCCTAGCACCACTCAATTGATCAAATAGATCATCAATGCGTGGTAAGGGATACCTATTCTTGATGGTCACAATATTTAGTGCCATGTAGTCAATGCATAACCATACTGTTCCATCCTTCTTCGGCACAAACCCCAATATGAAATACTGGGCCGAATGAAACCCTTCTCCAGAAGATCATCAACCTGTTCCTTCAACTCCACTAACTCCTTAGGTGCTAGCCGATATACTGATGAAGTGATAGGCTCTGCTCCTGGAGTTAAGTCTATTGTGAATTCTATTTCCCGATCAGGCGGTAAACCTGGAAGATCATCAGGAAATACATCCACAAATTCTGATATGACTCTTAGGTAACCTGTCTCCCCTTTACAGATAGTACCCTAAGAGTAGGCTGAACTCCTTGCTCTACTGCTCCTCGAAGAAACTCAAATTCTGGATGTCCAGGCGGTCTAAATATAACCCGCCCAAGTGGCAAATCAAGAGTCGCATGGTACTGACTTAACCAGTCCATACCAAGTACGACATCATAATCCGGCATAGAAAATATCAAAAATTGAGCTCGTATCTCTCTTCCACAAACTACTACAGAACATGATCTACAGACATCACTAACCGAAATAATTCTACCTCTCGTAAGAATTCTCTTTATCTTCGAAAGGGGTATGGTAGCTAATCTATGGGTGGCTACAAAGCTAGCTGCTATAAATGAATGCGATGCTCCAGAATCAAACAAAGCTACAGCTGGTAATGAAGCTACTAAAATAGTACCTGTGATGACCTCGCCTGCAGTAGCTTCCTGCTCAACAGCTAATGTGAATGCCTGTCCTCGTCCCTGAGCTGGACCTCTCTGCTGCTGCTGAGTCTGCTGAAATAGAGCTGCCTGTGGTGCCAGTGGTGGTCTCTACTGGTAGCCCCATGTAGCTGGTGGTCTAACTCCTCTAGCTCCTGTCTGCGGTGCTCCTACTGCTGGATAAGCTGGTCGTGGTGCAGGTAAAGCTAGTCTCGGTGCTCCGTCTCTGCATTCAGAACAGTCCATAGAAAAATGCTGGTTGGATCCGCAGCTCAGACATAGTCCCAACTTACGCCTGCATTCTCTCTCAATGTGTCCTACCTTGCCGCAGTAGTGACAAGTAGGAAGAGGTCTGTCCCTATGTGCTGCTCTCTCTGGCATACTCCTCTGGAATCATATTGCTGAATCCCCATGTGCTGTCCTGGATGGTGCTGAGGTGATGGGCCTCTTCAGATTTGACTCCCTTCTAGTGACGCGCTCCATGCGTCGTACTGCTGCAAGGACGTCGGTATAAGATGTAGGTACGACCGAGCCAATCAATCTCTGGAGCTCGAACTTTAGTCCGTCAAAGAACTTCTCAGCTTTCTCTTCCTCTATCGAGATCAAGGTTGGGGCAAAGCGACTTAGGCGAATAAATTCTGCATTGTATTCTTCCACTGTCATATTGCCTTGGATAAGGTGGTTGAACTTGTCTCTGAGCTCTGACCGTACAACTACTGGAATGTACATCTCTTGGAAGAGTCTGAAGAACTCTTCCCATATGACTCAGTCCTGTCCGAGCCTCCTCTCTTCTGCTAACCACCAGTGATGTGCATTTTCAGTTAACTGCATTCTGACTGCAGTCATCCACTTCTCTCTCGGAAGTTCAGCTGCTTCCAACTGGTGCTGAATGTTCGTGAGTCATTTCTGAACCTCTGTTGGCCCCTCTTTACCAGAAAATGTACGAGGCTTGAGATGACGAAAATTGGTGATAGATCCCTTCGCTGATCGCCTCGCTGGTGGATTTTCCTGTTCCAATGCGGATACCAGGCTGGTTCTCAGATACTCTGCCTCCTGACGATGTGCCTCTTGTTGAATCTGTTGCTAGGCTTGCATCATGGCATACATCATCTGGAACATCTGTTGCCCGTCTATGGCTTGTCCTGGCGGGAAAACTGGCATCTATGGAGTGAACTGTGGTGGAGGTGGGATGTCATCACGCCGGAACCTTGGATTAGGCTGGCCGGTTTGATCGCTCTGCGATGTTTGTCCTCCATTTCCTGGTGTCACTTCGTCTATATAAGTAACCACAGTGTCGTGTAGCATATCCAAGGGAATCTCATCTCCGTTCCTGGGATCCATTACTCTGCAATCAAAAGATAAACTGTAAGAACGCTCAGAGGAATCAACACAGGATGCAAATCAAGTAACAAATTCGAGTTTGATATAGATTTCAAAATGGTTCAAATAATGGATGAGATCCTAAAACTTATCCTATCCTTAGGGCAGGCTTGTTCGATTTCTAAGTTGAAACCGAACAGTTTAGTCATTGACCTGCATGGGCCACCACAAAAACTATGTCACGCCCCAGTCCCAGAATACCGAGGGACCAGACACGTGGCAATGGCCAGCAGTACGCACCGATGGACAAACCCAATTTAATGGACCCATCAGGGCATACTTAAGCTGTAAAATCAAGTCTACGACAACAGGCACAACTAATCTCATCCACACAAGATATAAAATATGATCCACAGAATAAATAAGGAATGTAAATTATCAGCTAGTCTCAACAAAGTGCTTCGGGGAACAACCCGATAAATATCTAATACAATAGTTCAACAGACCAGAATATAAATGACTGAACAAAATAAATACTGAGCATGAAACATGGATGCTCAGGAAAAGTCTTCGGCTAACACCTCATCCTCGGATGGCGGTACAGCTCTTGGATCAGCTCCTACTGCGGTCCCGTATACCTCGGGATAGATCTCGTCCTCAAATCCTGGGAACATAATCCGGTTCCAGATCCTCAGGTGAATAGCAAGGTACAGAAAATACAAGCCAAATTAAATGCAGTGTAGCAAATAATGAAATAAATGGGGTAAGTATGTAACTATCTATGTGAAATGCAAGATGAGAGCAACACGAGTACTCAGGCTGAGCCACTACAAGCTCTGTGTCGGGGAGCCGGTATTGGTAATAACCGGTAGTGGGTCTAGCTCTGCTCCAAGAGTCTACAACCTCGCAATAATAGAAGATATATATAAAATAGCCTGTAGCCTGTGTGTCTCTCCCCACCCAATGTAACCACGCATATCATGACCATAACGTCTCATGTCCATGTCAAGCGGGATCATAGCTAATGCAACAAGTCATATAATATCTAAGAATATAATGTCCATGTCAAGTCCTGTATCCTATACAGAATTACCATGAATATCTCAGGAAGATCCTGTCTCATGAATAGTATCAAGTGTCCTGGGTCATAGTGTACTTGATAAGACAAGTACGAGAATGTAAAGTGTCACGAATGTCCATCTCTAGATGACAATACCCAACACCGTGTACAATATTGGCACCCGAATAATAATCGGACGCTAAGTACGTCACATGGTCCTAGGTTAAGCATGCACAACAATATAGTGAAGCAAGGAAAATATGTAATAATACTGCAGAGTTTGGCAAGGTACACTTGCACAACGATGTATAAATAAGTCAAGGAACTAAGTAGCAAAACTGCAGGATTTGGCGAGGTACACTTGCACAATGATGTATAAATAAGTCAAGGAACTAAGCAGCAAAACTGCAGGATTTGGCAAGGTACACTTGCCTGGTGTTGGAATACCAACAACTGTCCCTGTATCAGTGGATCCTGTACGTACTCCTCCAAAAGCTATAATAAACATCACCAACAGTCTCAGAAGATATCAAATAGCTAGAAATGCATGTCCTTAAGTCCAATTTGGACACAAGGGCAAAAATAATATTTTTGGGCCAAAGCGGGGTCCATATGTGGGCCACTTGCACCGAAAAGCGTGTCAGGGTCAAAGGTCTCCAAATTTATCCAACTTATTGTCAACAGGTCAGGAACGATGATACGAACCCAACGGAACTTCCAAAATTGGATTTCGACGAGCCGATCACAAAATCGCCCGTCAAGTGGAGCTTGTGGGGCCCACGATACGCAATTTTGTCAACGTTCTCAGAATCAAACCAAACTTGGGTCACAGGACCAGCGTATTGCTACGAGTCTGATGGCACAAGTTTTGTCTCGATCCGACGTGTGTACACAAAGTTATAGTGTATTCTAGAATGGACGGATATGGGGCGTTGTCGGCGGATACGCGTTGATTCCGGTATGCACGCACATCCGAATCGACTTCTGCAAAATTTATACGTCCGTATCAACGTCGCGCACATTTCGATAAAGACCGCGTACGACAAAGTTGTCCCGTTTGGCGGGGCGTACTCAGTTCCGGGGTAAAACAGGGCGTTATTTTTCCTATTTTTGGATCACGGTTTGCGATCACCACAGGATGCGATGTACCGAGCGAGTTGAATGGGCACCGAGAGGGTTACACAGTCTACGCGTTGCAACAGACGAAATTAAAAACGGAGTTACGAGGTGAGAGAAAACGGTACCTGAACAGGGCTCCGTGAATCTGAGTTTCACGCGTCCGTGTGACTGTTTCGACACAGTGCCTGTGTCTGAAGCGCTGCTATGTCCGTTGCTCGCGTCCTGGTCGTCTGGCGGAGAGGAGATCTCGACGGCAGCGGCGAGGTTGGCAGCGGCTTGGGGCTGTTGTCGAGTCGCACGGCGGTTCAGCGGTGTCGAGATCGGTTCCGGCGAGTATGGGGGAAGGGGATGGCGGACACGGCTACGCCGACGAGCGGGGGATTCAAGGGGTCGACGGGCGAGGGGTCGTGCGGCGGCCTGGCGGCAGTAGCGAAGTTGAGGCGTCGTCGGTCGGGGAGGATCGACGGCGGGGGCTGGGTGTATAGGGAGAGGGAGTGGCGAGGTCGTCCGACTGTGCGGGGGATCGAGTGGCGGCCTGGCAGCAGCGGCGAGGAGGAGTTCGAGGGGGTCAGGGCGAGGTCGCTGTGCGGCGGAGATGAGGGAAAGAGGGGGCTGCGCACGGATGTCGAGGCAGTGGTTTTATAGGGCTACAGTAAAATCGGTCAGTTAGGGTTTCCAATTGGATTGCGGGTCCGGGTCGGGTTTGGCTCGGATCCGACCCGACCCGACCCAATATGTTGTTTTGGTTCAGCCAGTCTTGGTTTGGTTTGGTTTGGTTCGGTTCGGTTTGGTTTGGTTCAGGTTGGGTTCAGGTTTATAATTTCAATAGTTTTTAGGGCTTTAAACGCATTTTCGGAGTCCAATAAATTCACAGAAAAATATCCGATGTCCGACTTTCCATTTTACACCATAAAATATTATTTCCATAATATTTTAACATTAATAAACTGCATTTAAAAATCCTTTGATCATAATTACCTTGGTTCTTCATCTAGAAAAATACCGGAAAATTGGGGGGAAATTATATTAAAATTATTTTGAAAAGTCAGGGTGTTTACAAGTACGGATATGAGCATGTGAATAGGAATCTGTCAAAATAAGATTTCAATCCACAGCTGCATTGATAACTCTCTTTTGAATTCATAAAATTGCCTTGAACCCCGTACTTGTATTCTATCAGCTCCTTCTTGAATTATTTATTATTATTCTCCGTCTTCCCCTATTTCGGAAAGACGAATGTTCGTGCTTGGAATAAGTTTGATACATGAAGAGTCCTAGATATACCCCATAGGCCAATCATATTACTTTGTGACTATCTTTTGTAATTAAGGGCATAAAACATGTAAGATATTTTTTGTTTGAGGATTGAATAACACGATTAAATAATTTGAGGAATATTTTTCATAAATGTATAACCTTATGTGGTAGATGGGTAAATTCTAAGTTGGGTAGAAATTAAATTGTCAACTTGAGGTAATTATTTTTTTTATTGTGATCAAGCAAGATTACATTGAGAGATTTAAGTCATTTTAATTTTGAGAATTTTTAAGATGATAAGGATTTAATAAATTTTGATATTGCAGACCAAATATTTATACTTTGTGCACATAATTTAAATTTTGAATATTGAAGGTTGAATCATCGATTTAAATTTTGAGGATAAATATATAATTTTAGACTTGAACAATTGTTGAATTAGATTTGAAATTTTATAATTTGATGATTTGAATTAAAAGTTGAATGTTGTTTGTTGGATCACCCATTTGAAATGTTAAGGATGAAAATTGAATTTAAAATTTGAAGAGTACAAAATTCATAAGTTGAGAATAGAATAAGATTTGATTAGAATTGTGTATTGTTCCAAATCTAGAGGAGATTATGATAGTTGGAGATCGTGATGTAAAAAATTAATGTAGGTTATTTAAATCTTGAAGATGTTATATGGATTAATTTAAATTTGGATGTTGATGATTTGAAAAATTGAGGAGAGACTACAATAGTTTGAATTTTGATTTGAACAATGGTTATTTCAAATTTGAAGTAATTGCGATAGATTTGAATAGATATTATTGTTTAAATTTTTGGAAGAGATTGCGATTGACTTGCCTTATATACGTATGTGAAGAATTTAGCAAATCATGCCTTATTTGTAATTTCGAGAATGAAATTCTTTTAAGTTGGGTAGATTGTAAACCCCCTCTCCCAAAAATAGGTATCTTGAGTGTATTTTATATTTCTCGTATTTATTTTAGATTATTTTTTCAAATTAAATAAAACTCAATGATTTTATTATGATACTTCACCGTGGTTTGAATATTAATGATATTGGATAGCCCCAAAATCTGTATCTCCCTTCATAGGAAGTAGCCTACACAGGAGACACTACCTGTAGGATCTTTTTGCGGCACAAGAATTCGATCATTTGGTGTTAGTATGACATTAGTGTAACGACCATAGATTATGTGTTAATTATTTAGTTAATTTATATATATAATTTAAATGTGGTTATTTTCTAATTCTAACTTTTCTAAAATTAGCATCCCATAATTTTTCATGCCAAGTTAGACATTTTTCTTTTTTATAGATTTGCATAATATTTCTATTACCTGTTTTATGGATAACCATTTAATTAATTACTTAGTTAAATAGATAATATAATTATTTAATTTATTAAATAGATGAATATTTAATTATTAATTATAAAATATTTTGATATAATATTTGGGTGTAGTATTTTATTAAAACTTTATAAAGTAATTTTTCTAGAATTTATTTTTGGTGTGCAAATATTCATTTTGGAATTTAATAATTCCATCTATATATATATATATATATATATATATATATATATATATATATATATATATATATATATATATATATATATATATGTGTGTGTGTGTGTGTGTGTGTGTGTGTGTGTGTGTGTGTGTGTGTGTGTGTGTTAATAAATATATAGATAATAATAATAATTATAATAGTAATAGAAGTAATAATAATAATAATAATAATATTAATAATAATAGTAATAAAAATAATAATAATAATAATAATAATAATAGTATTAGTAATAGTAATAATAAAAATAAAAGACAAAGAAAAAAGAAAAGAAAGGAAAAGAAAAAGGAAAAGAAAAAGATAATTATTAAAAACTTAAATCCTATTCCTTAAACCTAATCACTAACCCTTAACCTAAAACTAAATCCTAATCAAAACCACTAACTAAACCTACCCAACAAAACTCCCCAGAACCCCCCACGCGGCCTCTCTCTCCCCCTCTCTGTATATATATATATAAACATATACATATCTAATCACTCTAACCCTAAACCCTAATATCCAAACCCTAACCCTAGCCTACCCCCGGCGACCTCAGCCGCACGCCAGCGCCGACCGCCACTGCCCAGGCCGCCCCGCGCCGCCCCGTGCCGTCCGCCGCCCCGTGCGCACGAGCGTAGTGCACAGCAGCGCCCCATCTTCAAGGTGATGTAACTCTTTCATTTGTGATTCTTTTTGCATGCAGTTTGTTCGTGTACGTTCACAACCTAACCCTCTAGGATTTTCATTCAAGCGGGACGAGTTTTCGTTCCCCGGATTGGTCGAAAAATTGACCGGAAAATGATCAAAAAACTGACCAAAAACAGTCCAGAAACTTTAATCCAAACCCCCATGTTCACGTCCAATTTGCTACAAACTTGTTTAATATTTTTGAAAACTAATTGAAGTATTTTTCTTCTCCATATAACCGAGAATTTTTTTGTTCTTTTAGTTTTTATTAATTTGTTCTATGTGTAAAATTATTCGGCCTCCAAAACGACCAAAAACTTGTTATTCACTACTAGAATTAGCGGGTTTAGCAACATTTTTTAGCGATGACAAATAAAACGTCGCTAATTTAGCGACTCCATATAAAACCGTCGCTAGACGTCGCTAATTGGCGACATTTAGCGACGTTTAGTGACTTTTATTCAGTTTTTAAAAGTTTAGTCGCTATAAGTTTAATTTAGGTCGCTAAACGTCGCTAAAATATTTTATTTAGAGACATTTAGCGACGTATTTAGCGACGAATGTCTTTTGGACATTTAGCAACGTAATTAGTGACGTGTCAGACGTCGCTAACTTAGCGACGTCATTAGTGACGTCGCTAAAACGTCGCTAATTTTTTTTTAATTAGAGCTGCTTCCCCCCATTTCTTTCGATCTCTCCCTCTCCCTCTCCCTCTCCCAAATTAGAAACCCGTGTCAACAATCTCTCCGGCTCCCCTCCTCCCTCCAGCGCCCCCTCCTCCCTCCCGGCGACCCCCCTCCGGTCGCGTCCTCCCCCCTCCTCCTCCTCCTCTAGGTAGACCTGCTCTCTCTCTCTCTCTCTCTCTCTCTCTCTCACTCTCTCTCTCTCACACACAGGACACGCATGGCACTAACACAGACACGACACACACGTTACAAATACTGACACAGACATGACACGACACACGTGACCTAGGGTTAAGGTTAGGGTTAGGGTTAGGGTTTTTGACCTGGGGTTAGGGTTAGGGGTTTTGACCTCGGGTTAGGGTTAGGGTTTGTTCACAGTTCACTTCTGCAATTTAATTCTCACTATGGAAAGACCAACTTGGTCGAGTAAAAGTATAAGTGTAAAGCTGAATGTGTGTCTGTTTGTTCATATTTTACTGCTGCAATTTGCCCGAGGAAAGGACTTGTTCCCGTTGTTAGAGAACACAAATTCTTGTTAGTTCGGTTGACTTCTACTCTACGAGTTTCCTTGGTTATGTTTAACATGTTATTGTTGGTTTTAATATGTTATTTGGTTTTAATTCTTACATGACTAGTTTATATATTTATTTATGTATATATTTTTTATTTTTTGCGTCTCGCTTTGCTCGGACGTGCGGCTTGTGCCTCGGTGATATAGACCCTTTGCGCTTTGAGTGCGTCTTATGCCTTTTACTACCTTGATAGTGTCACTAGTCTCTATTGGTGCAAATATTGACTACCTTGATAGTCTCACTAGTCTCTATTGGTGAAAATAAGGTAAGCAAGCATCTCATTATATGCACTGATGTGTCAATCACCGACCTCATAATCGTTCGTATCATCCTTAGGTATATGATGGACCTCTTGAATTTCTGGCCATCACCATCATTCACAACCATCATGTGTTCAATCTGATCCCGTCCCAAGTGCAAACTTCTAGAGGAACAATGATGTACAAAGTGACCCTGCCATGACAATATAGCTCTTCGCACTCTTGCTAGTGTTATAGATGTCGACATATCATTTTCACAAGAAAAACGACGTACTATCATTTTCACAAGAATTAAAAACGACACATCGACATGATATGTTGATTATTTGAGAGAATATCGGTCGATATACTGGGTTAAAGACCGATATATTAACCGACATGAAATAACCCAATATTGACTGATATATTTTAAAATTGTGTTTTTAAATTCTTCAATTATTTGGTACAAAATTTTAATGTTAGTAGTTTTTTTGGACTTAAATTGTTATTGTGTTATGTTTGTTGTTAGTTAGTTTTGAGACATTTTGAACATCGAGTATATTTAAAAATTAGAATTAAATATGTTTTATATGTTTATTAATATCCTATTTTTTTAAATGTATCTGAGATTTGACACTAGACATTTTAAAACCAACATGAGTCCAACATCCAACATCTACACTAGTATGTATTCTATTGATTTCATCTTTATTTGAGAACTTTCTATCATACAATATCAATTTCCTTAGTAGAAAACTTTATTATGACTTAGAACGTTATGAATGCCTGGAGCCTAGAACCAAATTTAATATCTTTGCTAATAATTTCTGAGCTGAGTCATATGCAATACTATGTCATCTCGATACTGTTTGGTGACATAGTTTAAAAATATCTCGTGCCTCTGTCCTCTAATAGTGATATTTTGTACTAGCCTACTAACTGATGGACAAAAACAACAATAAGCTATTAGACTGTTATGAAGAACCAATCCTATTCAATCCAAATTCAATATTGAACTTAAAAGATCTACTTCATACTATCCAGTTTGAGATGGATTTGAGATTCAAACTTTTGGAAGACCTAACATTCAAATCACATGCACAAAAAATGATCCATCTTTTACAAAATAGCAATCTGGTCACAAATCAACACTTCTTTTTCTTCTTTCTTCCAATAAACAAACACAAGAAAGAAATATGAAGATTTAAAAATCTCTCATATAAAAAAGATGACTATTCTCAAATGCTCGTAATGATTTTATTCCAAATGTACAAGCATAATCCTAAAATATTTAATATTAAAAAATTATATTCCAAATGTACAAGCATAAGTGGTATATCTCAGCTAGTATTCAGTCATGTGTAGGTGTAGTTTCAGTCAATAACTTAAGTGCCAGTGAGATGAAGCCGGGAATAGACAATTGAACATGTGTTGTATGGTGAAAAGAGTAGCAACATCAGTAAGAGTACTATGCAGGTAAGTGTGGGGTATGTGTATGTTTGTGAGAATATGGGTGATTAGTATTGATGGCAAGGAAGGTAGGTTATACATTTAGTTATTATTTGGAGTTGGTTATGTTAGATATAGTTAGTAGAGGAGGGTTAAGGTATTAGTTAGCATAGTGTATATCAGTTAGTATATGTAACCTGTTAAATGAAGTTCGGATTACTGTAGTATTAGTATTAGTTAATATCAGTGGTTAGTATTATATATATATATATATATATATATTAGTATCAGTTGATAATAGTTAAGATATAAGTAGGGTTTTTGACCTGGGGTTAGGGTTAGGGTTAGGGTTAGGGTTTATACTAGTATCAGTTGATACTAGTATCAGTTGATAATAGTTAAGATATAAATTTACACAATATTTAATATTAGACAATATATTTATATCTATTATCAATTATATTCTTTGTTTTCATCTATCTTACCAGATGGCACCCATGACCCGAGAACGTGCACGTCGCTTGAGAGATACACCTCATACTTTTAAGGAGAAAGTGATGCCTCCTACCGTTAAGGAGCAAGTGATGCCTCCTACCGTTAAGAAGGAAGTAAATGTTAAGGAGGAAGAGATACTACCTGTTGTATCTCAGACCGGGAGTTCCAGTCACCCAGCACCAATAGCGGCTGTATCTCAGACGGGGAGTTCCAATCACCCAGCACCTATAGCGGAGATTGATCGCATAGAAGCTCTTTATGCGCAGTATCTGAGGGACTGGTATGTGCCCCAGCGTATTGGATATCCTCAAGATTGATACTGTGATGTTTCATATACTTTTATTGTGGTTATTGTGTGATTGTGATACTTATATATTATGCATTTTGTGTGACTGTGATACTTATATATTATGTATTTTGTGTGACTGTGATACTTTTATTTTGTGTGTATTGTGTGACTGTGATATTTTATATAGTTTTTGTGTTATTTCGTACGCAGAGTGTGACTGTGATACTTTTATTTTGTGTATTGTGTGACTGTGATATTTTATATACTTTTTGTGTTATTTCGTACGCAGATAATTCAATGGAGGGTTGCTCCAGGTCTGTCTATAATATTTGCGTGTATTGTGTGACTGTGATACTTTTTATTCATATTAAATGATGTTAATTTACCGGTGTTGAGTGTTCCACCGAAGGGGTCGGCGAACCCAGAGAATTCAACGGAGGGTTGCTCCGGGTCTATTTTTAATTAGAAATTCATAAATTGCAGGAGATTGGTAATTTTTAACAATTTTTTTTATTTTTCAATAAAAATTTAGCGACGTTTAGCGATGTTACTATATGTCGCTGAATATGTTGCTAAATACATCGTTGAATACGTCGTTGAATAAGTCGCTAATTAGCGACATTTAGCGACGGATGAGCACGTCGCTAAATTAGCGACGTTGCGTCGCTAAACGTCGCTAATTTTGCGACATATTTAAGTCGCTAAAAAATATCGGTATAGCGACGTTTAGCGACGTTTTTCCTTTCAGCAACGTGCTGAGTTCCGACTTCTGTATTACATCTCTAATTACGTCGCTAAATGTGATTAGCGACATTTTTTTGTCATTTAGCGATATTTTTTTATGTCGCTAATTTAACTTTTTCTGGTAGTGATTTTAAAACAGAAATTTTGTGATACAGAGTACGCTCCGCCAAACGGGACCGCCTTGTCGCATACCAATTGTACCGAAAGGCACGTATGGTATATTCTGATGTGTGGGCTTTCGCGAAAGTTGATTCGTACGTGTGTACGCATCGGAATCAACCTGTATCAGTAAAAAGTCCCTGTATCGCAACTTTTGTAAAATACCACGCCATCTTTAGTACGCTCGTCGGAATATGACGAAACTTACGCCAATGGATTCGTGGTATCACGCAGGTCCTGTGACCCAAGTTTTACGCAATTCTAAGACAGTTGACCAAGCCGCCTATTTGTGGGCCGTACGGTTGACTTTCAGGGCGAATTTGTGTTCGGCTCACCGGAATCCAAAATTGGACATACCGTTGAGTTCGTATCGTCGTTTCGAATTTGAACCTATAATTTTTCCCATTTAGAGACCTTTACCTCTGACACGCTTTTCGGTGCAAAATGGCCCACACGTGGACCGCTTTAATCTGAAATTACTGTTTTGCCCTTGTGTCCAAATTGGACGAAATGGTAGGCTTTTCTGACTATCTCGCTTATTCTGGGAACGTTTGTGATGTTTATTTCAGCATTCGAAGACGTTTATTCGGAGGTCATAGTTTCTGATCTCTTGTGCTTGACATCTGGATGCTTACACTATGTAGCTTTCTTGCTAGATAAGTATATATTGCCATTGTACTGTAATTTATATTCTATATGATGCATATAGTTTAATTCTTTTATTTAGTTCATTTATTTTAACTGTTATATAAACAACGCGTCCATGAATAACTTGGGTGCAACGACGGTAGCATCGTATTTTATCTTTATTATATATTATGCATGTTAACCTAGTTTTACGAGACCACCACATGATCATGAGGCATTCTTATATTTTATTTGGCTGTGACACATTTCTTACACGAGTTGTGAGTCTTATATAAATCACGGACTTACGTATTAACTGATCATTAGTATGTACGGGACGTGCGATAGGAAATAACTGCTGATAGAATTTGCATAGTTAGAAGACTTGGCAGTTATTAGAGGTCTTATCGTGTCATGGATATGACATGTTTAGAGCATGGGGTGGAGAGGACAATGAGTAAGGCATTTGGGCTCCTTTGTACTTTTCTTGTGTAACCCGTACGCTCCACCGGAGATGCGCGGTCATGATGACCACTATATATATTATTATTATCAGGCGGCCTCTGGCGTTTAAAAGATGACATGCTTTTTAGGCCCCTGAATCTCCGAAAGAAACATGCCAATCCTATTTTAGCCAGATAGCCCACGTGTTGGAAAGTTGTTCTCAAAGTGCATTCACATAGACGGTTAGGCAACCCATTGGATGTTTATTTTCATTACTATATTGGCATGCTTCTATGTATCTTGTTACGTCCCTCTGAGGACCTGGTCCCTTTCCAAGTGTAGACGATCATGGTTATTTGCAGGAGCACGGATCAGGACTTGCTACTTCATTATCTTTCGAGGAGGTCTTCTCTTCGAGTTTCGTTGTTCATTAGATGATGTACTTATTTTGTTTCTCTTATATTCTAG
Organism: Iris macrosiphon; assembly: GCA_036927795.1. Lineage (NCBI taxonomy): Eukaryota > Viridiplantae > Streptophyta > Magnoliopsida > Asparagales > Iridaceae > Iris > Iris macrosiphon. Next base: position 21,630,663 of record JAYESA010000012.1, read on the forward strand.
TTGGTAGTGGATTTGTCTCCATCCAACTATTAGTTCTTATCGACTAGTTCCTATTTGGTTTATTGACATATATGATCATTTATTTCTTTATGATTTTTGTGGATGAGATTTAGTTATGCCCTGTGACTTATAATAATTATATACCACTTATGAATTATTGTTCATAATACAGCGTACGTATGTGTTATGGTTTCCATATATTAGAGTCCCCATAAACATACGGCCGGCATGCTTATGTATTCCTAGTCCTACATATTTTGGGACTAGGGCGTGACAATTACTTATGATTCTTGACATGATGGTATACGGATTAGTCTTGTTATTGGATCATTAATCATGAGATATTAACTTGATTTGTCGAGATGCTATCGAATACTGCTCCTGGTTGGTATTGGATAACATTGGATAGTGTTAGTTAAACAATGGATACATTGACTAGTAACGTATGTCACTACCACATTCTAAAATAGAGGTATTTTTTACTTTTTGTTTATTATAAGTGTTGTGTGAATTTATTTTAATTAATTACATGATATGTGTATTTATATATATATATATATATATATATATATATATATATATATATATATATATATATATATATATATATTATATAATGTTCTTAGTGCATGAGTTAGTAGACTAGACCTACAAGCCCACTAGATGAACCCCTGACCAAAATGTAGGATAATGGATTTAAATTGTATTATTTCAGGATTTATTTATTTAGGCTTATAATTAATTGTCATGATTTTATTTAATTATTGCACCTTACCATGGCTTCGATATTTGGAGCGCTACCCTAGCTTTTGTCTTCCAACAAATTTTACACCCTTGTCCTAGACGTGCCAGTCTTCTACTTTGGTCTTTGTGTGACTCATAATTATGCCTTGTTGTGCTTTATTTTAGTCGCATAATATTCGTCGCAGATGTTATTATTTTAATTCCGAATAAATCTAATTTTGTATCTTTGTGCGTTCAAATCGAAATTGGAGACACAATCTCGACCCATTTTGAGCAACCCAAATTAGGGTAATATTCCATTCTGAGTCTTCTTCATTCATGACACTTGTGTCCTACCTAATTTTAGCCCCATGTATATTCAATTTATTTTAGAACACCAATTATATTTATTTTAATTAAATTAAACCATAAACCCAACTTTGTGCAATTTTCTAATTGTTGGACACATTTATACAAAAGTGCATTAAGGTGTCCACCCTATTAGACACAACACGTGAAGATACCCATTTCTCCTTTATGTAAATTTTTCCATAATTTTTGGGAGTGTGTAAATCTTAACATCAACCTCCTCAAACCATAGCCCTCCTTTATTTTGAACCAATGTAATCCTAACCCTCCATTTTGAATCAAACCAAATCCTAGCCCTTGAAATACCTACATGAGAAGCCCTTTTTCCAAGGGTTTGACCAAGCCAATTTCTAGGTCAACCCAATACTATACATATATAAATATTCTCTTCTTTACTTTTTCTTTTCTTTTTCTATTCCTTCAAACCACAAGTCACGGCCGACATACACCCCCCATCTTCCTATTCATCGCCTTCTTCTTCTCCCAGCCGACACCAATCTCATGTTCATGCATCTTCATCCTTCTGCCTCGCCATCCTCGCCGGAGCGTCCCTGTCCTCGCCTGCGTACGCCGGAAGCGTCGCTGCCAACCGACACCAGCACCCTGCCTGCTTCCATCGTTCTCCTCAACCGCTCCGCCGGAGCAGACCGTCTGCACCGAGGAACACCCCACGGTCACGTTCTCCCCGACCCGATGTACCCGTCGACCGGAGTCCAATGCTCGCCTGAAGCCCGTTGTTCCCACCTGAAGCCCGCTGTCCCCGCCATTGACAGCCACCATAACCCCCGCTATTGCCTGAAATCGACGCCAGCACCGAGTCCGGCCACCCCCTTCCTGCCAACCCGACCGTGCACTCGACCTTGCCTGAAACCAACCTCGACCCGCTGCTCATCGCTGAACCTGCCCCGCTGAACGCTGCCAGACCTCACGACGAAGAACCTGACCTCCTTCTCCTTGATGAACAGCAACAACACGACGACTCATCGATAGCGTACACCAGAATCCGGCCCCGCTGCCATTCACCTGAGCTTCTCCTCGACGGACAGACCTCCTCCCTCGTTCCCACGCACACAGGTTCGAATTGTACTTTCCTATTGTGTACGCGTATACGTATGATGGCGATTAGAATCTAGCGTATTTCCATGACGTATTCATGAGATGTTGATTGCTAGGTTATGCAAATTAAACCCAACTCTTATGCGTACGCGTATATTATTTAGTTTGGTATATATATATATATATATATATATATATATATATATATATATATATTAAGTAGGTGTATATATACTATGTGGTAATTAAATGCTATACCAGTTATGACTATATATATGTATTTATACGGTGTGGCCATAAATGTTAGTAGTAGGTATCTCATGTCTACATTTGACTGTATATATATACTATATGACCCTAGTATAATTACGGATGCCCTGTATTTGCACATGACATATAACCCTGTAAACTGTGAGTAGACTGCCTTATATACACTGACGTACTGGCAAGCATGTGTTAGCTTGGACTGTCTGATTTGTACAGCAATTACAGATGTGACACCCGTGCAACTAGACGCACACTTGACCCTAGTTGACCAGTGTCACCCTAGTGTAGCTGCTAAGTTCAGTATATTGTGTTTGTGTGTATGCTAGTGTAACGACTGATGCTATATTGTATTATATTATATATATATATAGGACCATTGGATCATCCTGTGAGACTTCAGGAGTAGGATATTGGTATTGCCAGCTAAGGACCCCAGGCGAGTATATTCTCTGATAGTTTCTTATTTATGATATTCTCTATGTTCATTGTATTTAGTATAAATATCCATATTTCTTGACACAATGGTTACACGAATTGGTATATCTGGATCTCGTCATGAGATGTTATTCCTTGTATATGGTGTATCTTGTACAAGTCTTGTTTCATTGGTTATCTTGTGCATGTACAGACACTGATTCTCGGGGAGACTTGCTACCTTCCTAGAGAATCCTGTGCCATAGCGTATCATGGTTGGATCTACTATACCAGTCGGGGTGGAAAGTATTTTAGTGTAGATATGTTATCATACCCTCCATGTACAAGTCTTGTTCTCATGTTAGTGTTGCTCGTACACTGCACGTATGACTAGCCAGGCCAGTATTCGTATACAAGTTCCCTAGCCGATCACATGTTAAAACTAGTACTCACACACTTAGTCATTAGTATTCTTGTTCATTGCCATATTGTTTATTCTTTTATTTATTTCCAGTATTTCCTTTATTATGTATCTCTTGTACATGTATATGCATCTTGTATATTTCTATCTATTTACTGCTACATAGTTTATATCATTGATGTAGAACTGTTGTTAGAGATGTACTTTGCTCCATCCTGACTGAAAATATTTTTCCAGAGGATCTTGAGGACTGGTGTCCGACATATTATGGACCAGGTATAGATGCAGACTACACACCAGAGATCTTAGAGGAGACACTACCTGCAGCTATTTAGACAGTATTTATTCTATCCAGTTGAGTTTATGTTGAGACTTATGTTAAGTTTAATTTGAGACTTGTGGAGACTTATTTTGTTGGACAGCTAGACTGTAGTTTATCTCTACTGAGACATTGTGTTTGACTTATGTCATCATTCTTATCTTTTATCGTGCCATTTATATTCTTATAATTTTGTAATTGAGTATAAATTATGACCTATTGTGAGATGTTATTTCATTATCCTTCTTATTGGAGTTGATATCATTGACAGGTTGTGAGTTATGGTTAGTATTTATTGTGACCTAGATAGCGTTCTACCGTCGATGCTGCGGCGTTGGATGGACGTACCCACGTACTCGTGCCCCTATTTCGGGTGATGTTAGAGATGTACCAGCGTTTTAGTGGTGGCCCATGCAGGTCAGACTTCGCAAGTTATGCGTTGTCGTGGTAGTGCGACATCTTAGTTGTGCTACTGTGTGCCTGCGATAGGATCTAGGATATAGCATACTAGGATGAGAGCGAATACTCAATCATAATTAGAAATATTTTTTAATCTATCTGTCTTGGTATCCTTATTCCTTCTGAATATTGCTTCCCTTAGAATTTTGATGTCCTTCCTTGATGATATCGTATCTATTGCATAAATTGATTCTTTTTTGTTTGTCTTCAGGATGCCGCAGAAGACAAGATCTATGAGAGTGGGAGCATCAACTTCAGAGGGGTCTGCCACCTCTCCACCCGATGGACAGACATCTAGAGTTCCTCATCTTCCACCTGTTCCGAGCGTTGCCCCAGATATGACAGAGAACCTTCCACCTCCACCGACTCTGCTTCTCGCAGGTATGCCCATTGACGGGGCACAGATGTTTACTTTGATCCAGGGCATGGTAGATGCCCAGAGAGTGACGACAGAAGATCAGCGAGTTCAAGCTGAGGCTCAGAGAGTGCAGGCAGAGGCACACCAAGCGCAGACTGAACTGATGAGAGAGAGCAGGGAGAACGCTCACCAGATCGCACTACAGGCAGTTGAGAGAGTTTTCCAGCAGTATCCTGGCCAGCAGCAACAGCAGAGACTAGGCACTATAGTTGATTTCAAGAGGATGATTCCTTGAGAGTTCAAAGGCAATGAGGGGATACTCTACACAGACGACTGGCTAGAGGATATAGAGAGGAACTTACGTTTAGCGTAGATTTCAGAGATTCTTCAGACCGCTGGAAGTCAGATGTTTGATATCGCGTAGACATGGTATCGTACGGAACCAAGACTCACTGACGAAGGACTTACTTGGGAGACCTTTAAGGAGCTTTTCAAGGAGAAGTTCTTTCCCGACGTGGCCTTGGAAACTTTGGAAAGTCAGTTCCATGAATTGGTCCAAGGAACCATGTCGGTCGACGATTATGCCACATAATTCTGTCGATTGAGCCGCTTTGAATCGTCTATGATTCGATACCCAGGAGACAAAGCCCGAAAGTTTAGAAAGTGGTTGACGAGAGAGATTAGGTCGCGCACTTCTGGTCGTCGTACCGCTACCTTTGGGGATATCTTGATGGATGCCCAGATTACAGAAGAGGATCTGGATCTCAGGCCTAAGAGGAGTCACAATATTTCTGGAAATACGAGTGGTAGCGCGGGACCAGCCAAGCGCCCCCATATTCAGCAGCAGTCGAGGACGTTTCAGTATAACTACCAGCAGTACCAGGCACCGGTTCGTGTTCAGCAGGATCAGCAGACTTGTCATTTCTGTAAGAAGCTAGATCACCTTTCGGAGAGCTTTAGATTGAGGCTAGGACTTTGTTTGCGTTGTGGCGATGCAGGACATCGAATGAGGGATTGTCCTCTAGTTCATTATCTTCCCGGACAGTACACAGCTCCAAATTATAGAGATCCAGTTAGGCCACATGTGAAACCGCAGATTGCTCACCACCCGCGGAGGGAGCCACCCCAGCAGGGTGGAGCATTTGCGATGACGGTCGAGGAGACCGATACTGCAGGTGATGTGTTAGCAGGTTCTGTTCTTCCCTTTCCTCCTGTTCCATTTTTGTCTGTTTGATTGATTGATTTCTTAGTACCGTAGCTTGTATCAGTGATTTTTGCTCGAATATAGTTAGTAGTACACCCTGACAGAGACTACAATACCATGACAAAACAGACCATAAACCATATATATATATTTTTTCTAGATTGCATGTTGTATAACTGTAGGTAGAATTTTCCTAGACTTTGATTATTGGGGGTTGACTGTAGTAAAAATTAATGAAGAGGTTATGCCTTGATAGAGAGAGACAAGGTGCCTTAAATTTTGAGGATAAACATTAATTTAAATAAAGAGATGAGAATTTAATATGACAGAATTGACGATTTTTGTTAAATCATTGATTTTATGAAGATTATGATACGATTGAAATTGTCATTAGTTTTGAGAAATTTAAGAAGATTATCAATATATTTATTGGACTACAAGGTATAAATTTATATTGAATGTGGTATTTGAAGATTTAATAAGTATTACATTGATGAGTATTGTGTGGAAAAAGAATAGTGGAGTAAACCCTTAATGGATTAGCGTTTGAATTCAAATTTTTTGGATGAGATTTTAGATTTTCTAAATTTACATTGATTGGATTTAAATTAGAGAATTGGATATTAAAATTTTGAGTATTTAATTATTAACTTAAAATTTTGAAGGAGACTGTAATAAGAAAGGAATTTGATTTTTATTTCAAGGATTTTTAGGAATATGATATTTTGAAAATTTTATGAAATAACAATGTGGATTTACTCCATGATTATGTGGATTGATAAATTCAAATTTTGATGAAAAATAATATAATAAGTAAATACAACTGTTGAGAATCTTAAATTTCGAGGACGAAATTTTTCTAAGGAGGGTAGACTTGTCACTACCACATTCTGAAATATGGGTATTTTAGACTTTTTGTTTATTATAAGTGTTGTGTGAATTTTTTTATTTAATTGCATGATATGTGTATTTATATATATATTATATAATGTTCTTAGTACATGAGTTAGTAGACTAGACCTAGAAGCCCACTAGATGAACCCCTGACCGAAATGTAGGATTGTGGATTTAAATTGTATTATTTCAGGATTTATTTATTTAGAGTTATAATTAATTACCGTAATTTTATTTAATTGTTGTGCCTTACCGTCGCTTCGATATTTGGAGTGCTACCCTAGCTTTTGCCTTCCAACAAATTTTACACCATTGCCCTAGACGTGCCAGTCTTCTACTTTGGTCTTTGTGTGACTCATAATTATGCCTTGTTGTGCTTCATTTTAGTCGCACAATATTCGTCGCAGACGTTATTATTTTAATTCCGAATAAATCCAATTTTGTATCTTTGTGCGTTCTAATCAAAATTGGAGACACAATCTCGACCCATTTTGAGCAACCAAAATTAAGGTAATATTCTATTCTGAGTCTTCTTCATTCATGATACTTGTGTCCTACCTAATTTTAGCCCCATGTACTTTCAATTTATTTTAGAACACCGATTATATTTATTTTAATTAAATTAAACCATAAACCCAACTTTGTACAATTTTCTAATTGTTCGGCACTTTTATGCAAAAGTGCTTTAAGGTGCCCCCCCCCCCCATTGGACACAATACGTGAAGAAACCCATTTCTCCTTTATGTGAATTTTTACATAATTTTTGGGAGTGTGTAAAACTCAACATCAACCTCCTCAAACCATAGCCCTCCTTTATTTTCAACCAATGTAATTCTAACCCTCTATTTTGAATCAAACCAAATCCTAGCCCTTGAAATACCTACATGAGAAGCCATTTTTTCAAGGGTTTGACCAAGCCAATTTCTAGGTCAACCCAATACTATACATATATAAATATTCTCTTCTTTACTTTTCCTTTTCTTTTTCTATTCCTTCAAGCCATAATTCACAGCCGACATACACCCCCCCCATTTTCATGTTCATCGCCTTCTTCTTCTCCCAGCCGACACCAATCTCCTATTTACGCGTCTTCATCCTTCTGCCTCGCCATCCTCGCCAGAGCGGCCCTGTCCTCGCCTGCGTACGCCTGAAGCGTCGTTGCCAACCGACACCAGCACTACGCCTGCTTCCACCGTTCTCCTTAACAGGTCCGCCAGAGCCGACCGTCTGCACCGAGGAACACCCCGCGGTCATGTTGTCCCCGACCCGCTGTACCCGTCGACCGGAGTCCAGCGCTCGCCTGAAGCCCGCTGTTCCCGCCTGAAGCCCGCTGTCTCCGCCATTGACAGCTACCACAACCCCCGCCATTGCCTGAAATCGACGCCAGCACCGAGTCCGGCCACCCCCTTCCTGCCAACCCGACCGTGCACTCGACCTTGCCTGAAATTGACCTTGACACGCTGCTCATCGCTGAACCTGCACCGCTGAACGCTGCCAGACCTCACGACGACGAACCTGACCTTCTTATCCTCGACGAACAGCAGCAACTCGACGACTCGTCGACAGCATACACCTGAATTCGACCCTGCTGCCATTCACCTGAGATTCTCCTCGACGGATAGACCTCCTCCCTCGTACCCACGCACACAGGTTCAAATTGTACTTTCATGTTGTGTACGCGTATACGTATGATGGCGATTAGAATCTAGCGTATTTATATGACGTATTCATGAGATGTTGATTGCTAGGCTATGCAAATTAAACCCAACTCGTACGCGTACGCGTATATTATTCAGTTTGGTATATATATATATATATATATATATATATATATATATATATATATATATATATATATATATATATATATATATATATATTCTTCAACTTGGTATATATATATATTCTTCAACTTGGTATATATATATATATATATATATATATATATATATATATATATATATATATATATATATATATATATATATATATATATATATATTAAGTTGGTGTATATATACTATGTGGTAATTAAATGTTATGCCATTTATGACTATATATATGTATTTATACGGTGTGGCCATAAATATTAGTAGTAGGTATCCCGTGTCTACATTTGACTGTATATATATATACTATATGACCCTTGTATAATTACGGATGCCCTGTATTTGCACATGACCATGTAACCTTGTAAACTGTAAGTAGACTGCCTTATGTACACTGACGTACTGGCAAACCATGTGTTAGCTTGGACTGTCTGATTTTGTACAGCAATTACAAACGTGACACCCGTGCAACTAGACGCACACTTGACCCTAGTTGACCAGTGTCACCCTAGTGTAGCTACTAAGTTTAGTATATTGTGTTTGTGCGTATGCTAGTATAACGACTGATGCTATATTGTATTATATTATATGTTTATAGGACCATTGGATCGTCCTGCGAGACTTCAGGAGCAGGACATTGGTATTGCCAGCTAAGGACCCCAGGCGAGTACATTCTCTGATAGTTTCTTATTTATGATATCCTCAATGTTCATTGTATCTAGTGTAAATATCTAATTTTTTGACACAATGGTTACACGGATTGGTATATCCGGATCTCGTCATGAGATGTTATTCCTTGTATATGGTGTATCTTGTACAAGTCTTGTTTTATTGGTTATCTTGTGCATGTACAGACACTATTTCTCGGGGAGACTTACCTTCCTAGAGAATCCTGCGCCATAGCGTACCATGGTTGGATCTACTATACCAGTCGGGGATGGGGAGTATTTTAGTGTACAAGTCTTGTTCTCATGTTAGTGTTGGTCATACACCGCACGTATGACTAGCCAGGCCAGTATTCGTGTACAAGTTTCCAAGCCGATCACATGTTAAAACTATTACTCACACACTTAGTCATTAGTATTCTTGTTCATTGCCATATTATTTATTCTTGTATTTATTTCCAATATTCCTTTTATTGTGCATCTCTTGTATATGTATATGCATATTGTATATTTTCATCTATTTACTGCTACATAGTTTATATCATTTATGTATAACTGCTGTTAGAGATGTACTTTGCTCCATCCTGACTAGAAATATTTTTTCAAAGGATCTTGAGGACTGGTGTCCGACACATTATGGACCAGATATAGATGCAGACTACACAACAGAGATCTTAGAGGAGACACTACCTGCATCTATTTAGACAATATTTATTCTATCCAGTTGAGTTTATGTTGAGACTTATGTTAAGTTTAATTTAAGACTTGTGGAGACTTATTTTGTTGGACAGCTAGACTGTAGTTTATCTCTACTGAGACATTGTGTTTGACTTATGTCATCATTCTTATCTTTTATCGTGCCATTTATATTCTTATTGTTTTATGATTGAGTATACATTATGAGCTATTGTGAGATATTATTTCATTATCCTCCTTATTGGAGTTGATATCATTAACAGGTTGTGAGTTATGGTTAGTATTTATTGTGACCAAGACATCGTTCTACCGCCGATGCTACGACATAGGCTGGACGTACCCACGTACTCGTGCCCCTATTCCGGGTGTGGGTCGTGACAACGTATCATGGTTGGATCCATCGTATCAGTCGGGGTGGGGGAGTACTAGCTAGATATGTGATCAAAAACTATTGGCAAGTAGTGTAAATTATCGGCTACTAGCTAATCATATACTTCACGTATGGTTGAGTTAGCTTATCCTTAATGTAAATCATTGAATCTCCCAAGCCGATCACATATCTATTTATTATTTCAAAACACCTAGTATAGTTGCAGTTCTTCATATTCAGTTCATAGATTATATTGCTTTGTACCTAATATTGTAGTTCTTTTGTCTTTTATCTCATATATGTATTGGCTATACCCTATTGATTACATTGACTGTCTCTCTTTACTATTATCATTGCATCAGTTTAGTGCTTTCTCATTATATATAACATCCTCTATTTTATTATTTTATAGTCTTTGTTAATTAATTGAAACTGCTATTGGGTTGTACTCGTTCCATCCTGATTGAATATATTTTTTTAGCCGACGACTTAGAGGACTGCTGCCCTACGTACTACGGACCACAGGAGTGGATAGCAGCCATGGGCCCTGACACTCCGGAGTGATTGCCAGGAGGTCTAGCCGGAATCACTAGTTATCATAGTTAGTTTTTATTTGCATATTGGCATCGGATTTGTCTTCGGCTTATATTTGAGACTTGGATATTATTTATATTTGTTGTTGATGTTTAGACTTTATTGTTATGTTTGACTTCTTTGATATCTTATTGTGCTCATATTGTGATTGAGTATTTATCATACATTATTATCAAATTGTCCTCCTTCTTGGAGTTGAGATATTATTGACAGATTATATATTGTGTGAGATTCTAGTTAGTTAGTGATTACCTAGACAACATTCTAGCGCAGATGCTGTACAGTAGCCTAGATGTACCCACGTACTCGTGCCCCTTTACCGGGTGTAGGTCATAAAAAAATACGTGAGGAAACCCATATCCTCAAATCGGAGTTGTCCACATGTCTACTAGGTTTGGAAATCAATATCAAACTTATATATTTACTTATTTTACGGATACTCATGAGTCACGATATGGATACTCACGCATCATAACTCGAATACTAACGATATGACCTAAATACTCACTTTGATGAATATTTGGATAATATACTTGAACGATGTCTATTCATCTTTGTAGAAGTATCTAGAAATGGATCTGAATTACTACCTACGTCATCGTTCATGGATGTACAATCGTCATCCTGATGACATGTGCGGTGTGCAGGATGAATACATAGAGGGAGTAGAAAAGTTCCTGCAGTTCGTCAAGGTGTTCCCCGAGTACATGGACGACACAAAAATTAATTGTCCGTGTGTGAAATATCGTAACTTGAAATTTCATCCAGAAGTGGGTATGACATATCATTTGTACTCGAGGGGTTTCACTCAAAATTACTATCAGTGGACCTCACACGGAGAGCTTGTGCCTTTAGCATCATACCAGAAGCCTTATGTGAAGCCATATATGAATGTCCATAAGCATGCTGATTTCGACGACGGGTACATGAACATGGTTTTTGATGCTGTAGGGCCTAGTTTCGATCCGGACAATCATGAAGCAGTTGAGGAGGCACCGAATGTTGATGCTGCAAAGTTTATGGAGTTGTTAGAGAATACAATGACTCTATTGTATCCGAGTTGTGTGGATCATTCACCGTTAGAGGTAGTCACCAGACTGTTGTGCATAAACTATGATTTCAACATATCACAAGAATGCTACAATCTACTGATCGAGTTGATTATAGAAATCTTGTCGGAGGGTGCCAAGTTACCTACATACTTCTACCGATCTAAGAGTGGTTAGATTGCTATCGATGGGATATAAGAAAATTAAATCATGTCACAAAGGGTGCATGTTGTACTATAAAGAAGACAAAGATGAAGCAGTGTGCATATTCGGTAGTGTTGATCGCTACAAGGCAACTGGTACTGAAAAGTCTTTCGGTGCAAGGAAACCGACCAATTCGATGCACTACCTTCCTTTGACGCTGCGGTTGCCGAGGTTATTTACGGTAAAGGAGACTGCCGAAAATATGAGTTGGCACAAGCTGGAACAGATCGAAGGAGTATTGGATCATCCATTCGATGGAGAAGCATGGAAGCACTTTGATCGAGAGTATCCCAATTTTGCTTTGGATTCGCATAATGTCATATTGGGGCTCTCCTCCGACGAATTTACCCCATTTGGACTTTTGGGCTCCCAGTATTCGTTTTGGCCTGTGATTGTCATCCCGTACAACTTATTTTCTTGGATGTGCATGAAGACTCCGTACATGTTTCTAACCGTTAACATTCCGTGTCCGAACAATCCCAAGAGGAACATTGATGTTTACTTATAGCCATTGATAGATTAGTTTAATCAGCTGTGGGAAGTAGGCACTAACACGTATGATGTTTCCAGAAAGTAAAATTTTTAGATGAGGGCAACACTTATGTGGACCATCAATGACTTTTTTGGCCTATAGAATATTATCGGGATGGAACACTCATGATTGTCTCTCATTTCCGTATTTCATAGACCATACTAAGGCTTTTTATTTGAAACACAGAGAAAAACCGTTCTTCTTTGATTGTCATCGACAGTTTCTGCCGAAAGATCATCCATTCCGGAGGAACAGGAATGTGTTCCATGCCGGCGTTGTGGAGAAGGCCTATCCACCGCCAATATGGTCCGGAGACATGATATGGAAGGAGGTCAGAGATTTTCTAGTGCTATTAAAGATCCTACAAGGGGTATAAGTGTGATGGATTTGATCGAACTCATAACTGGACGAATAGGAGCATATTCTAGGATCTTCCATATTGGAGCACCAATATGATCAGACATAACCTTAATGTCATACATATTGAGAAGAATGTGTTTAAAAATATAATTAATACTGTGATGGACGTAAAGGAAAAGACGAAAGACAATCCTAAGGCCAGGTTGGACTTAGAAGAAATATGCAGACTCCCTTCGTTTTATTTGATAGAGAAAGGGAATAGGAAGGTGATGCAGCCTAAGTCAATTTTCTCATTGGACAAGGAGGATAAAGAGAGACTTTTTTTGTGGATTCAGGGCCTAAAATTTTCAGACGGGTACTTGTCGAATCTGAGAAGATATGTCGACCCGAAGGAGAACAAACTGACAGGTTTGAAGAGCCACGATTGTCACGTATTTATGGAGAGGCTAATTCCGGTTGCATTTCGGAAATTCTTACCGCAGGTAGTTTGGGATCCATAGACCGCGCTTAGCATATTCTTCAGAGACCTTTGTTCTACTAAGTTAATCGTCGATCGTCTAGAAAAGCAGGAGAAGAACATTGCGGTAACAATTTGCAAGCTTGAGAGAGTGTTCCCACCTAGATTCTTCGACTCCATAGAGCATTTGCCGATTCATCTTTCCTATGAGGCACGCGTTGGTGGACCTATCAGTTATCGGTGGATGTACCCGTTCGAGCGAAATTTGAACCACCTCAAGAGGAAGGTGAAAAATAAGGCACGGTGGAGGGTTCTATTTGTGAAGACTATGTTCTCGAGGAGATTATAAACTTTTTTTTGATGTATTTCAAGCCTCTTTTTGCTACTAATAGAACGAGAGCTCACAAAAACGATGACGGGTATCAGGAATCTAATGAGGTAATACTGAAAGTATTCAATACTTTCGGAAAGCCCTCGGATAAAATGAAGAAGAGATATATAAATGACGACGCGCTTAGGGCCACTCAGTTGTATGTATTACTCAACTGCGACGAGGATGAGGTGGAGAAGCTAAAGGGGTAAGTAATTAATACGTTGACATTTATGTCATCTCATTATAATTATTACACTAATCCGCCTATGCTTTGTTGTGTTTTAGCACATATAATGATGCTGTAAGGTCGAGTAGACCATACATAACAGATGAAGAAGTAGAATAGGAAATGAGACTTTATTTTCCTTCATAGTTGACCGTCTATGTAAGGATCTCGGTAATTATTTTTTGTGTATGTATACTTGCACAATAATTAACGTTAAACTTAATATCGCTTATTTGATATTTAGGTCGATCGTCCAGAGGCAACACTTTAGATTGAATCTATTAGAATTCTAGCGAAGGAACCAATTTATTTCGTCAAGATATGGCCAACTTACTGTGTAAATGGGTTTAGGTTCAAGTCAACAAATGCCCCAATAAGAGATATCTTTCTGGATCTCGATTCTACAAAAAATAGTTGTTTGTGTATCAAATCTTCGAACTACAAAGACGTCAATCCAGACACTGATTTCTTCGGTATCTTATGAGAGATTGTGGAGTTGACATATAATTATGCCACAAATCCTTCTAAGATCGTGCTATTCAAGTGTGAGTGGTTCGATCCGACTAAGATCAAGGTTAAATAATTGACAAGCATGGTCTTCTGGATAAAAACTACCAGCATCGATATCAAGGATATGAACTCTTTGTTCTATCAAGTCAGTATCAGCTAGTGTACTTCACAACTTATCCTAAACGAGGAACTAGAAGGTCGGATTGGTGGACATTATGTAAGACTAAAGTTAGAAATACCTTTGACATTGACAAAATAGCTTATCAGGAAGACGACCTACCTCTTGTTGCAAATATTGTAGATGTGGACTCAATGAAAGTTACTCATAACATGTTTCATCAAGTAGAAGAGGTAGAAGTATCAGAAGACGATGACGAAGTAGATGAAATTGAAGATGAAGAGGAAGAGGAAGAGGAAGAGGAAGAGGAGGGGGGGGGAGGAAGACGAAAAAATGAATTTTCAGATGATGATTGAAAATTAAATAAAATTCATTTAGACTTGTGATATTGTGGCCTAATTTTCTAATACGTTTATCATGGCCTTGTTTTATAATGGTGACACTTTTTTGTGGCCTAGTTCTGTGATACTTATGTTTGTGACGGTGATACATACATATCTCTGTGTATTTGCGGTCTAGTTCTGTGATCCTTATATTTTGTGATGGTGATACTTTTATTATTTACACTTTTATTGTGGCCTAGTTCACAACTTCTGTGTATTTTTTTCTATCATGTAATATGAATATCTCTGTATATTTGTTTTATCATTATATGTTATTCTCAGATATGTCTGGACGACGTGGATCATATTTCCGCGGTAGATGCTCTAGACGTAGTCCTCTTCAGGACACAGATACTCCTTCCCGATCCTCGTCCCCGAGTACTCCATACTATCGACCATCAGTACCTCAGACTGCGACTGCGACAACCGCACACTATCGACCAGCAGTACTTCAGACTCCGACTGTGACGACCACACGTGGGAGTACTCTTGGGACAATTAGTACTCTTGGGACCAGCAGTTCCAGGTCCGAGAGTATCCCGTCTAGTGTTCCTGCTCCGTCCAGTTTTCCTGCTGTTGACGGTACCATGGAGACAGAGGAGGAGATGGCGGTCGAGCCGACTCCGTCTCCATATCAAAGTGATCCTCCGTGCTCTCCGCCGGATGAGATGAGAATGGAGATTTTGGTCGATGGCCCTACAAAGTAAGTTAATTAGTTATTTGCTTCTTGTGAATATATATATATATATATATATACTTTTTAATGAGTTTAATTATCAATGTGTATACAGATATCATCCCCTGACGGTACAGGGAGCACTGGACATTTTCGGAGGCAAAACTATGGTGGGCCATGGATAAACTATTCGGATGCCTCAAAAGAGAGAGAGACGTTCTGGTATGGACACTTCAAGGAAAAAGTATATTTGATTTTAAAATCAATAATATTTTTTATGTTAATATTACTTCTTGTAGAGAACATATTTTTATCCACCATACTGGGCCGCACATATCGAGCAGCAGTTTCCTTCCTTCGCCGCCAAGCTAATCTGTGATGCTATGGATGACCAGAAGGATCGTGATAGCGAAGGAAAATCGATCCAAGGTTGGATCACGCCTGAGCACTGGAATGCGATGAGGGCTACATTCAACGAGGATTGGTATAGGAAAAAGTTGGAGAAGGTCAAGGCGGCTCGGCAGAGGGCGAAAAAGTGGTGGGGTGGGTCAATTTCGATGGCGGAATATTTCCTTCGCTTGGTACGTCTTTCATTGTATACGTACAATTTTTAATCATCGTGGCCTAATTTTATACTTTAATAACAAATAATACATTTCTTAATAGGTCCAATGGGGTGAGGACGCAAACATGGTGACATTGTTCCTCGCCACTCATAGGAAGGACAGACAACTTATCGATGATAGGACGGGACGCAAACATGGTGACATTGTTCCTCGCCACTCATAGGAAGGACAGACAACTTATCGATGATAGGACGACGCAGAGCTACGTAAGTATTAATCTTATATTTTGAACATTTTGTAATAACTTAGCAAAAATACATGTAATTAGTAATAAGTATCAAAGATATATAGTAAGTAGTACGCTTATCGTTAGATGCGTATTTTTCTAGGATGAGTATAGGAGGCTCCGCGAGTTGACCCAGCCCACACAGGGAGAGGGGGGTAGTTCCTCGGAACCCCCGGCCCACCCAGCTCCGATGGATGAGAGCCATTGGTGGTCAACATAGGGGCACGTACTATGGTACAGGACCCTACAGTGTCTATGTTGCGTCACAGTCCTCTAGGATACCACCTGCCGATCACTACAAGAAAAATGGCTTTTCTTGATGCTTTTCCTCGTCAAGAAATGGTTTTCTTGACGGTTCTAGATCCGTCAACTAGAACACAGTTAAGAAAAGTTTATATTTTTCTTGACGGTTTCTGGTTTTATTATCTTGACGGTTTTAAACCGTTAAGTACGTCATGGTAGATAAGAACTTTTCTTGATTGTGGCCTAGATGACGGGTAATAACCGTCAAAAAAACCATTTATGACCAAAAAAAACTATCAAGAAAAGTCATTCTTGATGTTTAAAAGCCGTCAATAAATGATGTTTTGTAGCAGAATTAAAGTATTTGTTGACGTTTTATAACCGTCAAGAGAAGCTAATTTTTGTATAACAAAAATTCTTTTTTATAATTATATATTATATATCGAACAGATATAATATCAATATAATCCACAAAAATCAAAAAACTATAATACATAATTTTTATATTAACAAATATGCGTTCGTACACCACAAATATCCAACCACATCGAAAATAACCAAAGTATGTGGTTTTTGTGCATGTTAAACATCCAAAACTTATTTATACAAGTAAACCAAAATATATCTGAACCCGAAGCACATCCCTCCAATCACAGTACAACCTTCATTTTCTACCACCTGAGAAAAAAATAGATTTATTCAATGTGTGTGTTTGTACAAACTGATATCAATTCTATCAGAGAATAACAAGTTTAAATTTTTTAATACCAGCATCAGTAGCAGTAGCAGTAGCAGAAGTTTCAGTTTGCAGCACTAGGAGCCTTGGAACTGCAGGTTGTTGCATGTATCATCAGGGAAGAAACTGTGCAGGGTTAGAGAAATGCAATTCCAGTAACTAGTATCAGTAATATTTGAGTATCAGTTCACATCGGAACATACCTATGGTTGATAACATGTAATATGGTTTTATTGGACAAAAATTGGATGTCTACAGTAGTAAATTGCAATAATGAAATGTTAGGCAGTCAGTAAGCTATACCGAGGCTAGGAAATAGGTGTTTGAGTTGTAGTGTCAGGGAATAGCATGAGAAATTACATGTTTAATCATAAATTACTGAACTATATAGAGGTATCAGTTGTTGTGTTAATAACAAACTAGTAGAGTATCAGGTTGTGCCAGTGAGTGTGCAAACCGGTTTAGAAACAGGAAAACTGCAGAACACATGTGCAGAATCTGCATCACTACCAGCAGCCTATAAGTACCAGCAACTAGAGCAACACTGGGACAGTATTCTGTAGCAGTACCTGTAGTGCAAGACTGCAGTTGCAGAAATTTCTGCAGTGCCAATTACAGGAGAAACAACAGTAGTGCGCTGCAGATTTCTTACAGAAATCTGGAATCTATGCACAAGTGTGTAGTGTTACACTGCAATAGTGGGGAGTATTATGTGTGCAACAGAGGGTGCAAGTGCAGAACTTCAGTGTGTGCCAATATATGTGTCATAGAGTGTATGATAACCTATGAGTATCAATGAGTATATGGGTGTATTCAGTATAGGTTGGATAGTTATTTGTGAGTGTGGTACAGTATACAGAGTGCATAAGTGTGTGAAACTGTGTTCGAATGCGTGCACAAGTGTGCAAGTAAAACTGAATTGATCGAGTGTAGTGTGTGTTCACTTGTATATCAGTATACCCAAGTTTAGTGGTGAAGATTGCACAACAGGGAACAACCTTAACTGTGTACGAGTGAAATAGAATGTGCAGGTGTATGTGTGTAAGTGTGTGTAGTTAATGATCACTAATCTGGAATGAATGGGCAGTGTGAGAATAACGACAGAAATAAGTAAATCGTGATATCAGAACACCATCAAATTATAGGACAATTGTGTAGTGACCTAAATATAAAAAAGGATATGGGAGGACCTACCTACACTTTTGTACACAGCAACATATTATGCCCCATAACCCACAGACTTGTTGGACGGATAAAAGCCAAGGCTTTGATACAGGTCTGGAGAAAGTAGGGAACTGAAGAAATGAAGGATTGGTATGGTATCCAATGAGCAGCCCTTTGAGAAAAAATACTGATCTGGAAAAAGTAAGGAACTGTATAAAGGAACGATTGGTATGGTATCACCTTTTTAAGCAAAATTGCATGACTAAGAGCCAAAATGTATTTGCAATACCTCTACTGGGGTGAGCATTCCTTTTTACTAATTTTATCATTTTTTTGCTTCTTTGTGCCAGCCTTTAGGCCCTACCAGGGAAGGCTGATACAAAGTAAAGACACAATTAGTTACACCTCCACTGTCAAAGGAAGCCAAAGGAAACTCTAACCTTTCTCTTAAAAATACATGAGCACATATCCAAGAGATTCTAGATCATCCCTCCTTCTCTGCTCTTGAAAAGGTAATTACAATGAGTAAACAAATGTAAACACAAGAAACTTGATAATTATAAGTTAGATATTTAACTATATTGCACGAATATGGAGACAAAGACGGAGACGGATCCAGATAAGGACACACGGACAAGTTGCAACAATAGACACTTAGACAATTACCTATGAACTTGACAATAACAAGGTAAGAATTAAGACTCTATGTATATATCAGCCAATTTCAGCAAATATGAATGATATAAATGCATAAGAGAGTGGCCTACAGAATAAAGAGCTTGTCCACTAAATAATAATTGCATAATTATCTTCATTTTTGTAGTCATGCTTGCTGTTGCAATTGTTGTCTCGATAGGTTTCAATAATAATATTAGAACTGGAAATAGAAATGATAACCATGTGAGATCGAGATCAATGTCAAAAATGTCAAAAGAACATATTTGAAAAACAACCTTATTCTTTCAGAAGACAGATTTTCCATGCATTCAATTAGGAACTTCATATTCCTCTCCATAAGCGGAGTAGTTGATAATTTAAGGCGATCATATTCATACTGCAAGGAAACATAAACAATATAAGATAAAGAAAAAAAATTTATCGGTTACAATTGAGTATATCTATATCAAAAATTAACCCAAATGAGGCACTTTTAGTAAACATTAGATCAGCTATCGAGGACCGTCAATACATCATTAACCATAGTCCAGTCAGGATGATAAAAAACCTTGGGTTGCAATATCTTCAGCACACTGTCACTATGGTTGGTAAAAAAGGAAGGTCCGTGTACAAAAGTTAAGCCTTTATAAGGTTGATTTCCAATTAGCAGATTGGATGGTGCACCTTGGACTTCAGAATCGTGATGGAAAGGCTGCAACATTAACAACATAAATATCATCATCGTTTACCTAGGCATGATCTGGTAAATTATAAGCTTGACCAAGATTATTAACCACAAAAGATGTTGATTATAGTATAAAATTTGTTGGGTTTGGCCGATAATCAGTAGTAACCCCGTACGTGAAGCCAGAATCTTTCCATTGGTTTGATAGGAACCCTTCAAATTGCCACATAACAATGATCACTAACATTAGACAAACTGCCACTTCGCTAATAGTCCCTATATATGAAGCCCTCATCCCCCAGGGTTACAATACCCAGACACTTAATCATATTCGACACACGGGACTAGAAGGGACACCCTACTGTCCATTCAGTAAGATGAGATAACAACTTATCACCCCAGGGTTACAATACCCAGACACTTAAGTAAGCACAAGGATAGTTATCAACTTATCACCACCCTCCATTCGCACATTTGATTATGGAGGAACTATGTTGCAACTTGCGTGGACACATGAAAATGGTGTTCGTATCCATATCATGTCCATACCCTAACTATGTTTCTTTTTGTGCAACATAGGTGACTAAATTGTACCTTCTTGAAAATGTTTGTATCTGGTACCCATATGTGTCCTTTATCCATATCTGGATCCATATTCATGCAACATAGGGGGTGGAAAGAAGGGTATCAAATATTTTTCCTACCTTTTTGACTAGATCCTAACTTGTTGACATGCGAGGACTAAACAAGTTTATTAGCAAAAGTTTCAGAAGTTTTTGTTGTCACTCAATTTTTTTCTAGTTACCTCCTACACTGACCACACACCACTGTAGATGAGAGGCCCAGTCTGACTACAACATCTCTTAAACCCTAACAATGCAGCAGTGGCTAGTTTTATTGAGTTGCTACTTTGTGTATTGATGGTTTTTTTCGTGTTGTCATCTCGATGGCAGGAAAAGGTATACCATTCATTCTAAAAATCTCAGTTGTATCATGGTGCCTAACTTTAAAAAGGGTAACAAGCAAATTTTGGTATAAAATGCTATGCCCGGAACTTATCAGTAACCACATGCAAGAAAGACAAAAATGTTGGCAGAAGGCTTCATATTGGAATTCAGAAAAGTACATTGTGAGAAGGTATTAGAATAAAGATGGACATGGTAGATCTGAGATAACGTCTTTATGAATGCTCACTGCTGAAGGAAAAGAACTTTATGAGGAAACAAAACTTTGTAAAGAATGATTTGCTTAGCACAAAACCAAATTCTTCCGTTCATACCCTGTTTAGTCCTCACGAGAGGACACAACACTGCCAGTATATAATGGCATTGAAACTCGAAGAAACAAACCAGCCGAATAAACAACATATCATTTCTAATATAGTAATTTGCTCACCTCTAAAAGCTACAATAGTGTTTATATTGGAGAGATAATGTTATGTATTTAGGTAGAACACCATCAATTTTCTTTTTGTTTTTTTGCGACAAACATGATATATGATTAAGTAAAACACCCACAACAGATCTACTACTTGTCCTAAGCATTACAAAGTCCAATTAATTATATCTCTTTACAATTAAAATTTTTTATCCCGGCCAATCATTTGGTAAAAGAAATTTTTTTTGTATAACAACTCCATGGTAGCATGGACCATGTTTACCAAATAAGCAGGTAAAACTTAAGATATCAAAGTAAGATATACAATTCAAGTATTCTAGGATGAGGAGGATGGTGTGGCATCTCCCTAGAATTCAGCAAAGTGTTGTCGTCGGAGTAGGAGAGAGCAAGGGAATAAAGAAGAGAGAACAGAGAAAGATACAATTGCCTAGACTTTCTTTTTTGGGTAAGTTACAATTTTCTTTTTTTTATTTGTTTTGATCTGTTTTGTTTTGTAAAGTTGTCCATATTTTCCCTTTTGAAGGCCTTCTTTATTATCGGTTCATGTGGCAAATATGAGCCAATAGCTCAATCCAGTATATCCAAAATACTTTATTCAATCTCAGCCTTATTAAGAGATATTTTAATCCCATCCCTTAAATGTTAAGAATTTTTAGATGAAGACTTGATACTCGATACAAGAAACACAAAGGAAAGAAGAATATGAATAAAGATGATATTACGGTATACAAATCTATAACTTCTGCAAAATTAAAAACCGCAAAGTAGAGCCGCTAGCAAAATCCAATTATGATGGTTAACAAACGAGCATATTATGAAACAAAATATTATATTTATCTTGCAAAATGTGCTAACTAGTAGAGAGGAAGATATTAGATAGAACGAAAAGCAAAAAAAAAAACATGGAAAGGACTGTAGATAATACATGTACCTCAAATTATCTTTGAAAAAAAACCAAAAATCCAAGTCCATACAATATAAATAAATTAAACAATTAAGAAACTTAGATACAACAAAATATACAATTTGAGGATGCCTGAAAAATCTATAAGTAAGTTTAGATACTAAAATACGACCAATGAAAAAGTATATATGACCGCACCATCAACAAAGTTACTAGACTTTAGGACAAAGCAGAATGTACCAAAAAAAAGTGATATATAACATATGTGGAACTATTTTGACCAAGTTTACCTTATTTTGACATGAAAGATAGCTCTACCCCCATCCACCTGAAGGCAACTGTTTTGACAACAAAAAATCACAGGCTTTCCGGATTGAGGAGCTCTTCTCATAGGTTTTCCATCAGCAACCAATCCCTTCACTCCAAACCATGTGTCATAAGTGAAGCAAAGAGCCCAAGAGCCATACCTGGATAGAATAAGTCTTAGTATCCAACAGATGTTTACCTTATTAATGTTCATCGATGTTCAAATTTCAATATGCAGTACATATTTTGCACATTCTCATGATTGTCTGATTCATTATACATATATTTGTTAGAAGAAGAAAAAATAACAAGAAACAAAAAAAAAGTAGTTATCCCATTATGCTATTATACACATTCTTATGATTGTCTATTTCATGAAATTGAACTTTTTCTCTTTCCCTACAATATCAAGTAGTTATCCATTATGCTATTTTCCTTCAACATATGGAAACATGAAGAAAGAACTTAACATAATCAGAGATGATGAGCCACAAAATCTTAATAAAAGAAGAAAACTATCTAGTTTAGTGATTACAGTTATTCACAAAGCACTTCCTATGTATATTTCTATTTTGATAATTATTAATATCTTCTAATATACAAAAAGAATATAAAATAAATAGAAATATGGATCAAATTTCTTATCCAATAGGGACAATATAAACAGGTGATGAACGTCAAGCTTCTAGCATATATGTTATTTTTATATTGCAAATCAAAACACCTACCTAGTTCTTGTTTCCATAAACATTCAGACGTATACACTCGTATTAACGAACGTTCTCTAAATAGTATTGTTTTTGGATTATACAATCACCAATTCCCATTTAGTCCAAATTCTAGTAATCATCACCTCATCAAACAATAGGAAATGTCATTAGAAAGATATACAGCTAAATAAAACAAAAATATTAGAAACATTAATGAGGACCTAGGTTTTGGACTCAGGATATCGGCTGAGACATTTCATCAAATACTTGGTGACCATGCCGAAAGGATCATCTGGCACTATAGGGGCTTACCAAAATCAAAACAAGGGATTAAACATCTAGAGAAGAGAACCATATCAAAAGCTTTTACAGGATATGGAATCCTTTGAGATGACATCACTCCCTTCGATCATAACTAGCAGAGTGTCGTAGCACACCTCCCAAAGATGGAACACTCATCCCTCTTGTCGGCAAGCGGTGCGGACGCTATTGGTGTTCTTGGGTCTGTCGAGCTCCATGAACCCTCTCCAGTTCGTCCCGAAGGACAGAGAGGCGAACGTCGGAGAAGGAGTGGGAGAAGCGGATAAGGTGCGAATGCGGTTGGAGTTCTTGGGCCCGTCGGAGAAGCCTTGTACCATCTCTAGCTCATCCTGCCGGAAGTAGAGGCGAGCGTTGGAGAAGGAGCTCCATATACCAACTCCACCTCAATAACTCGTGTAGTGCCCCGCTCCGCGTTGGCACTATGTACAAGAGATGTCGGTTTGCTGACTCGAGTGGAAGTCTTCTCGGAGAGTTTCCGATCGAAATACAAAAAAATTGATCTAAGTAAGTGGGAAGTTAAAGAATAGAATATTGCATGCTTAGTTACACGGACACCTCTATCGAATGAACTATTGTCATGCTAATAAACAAGAGTAAGAGAATGTTCATATGTTTCCATTAAATGCTAAAAAAAAGAGTACACCACCAAAATATGATGAAATAGCGACATTTTTAGCGACGTCATAATAAAACGTCGCTAATATTAATAAAATAAAATAGCGACATTTTTAAAGACTTAAGCGACTCGAAAAAGAAACGTCGCTATATGTTGCTGTTAGCGACATATAGCGACGTTTAGCGTCTGGACTTCAGTTTTTTAAAAGAATAGTCGATATAAGCTTCTTTAAGGTCACTAAACGTCGCTAAGTTTTTTAATTTAGCAACGTTTAGCGACGTATTTAGCGGCGTTAATTTTTTTCGACGTTTTTAGCGACGTCTATAACGTCGCAAACTTTTGAATTAGTGACGTTTAGCGATGTCTATTTATGACGTCGCTAATTTTTTATTAGCGGCGTCAGAAATAGACGTCGCTAAATGTCGCTAAAAATTTTAATATAGGGTTCAGGATTTTATTTTCCCCTATTCTGTCGAACTCCTCCCTAAAATTTTGAAACCCCCCTCTTCCCCCCCTCCGGCGAAGTACCCCCCTCCGGCGAAGTACGCCCCTCGGGCGTCCTCCACAACCCCCTTACTCCGGCGTCCCCCATCCCTACCCCCCCACCGGCTCCCCCACAGGAGCAAATTTTATCTTTATTCTCTCAAAAAATTTGACCCCGCACCAAATCTAAACCCCCTTTGCCATCCCTAACCCACGACCACCTTCATCGGTGATCATCTGACGTTACCTGTGTTGTACGACCTGAAGCCTTGACATCTCCCCGACTGGAAGCCTTGACACCGCTCCTCGACCGAAAGCCCTTCAGCAACCTCTCTTCGCAGACCTTCTCCACCCCCGCTCCTCGGCGTACGAAGGTATACCCTAACCCTACAAATTTTTAGGGTTCGAGTTATGGGGATTGTGTCCCTATGTCCTCTCCTATGTGTTTGTGTGTCCTATGTCCCTAATTTAATCGATTAGGGATTGAAGATCTAGTGATATCGTTTAAGTGTACAAAAGAAACGTTGAAGTGAAGAAAAATCCTAGCTTGAGTTATAGACATAGCCTCACATCTTTGTCGTGTTTTAAATTTCTAGCTAGGAATTCCCATTATATTAAGTAGTCTTTTGGTTGTGCATGTTATGTATGCCTGTTTTCGAATGAAAAGAAAGTAAAATTTCTTTTGCGAGAAAACTTTATAAAAATCTTACAAATGATTCAAAATTTTATTACAACACTGTGGAAATAAAAAAAAAATTAATACAAGCTTGAGATTATGGAGAATGTAACGATGTAGATCAAATTGGAGTGTAGTTCCTTTACTTCGTTGACGAACTGACTTTGAGTGCAAGGATGACAAAGCTTTCTCCTTCCTAGATATGAAATTCAAGAAGTCTACGTGAGAGTAACTTCGGTGTAAGTACTGAAGTGGTGATGAGAACAAGTAGAATTACTAGTGACGTGCTGAAGCACAACCAACGGTTTGCTCGTGAAAAAGCAAGTAATTAAAATTGCTACTAGATCAAGACTTTCACTCCACCACGAAGTTTCTAAAAGAGCAAAGCTCTGAATGAAGTAAAAATTGCTGAAGAAAAGAGTTGTCGCCGTGCTACTGGGATGATTAAGATCACCGTTGCTCAAAGCAAGATTTGACCTTTTATGTTGATCCAATCCCAGAAATCAGCAAGTTTGGTAGAATTTCTAGAACACTCAAAGTTTGAGAACATCATGCTCTCAAAATTCCAAATTATATCACAAATTTTAAACGGTAAAACCTTAAAATTCAATCACAAAACTTTCTAGTATCATATTAGTTGGTCTGCTCACTTTATATTCATAAGCTTAAAATATATAAGAAATCGACTAATGCTAAATGCACTCAAACAGTTTAATACTACATAGGCTTTTGTTTTATTCGAGCATTAAGTCATCTTCATCATTTTTTTGTTGCTTATCAAAGGCTCATGCTCATTTACACTACATTCGAGCACTTCAACATCATCTTCACTATTATCATCACTGTCATTAATAAATGTGCTATCTTCAATGGCCTGGTTCTAGTTCTTAAGATTTTCCATGATAATTGGATTGACTTATACTTCAGTTGGAGCTACATCCTCTCTACGCAGTAGGCCAAATACTTGATTATGAGCATTCAACTTGGGTATAAGATTCCACAACTCATTTAACTAATATATTGAGTTATTATTCATTGTTTTGTTTCATTTAACTTCTCTATTGTCTTTCTCTTCACTCTCAATAACATCATACAAGTTCCTAGGTTGCAAACTTTACACCACTTTCCAAGTCCCGCCTAGTTTTGTGTCATTGAGATAGAAAACTTGCTCGACATTAGAAGGTATCACAATAGATTATTTCCATACCATACACGAGAAGTGTTAACACTAGTGAAATGCTTAGTTGTTCGAGCTCAAGTTATTTTATTGCAAAGATCATACAATTTACACTTAAATAGAAATACTTGTCTGAGTTCCAAGTAGCTCAATGCAAGTACGTCAACCAAGGCACTATAAAAGTCAATTATGCTTCCTTAATACTCCCCTTTGGCGACAATGCCACTATTTTGAGTTTTGCGATGCTTCTCTAGCTTTATGGTATAGAACCTAATTCCATTGGCAATGCATTTATTGTGATGTCTTACCTCAACTTGAGGACCACATGCTGTGGAATAACATTAATCATTGACTTCTGTTGAGTTGTGCCAACATAATATTTTCATCTATAAAATAAAAATTAAATATCAATAAAATCAATGTTTGTAAGAATACATTTTTTTTACATAACTTACTACCTCAAAAAACATGAATACTTACATGATTGGCAAACCACGTAGGAAATTCATTTCCATATCTTCGTTGCCAATTAGTTCTGCTTTGTCCTTGAATAATTTCTATATGATTTCTATATATATTCAAATTTGAACAAAGATTAGCACTAGCTACATCAAGATTAGAACCTCTAAGTGGAAGATCAAAGCTAAATACTCACTCTATGTATACTTCTAATTCTAGAGAATTATTAAGCACAAACCACTAAGCCTTTACCAAATATGGCTTCGACAAGGTGTCAATTGTGGCAACTCCTAGTGGACGAAGATTCTGTCCAAAAATAGACAACTCACCACTTTCTTGTCTTTTACCTCCATAATAATTCCTCTCCTCATGATTAAATCGTGTCTTAACTTAATTTAAATACTATCATGCCCCAATTCCGGAGAACAAAAAAGGTAACCACTGGGCATGATGCTGTACAAGCCTAATTGTACTTATACAAGGAAAAATGGATTGTGGTTACTTTTCTGGTTCTCCGGAATCGGGACATGACAAAATGGTATCAAAGCTTGATTTTATGTCCTTTGAACCTCATTTGATTCATATTAATTCTAAAGTTGCTTTGGTCCTATAAAATAAATAAATAAATAAATAAATACATAACAAATGATAAAGCCATGAGCACTTTGATGATGCCAATCTTTTAACAGTTGAGAAGACTTGAAGACGCATTTTTTCTTGATGGAATTTGTCCAAAGATAAACAATCTGAAAATCTGAATACCTTTCAGGAGGCACTTCCCTCTCGACCACCTTTCGCTGACCGGGCAACGGAACCCCCCAAGTGCGAGGCTCTGGAGAGGAAGAGGAGGACGAGGAAGACGAAGACGAAGATGAAGACGAAGACGATGTAGATGAAAGTGAAGATGAGGAGGAAGATAGCTAGTTGATCGAGCAAATATTTCTATCCACAGCACCGGGCCAAGTTGATCGATCATCTAATTTATGCATATTATATAACTTACTAAATTATTTCTTGTAGCAAACGTATTTCTGTCTACCACACCGGGCCGAGTTGATCGAGCAGATATTTCCTGTCGTTACCACCAAGCTGATCCGTGATGCTCTGGATGACCAGAAGGCTTGTGATCGCGAAGAAAAATCGATCCAAGGTTGGATCACGCCTGAATAGTGGACTGCGATGAGGGCTAGATTTGACGATCCGAGATACAAGGAAGTTCTGAGAAGGCCAAGGCGGCTAGGCAGAAGGCAGCAAATGTCACGACCCGATTCTATAGAATCGTTTGAGGCCTCCCCCCCGAATCGTGACCGCCGTACGGGCCTGGGGTTGCGCCCGCACAAGGCTTTAATGATTTGCATAGCAAGCACATATTCAAAGTACGCAAATAAATTGAAACACAGATTTGAAACATGGAAAAGTTCTCTTTATTGATAATGAATATCTATTACAAACTCTTGAACGAGTCAGCTAATATGCCGCACGGGCTTACAAAAGTGTTGACTCAAAATGAGATAGCAGTCCTGTACATTACATCCCTTTACTAAACTTCAAAATGTATAGACCTCCGGGCTGGAGGACGGCTTTCCCACGAAGCTGCATTGTGTATAGAGAGTGCAAGCTTCTTCCTTCAAGTACTTTAAAATACGGTGCGATCAGGATGCGCCTACAGCTGGACTGGATTCGGGAAGACGACTTCGGCTCCTCGCTCTGTTTGCCTTGGTGCGGAGAACCTGTTTCAACGAGGGTCAGCATGTCGAAACATACTGGTGAAGGCGAGGTAACCGAACTATACCAATCAACATGTTATTTTAATGAAGCATGCATATTTTGTGGGTTTCTATCTTGCCTTAGTTCATTTACAAATAAGCAGCATAGAGAATTTACTGAAATGAACGTGCCACCGTTCGGTGGATTTTACCTGTCCGTCTGAATAACCTGCACAATACTTACCATGCCTTCCCTGCCACGAAGACACAAGTTTGTTTGCAACAGGTTTAAATATACACGATGATCACTGGCATGGTTGCCATAATGGACACTAGTTTGTGACGAAGATGGTTTGCTACGTGCAAGAACGTGAGGCGCCGCATACCACCCCGTCCAAGTATGTGAGACTAAACATTAGTTCCGTCCGGAGCCGGAACGGTGCTAGTGCCCCAGCAGCCGCCTGCAGGAACTATACCTTGTGCACAAGTTGTTCGTGATCGCACATTAACAATCATTCGCCCGGAGGCTACGTTATTCGCCCTGAGGCTACGTTATTCGCCCTGAGGCTACATGAGTACAAGACAAGCAGTATTGCATGATTTATTTACATTGCATCTACGTTCAATTCATGCATTCAGGATATAGCTTTGTACATTCAAACTTGCATCTATGCATATGATAAACATTTCGAACGAACAAGCATGCAAAGATATAACCGTTCACAAGTTTAATTGACAAGCAATATAATTCAAGTCTATTCCCTTTTTATCTTGGTATCTTTTATTATTTCTTGGTATCGTTTGATCGGGGCAAAGAAGAATGCAAGATTTTAGGGTGTGAAGCTTGGAAGCAGGGCTAGCTAATCGGATTGGTAGCCACTCACTTAGATGGTTGGAAGGGAGAAGGAAAGAGGCGCTTCACGACTCTGCTCGCAAGCCGTCTACTGCTCGTTCACCTGCACACGAACAGCTCGATCAATACTTCTTCCACTCTTTCCAATCTCGAAATTAAAGTGCAGTTTAACGAACGCAAATAATGAAACTCATCGAAACCGTTCAAGGAAAACAAGCAAATCCTAAAACCAACTCAAAGCACGTAAGCAATAAGCGACATCAAAATCTGAGGCAATGAAAGATAGCAGCGGAGAGGTCCCTCCTGACTCTGCCGCTAAGCCGATCCTTGGGGCGCGGTCCACTGAATATGGAAATCGATTCCGAAGAAACAAATCCATAATGAGGACGAGTTCTTGTTTCAATCTATCCCGATCGAACAATACCGTTTGTGTTTTTTAGCCGCGCTTCCCGCACCGGGGGAACGGGGCGCTACATCCTACCCAACCAATTGGAAGTTTCGTCCTCGAAACTTAGGAACATGACCTACCATCAGGGAACGTTACGTTGAGGATGTTTAGCAGAGTATTTGGGGCAGTCACGAATTATGTGGTTTGCATCGCCACAAATGAGGCATAATCCTTGTTTCAGACGACATTCGTTGGCCAGGTGCCCTGGCTTCTTGCAGAAGTGACATAGCTGCCCTCTCTGCGGACCACCGTTGTTGCGGCGCTTTGCAGCGGTGTTTCCTCCTTCGTTGCTTTGGCGTTTGTGACTGGATGTATGCACAGCGCCGGCAGCAACATGAGGATACTGTGGTTCAAGTGATAGAACGTGATTCATGACTTCACGCATTGTCCGATACTGATGAACAACTACGTGCGCATGGATGGCAGGGCGTAGACCACCTTCAAACCTTCTAGCTCGACTCGCTACATCAGGTAAATAGGCCCTAGCGAATTTGGAGAGTCGGTTGAATTCGGTGGAGTACTGTTTGATTGTCATGCTGCCTTGCCTCAGTTGCACGAACTCGTTCTCCATCCGACATTGTACTGGAGGGGGTACAAACTCCTCTTCGAACGCGGCACGAAAAGTCGTCCACGAGATCGCCTCCTCTCCATGGTCAAATTGAAGAGATCGTCGATGCACGTCCCACCAATCGTGTGCGTTGAGGCGAAGCTGTAGTTGCGCGCAGGCGACGCGCTTTTCTTCGGGGACCTCTAGCAGAGCGAAGTGATCTTCAAGTTCGGCCATCCAATCTAGAGCTACGATTGTGTCCTCAGTCCCGTTGAATGGAGTATTGCAGACTTTCTTGAAATGGCCAAAGTCGAAGGCAGTCACGTCCCTCGTCCTTGGAATTTGCGGCGTCTCTACTTCAAGCGCGGGCTGTTCCACCGGAGTCGTTGCTGTTGCGGCAGAATGGTTGGAAGCCAAAGTCTGAACGATCTGTTGCAGAGCATCCACCTGCTTTTACTGGACTGAGAATCGAGCTTCTATATTGTCTTGAAACTTGAGCTGACTCTCCTCCGCCCGCTTCTCGGCCCGTTTATAGCGAGCCTCGTCCCTTTGTTGGTTTGCCTCCAACATCTTCAATATTTGCTGGATGGGATCGATTCTTGGCACGACTCGCTGGCTCTCTGAACTTCCCGAAGTGTCTGAACTACTTCCTTGGCCTTGTGTTTCGTCCGGTGTTTGCGCTGTGGATTGCGCTGGTGCCATTCCTTCAAAAGAAGGTAAATTATATTAGGATCATAATGTATTATGGACTTATTGCATGAACGTATCTCATTTTGGCCTAGCGAGTTCAAGAGTTCGCACAGGAATTTGATCGTTAAAGGAAATTTTCCAGTGGGAGAGTCTAAGGAACTTGAATCTATGCTCTGATACCATTATGTCACGACCCGATTCTGTAGAATCATTTGAGGCATCCCCGAATCGTGACCGCCGTGCGGGCCTGGGATTGCGCCCGCACAAGGCTTTAATGATTTGCATAGCAAGCACATATTCAGAGTACGCAGATAAATTGAAATACAGATTTGAAACATGGAAAAGTTCTCTTTATTGATAATAAACATCTATTACAAACTCTTGAACGAGTCAGCTAATATGCCGCACGGGCTTACAAAAGTGTTGACTCAAAATGAGATAGCAGTCTTGTACATTACATCCTTTTACTAAACTTCAAAATGTATAGACCTCCGGGACGGAGGATGGCTTTGCCACGAAGCTGCATTGTGTATAGAGAGTGCAAGCTTCTTTCTTCAAGTACTTTAAAATGCGGCGCGATCAGGATGCGCCTACAGCTGGACTGGATTCGGGAAGACGACTTCGGCTCCTCGCTCGGTTCGCCTTGGTGCGGAGAACCTGTTTCAACGAGGGTCAGCATGTCGAAACATACTGGTGAAGGCGAGCTAACCGAACTATACCAATCAACACGTTGTTTTAATGAAGCATGCATATTTTATGGGTTTCTATCTTGCCTTAGTTCATTTACAAATAAGCAGCATAGAGAATTTACTGAAATGAACGTGCCACCGTTCGGTGGATTTTACATATCCGTCTGAATAACCTGCGCAATACTTACCATGCCTTTCCTGCCACGAAGACACAAGTTAGTTTGCAACAGGTTTAAATATACACGATGATCACTGTCATGGTTGCCATAATGGACACTAGTCTGTGACGAAGATGGTTTGCTACGTGCAAGAACGTGAGGCACCGCATACCACCCCGTCCAAGTATGTGAGACTAAACGTTAGTTCCGTCCGGAGCCGGAACGGTGCCTGTGCACCAGCAGCCGTCCGTAGGAACTATACCTTGTGCACAAGTTGTCCGTGATCGCACATTAACAATCATTCGCCCGGAGGCTACGTTATTCGCCCTGAGGCTACGTTATTCGCCTTGAGGCTACATGAGTACAAGACAAGCAGTATTGCATGATTCATTTATATTGCATCTACGTTCAATTCATGCATTCAGGATATAGCTTTGTACATTCAAACTTGCATCTATGCATATGATAAACATTCTGAATGAACAAGCATGCAAAGATATAACTGTTCACAAGTTTAATTGACAAGCAATACAATTCAAGTCTATTCCCTTTTTATCTTGGTATCTTTTATTATTTCTTGGTATCGTTTGATCGGGACAAAGAAGAATACAAGATTTTAGGGTGTGAAACTTAGAAGCAGGGCTAGCTAATCGGGTTGGTAGCCACTCACTTAGATGGTTGGAAGGGAGAAGGAAAGAGGCGCTTTACGACTCCGCTCGCAAGCCGCCTACTGCTCGTTCACCTGCACATGAACAGCTCGATCAATACTTCTTCCACTCTTTCCAATCTCGAAATCGAAGTGCAGTTTAATGAACGCAAATAATGAAACTCATCGAAACCGTTCAAGGAAAACAAGTAAATCCCAAAACCAACTCAAAGTACGAAAGCAACAAGCGACATCGAAATCCGAGGCAATAAAAGATAGCAACGGAGAGGTCCCTCCTGACTCTGCCGCTAAGCCGATCATTTGGGCGCGGTCCACTGAATATGGGAATCGATTCCGAAGAAACAAATCTATAATGAGGATGAGTTCTTGTTTCAATCTATCCCGATCGAACGATACCGTTTGTGTTTCTTAGCCGCGCTCCCCGCCCCGGGGGAACGGGGCGCTACAACAAAGTGGTGTGGTGGCTCGATTCCACTGACAGAATATTTTCGTCGTTTGGTATATTTTTTATTTCAGATATATTATTTTAATACAAGTACGATAAAATGGTAGTAGGATAAAATATTTAATTTTAGTACTAAATAATATATTTTTAACAGGTACAGAGGGGTGAGGATGCCAACATGGTGACCATCTTTCTGGCCACCCATCGAAAGGGCGGGAAACTCATTGACGAGAGGGCATCGCAGACCTATGTAAGTATTATTTTATATTGTGTTAATTTTAATATAACTTAGAAAATATGTAAATAAATATCTATGTGGTTAGTAATTATTACCTTAGACACATTAGCAATTATCGAGTATCCAAACTTTTCTAGGCCGAGTATCTTAGGCTGCGTGAACGGGGAACTGCTAGTGCACCTACAGCGGGAGAGGCTGGTACTTCCTCGCAGCCCCCTCTAGCTCCGTCGGCGGACGAGCTGTAGGTGACCGCCGCTGGTGGTCTCCATAAGGGTACGTATTACGGTACATGATCCTATGGCGCCCTTGCTGTGACACAGTCATCTAGGGCCTCTACGGCAAGTGCTCATTCCCCACAGCCCTCGCAGGCGTCGGCCCGAGTCCAGGAGACCGTTGACTGTCAGATTGCGTCTCTCCATGACGAGTTGCTGCGAAGGATGGAGGAGCAGCCCCTGTCCCAGCCGCAGGCGGACGATACGATGCTCATCGCACGATTTGATACGCTCGAACGCAGCATCATGGAGCTTAGGGATATGACAACTGATCTTAGAGCGTCGACAAAGTGCATCGTGATGGAGCTGTAGGCATCACAGTTGTCCATAGGCGAGAGGCTGACGATGATGCAGGATTCAATGGTTCATAGCAGTACGAGGCTGTTATCTACCATGGATTCATATAACCATCGACTAACAGAGTTGGAGCAGATACGTCCTCCTGGTGCACCTTTATCGACACAGACTCTACCGACGTCACTGCCTTCTCCATCGACATCGGTGTCGATTTCATGGGAGTAGTATGATTTGTTCTTATCTCTGATGTACGCTAGTGGTCAGCCTCCTACAGGATAGTTTACTGGTTGTTTATGAAATTGACCTATGATATTTGGTCATTTATGAATATTCTTTATTTGTGAGGCTTTCAGACTTTATTTCTTGCACTTAGTTGTGTCGATATTTAATGTATTCTTTATGACGAGATTTTCTCCAGACTTGGTTTGTAATTCCAATATTTTGTTTTCTTCAAATTTTACTATATTATTCATATTAAATGTATGTTAATTTACCGATGTTGAGTGTTCAACTGATGGGGTCGGCGAACCCAGGAAATTTAACGGAGGGTTGCTCTGGGTCTATTTATATAAATTATGAATTCATAAACTACAGGAAGATTGGTTTAGAAATAATTCAATATTTTTTTTACTGAAACTTTAACGATGTTTTTAGCAACGTTTAGTGACATTTATATACGTCGCTAAATACGTCGCTAAGTACGTAGCTAAAATACGTTGCTAAATACGTCGATGAATGTCGCTAAACTGCTGACATGGCAGTATTTGTCAGGTCAATATAATGTCGCTAAATGTGTCTCAAAACGTTGCTAAATAGAAAAAAATTAGCGACATATAGAGACACACTATATGTCGCTAATTTAGCGATGTTGCATCGCTAAATGTCGCTAGAAGAAACGTCAGTAGAAAATGTCGCTATAGCGACGTTTTGTGATATTTTTTCGGTCAGTGACAAGCTTAAAGGCGACTTCATTTAAACGTCGCTATTACGTCGTTAAATATTTTTAGCGACATTTTATGCCATTTAGCGACGTTTCTAGACGTCTCTAATTTGACTTATTCTGGTAGTGGTTGAACTGCATGCTTAGTTAAAAGAAATAGAGAACTACTTCCATGCTTGCTTAAATAGAGACTGTTACATGTTTCCGTGGAAGTTATTAAAATGCTTGAACGGTATCAGAGAGACGACGACCCGTCTGCATAAGAGATAGAGATGGCGGCCTGTCCGAACAGAGACAGAGACAGAGACAAAAGAGATAAGAGATTGACTATATACTTGTTATTGAACTGTTGTATCCATATAGAGTTTATCTGATAGAGTTGCATTCATGCATTAGTCTTTAGACAACTTGTGCACAAGGATAATCCCACGGCCAGTTCCCGGGGCACTGGGGACCATTCATCCTAGGGGGATCATAGGAATACCCTGAGGCAATAAAGTTTCCGCGATCAGGGGGGGCATTCATGTCTATGAGATATCTGGTTCATGAGTCAAAGTAGCTAGTATATGAATAAATATATTAGTGCAGTGCTGGACCGTGATAACGCCGCTACTAATCATGAGGAGGTAGACTCATGGACCATCATATAGTTAGGCCGCATGCTAGGATTCAGCCTTCTTGCTTACCTAACTGTTTGATGCAGAGATGGACAGGGAAAGAGAACTTTATTCATATATATATATGCAAATGTTGCTAACTTGTATGTCTGCAGCAGGGATAATCGTTCGACAAAAGGGTAAGAATCACTGAATAAGTGATATTCATGCTATCGAACATGCTCTCTTTTATTAAATGCTTTTATAGAGAAGCCTTGTTTTTCGTATATGCTTTTATCTCGTTCACTCAATAAGATGTTGATTGATAAGAGAGAGATACAAAGAGAGAGATACGAAGAAGATAGTCCACTAGATGCATGGTAGATTCTTTAAAGAAATGAATATGACTCACGAGACGCATTGTGCACCAGAAATAGTAAATGAACTTGCATATCGTGCATGGACTGCTTACCTTGCATGCTTGCTTGTATATCAAACATGAACTCTGATTTCAAAGTTGTTTCCAAAAGAAGTAATATGACTCCGTTCATGTACTGCATCTAACGAACCTAGGTAAAACTAGAAAGATCACTAGTAATATAATATTTTATAACATGATTACTTAGTGTTAGTTTTAGTGAATGTTACTTCTGTTAGTTAATTTTAGACTCACCGGTACTTTCTTCAATGTGCTGACCCACCAACAGTTTGCTTATTCGCAGGCGATAGATCGTCCGAGGAAGCGATAGTCGTGCCTCATCCCAGGACCCAAAAATCTAGAGTCGATGCCTTGAGCCGTATCGAGATTATTTTTGCTGCTTTTGTATAGAGGGACATAATGTATGAAACTATGTCATTGTAATCGAGAGAAAGAGAGCTTAAGCGAATTATAATCTCGACCAAGCGCCGCTTGTAACACATCTTGATTATCAATAAAGAGATTATTTTCTTATGCCTTTGTATTCTTTACTTTTCTGCAATATTGTGCCGTTGCTCCCGTCTTGAATAGCTTACTTGCCCTTATTCAAGATTTGTCCTTGTGCAAGTGCAGCTTAGGCTTGCAAGGCATCATGCCCTAAGCGAGGATAATCGGTCCCGTAAGGACCCAAGCAAGGACGAACGGCACCCCCGCGGGATCGGGGTGTGATATAATGGTATCAGATCTACTCGATTCGTTGCCCATTCTATTACCTTTGACTCAAAGATTTCCCAGATGTTATGCTGCAATAAATGTTCCATACAATAAGTCCATATATATTCTCAAAGATGCTAGCAAAAAGTTTTATGGATTTGATTTATCGCTTGAGAATTATGGCTTCTGATTTTTGTTTGCTTGAGTGATCATTTTTTATTGCTAGAGTTTTTGATTGAGGATGGTGAGGGATTGTCACGACCCGCACCCAAAAAATCGGGCATGAGTCGTGGGTACGTCCAGCCTACGCCGCAGTATCGGCGATAGAACGCTGTCTAGGTCTACTATCTAGCTAACAATCTCACGCAATTAATATATAGGTACCTGTCAAGATCTCAACTCCAAACGGAGGAGCAATATCATAAAGATAATCACAAGTACTCAATCACGAATCTAAGCACGATAAGATAACACAGAAATCTAACAACTCCAAAGTCTAAACAACAAAGTCTAAACAAATGCTACTAAAACAACAACAACATCAATAATAATAATATAACAACATCCTGAATTATATATAATACAAGGTCTCAATCCAAAACCGGGGACAAATCCGGTACCAAAAGCTAATAAAAACAACAACTGAGGTCCTAGTGATCCCAGCTACCAACCCGGAAATCACTCCTGAACTAGGGGGGTCCTAGTCTGCACCATCGACAGGCTAAGGTCCATAAAACGTCGGACACCAATCCTCCGGATCCTCTGAAAAATATATCCAGTCAGGACTGGAGCAAGTACACCTCTAACAGCAGTTCCAGTTAAATGATAAAAACTATAAAGCAGTTGTAGCAAGTAGCAAGGTGAAGGAAATAAAGTATGAACAAGAAATATATACATATCACTGGTGCATAAAGGTAAAGATGCATGAATATCAGAAGCAAGATAGTAATGACTGCAAGATACAAGAAATCTAAACTAAGATCAAGTGTGTGCACAAGAACATGTAGTGAGTCCAGCAAGAACACATGTAATGAGTCAAGTCCAGAAACTATAAGTGAGACCAGCAAGAAATGCAAGAGAGTCCAGACTATAAAGAAAGAACTAGTGTCTTTGAAATACCTGTTTTGACATGTAAACGGCTAGGGGTAAGTACGGCTCACCGTACACTGGGTGTGCGGCTGCTATCATTCCAGATTAGACCAGAGGGGGTGATTCCAGTGATTCCAGATGAGAATATTTACATGTCTACTCGAGTATTTTCCCATCCCAACTAGTACAAGTGAATCCAAGACCCGACACGTAAATCAAGTATGAGTCCAGTCAGAAACATGAGTAATGCCTGTAGTGATGCCAGTAGGTGATTCCAGAATAGAGGCCAGAAACATGAAATATACGTGTCGCAAGTAAATGAATCCAGAAATACTAGTACGTGTCGTGCCAGAAAATCAGAGAATACTATACTAGAAGCTGAATCATAATAATCATCAGATAATAAAAACTATCAGAGAATGTACTCGCCTGACGTCCTGAGCAACTAGCAATCCGAACTGGTGTCGCAAGGACCTATTGCAAAAAGTAAGATTAAACATATTTCTAATAAGTTAAACAGATATAAAATAGCTAAAAATAAGCTTTTAGGGTTGTTCTAGGTCAAACGGGTCAAATCGGTCAACTCTGGGTCAAAAAGTCAACTCTAGGTCAAAAAGTCAACTCTAGGTCAAATCTAGGTCAAAAGTTGACTTTGGCAGTCAATCGGGTCAACTACGGTCAACTCTAGGTCAAACTAGGGTGCCCCTAAAATTCTAGGCCAAAACTAGGTCATTAAAAGCTAATAAACCCTCAAACTCGCCTCCTTGAGATACCGGGATACCTCGGTATCCGATACCTCAACCTACGCGATACGTCCTGCCTATACCCTCTATAATATATACCAGCACGTATATATATAACTATATATATAAAATCATCTCTAACCTCATTCCTAGGCTAAAACCCAATACCTTGCCCCGATGCTCAATACCTTGAGTATCTCAAGGTATTGAGATACTCAAGCCTTATCCCTCACTAACACTAGCTAACTAACTATCTATCTATATATATACACTACCATATACTAATATATATATATATATAACATATATCTAACTATATAGATATATATATAACTTAGTGTATAGGTAAATACCTCAATACCTTACCTCCGATACCCAACTTATCTCAATACCTTGGTATCTCAAGGTATTGAGATACCTTACCCTCTAACTCTAA